>JABSTQ010011244.1:0-135000 GCA_013358835.2 Ixodes persulcatus
TTTGCTGTGCCTGGAGGTGATTTAGCGGCCTGACGCATAGGATGCCCTTACAACACCATCAACCAAGCTCTTTATAACTCAGTTCAGTGGTTTTGTGGCAAGTCGAACGAAGGTTCCTTTTCGGAATTTGTCCGGATGTTCAACACGCGTGCGCCAAGATCCCTTCCTTACTCCCGTCGCTTTTCCACAGTCCAGAACGCTAAAATACGAATATGACGTACTTCCAAAGCCATCAACGAAGCTCTTTCTATCTAAATTTTTGTGGTTTTGTCGCGAGTCAAGTGCACTTTCCTGCATGAATTTTGAGCACGCTTTTGCCGAGCTCTCTTCCGCACTCCCATCGCTTCTCCACAGTCCGGAACGCTACTTCCAAAAGGAACCTACTCCACACTTTGTTCTCGCTGCTTTGTATACGCTGTATCTCGTATCCCCTCACTCCCCCGCCCCTTCTTTGTCCACGCCGGTGAGCGTTCGCCGATAGTTGACCCCGCCGAAGCCTGGCCTGTCCGTCGACGACGAGGAGGGCTATGGTCGAGGTAAGCACCATTCGCCCTTTCAGAGCCGACAACAGACGCCCCCAGAGAGTAGCCGAAGCGCCGGTCATCCATCCGTCCGAAGGCGTCCGTCCGGCCTTCCGGTCGCAGCCGAGCGAGCCGCTGTGTGCCCGCCCTTCCGGCAAAATGACCGTCCCAAGTCGTCGTCGACGCAAAATACGGACGGAGGGGCGACCCTTCGCCTCCTCCTCTTAGCTCAGGACGCCTGACTGACTCTTGGCTGCTGCTGCTGCGGAGGCTTTCGCGGCGGCCGTCTCCGGTGTCGTTGACTTGGCGCGGCTGCTTTTTGCTGCTCTCTTGCCCGTTTCGGAATGCGCGGTTTGGTGTTCGTTCGCGCAGCGCGCGCCTTTTTGCACAATCACTCGCTTTCCTCGTGGAGACGCTGGTACTTTCGTTTTTGGTCGGAGCGTGCGGAGAGATTGGCAGACCCAACGTCGGGGTATGTTCTTCAAGGGGACAATGCAACGATTTCTGTAAATAAATTGGGATGTGTGTATGTTTATACAGCCCAGAACTTAGTCTTCCTCAACGGGCGAATTGTCCCCTAGCTGTACATGAGGAATTTAGCCAGTGCAGTACAACCTCTACCATGGGGTCTTTGACGTTTACCACGCAGTAGTGATACAGGAGCGCACTCCGGTACGATGCTCATCCAGATCGAAACGGGCAGGGGTGGGGATTGAACCCAGGATCCCTGGGTTCTGCAGCGCGAGCTTTCGCTCCACGGGCTCCAAGTTATACTTCGTTTCACCTTATGTGCGAGCGAAGGCAAAACTGGAAGCGCGAGCACGGAAGCTCCGTGCGTTCAGGCTTTGCTCGAGCGCGCGAGCTGGGGAGAAATGCAAAAAGCGCTGATCTCGCGCTTCTAGCTTTGGCTTCGCTCGCGGATAAAGTGAAACGAAGTATAGTGTGCGCTAGCCCACTATGCATTAGCCAAAGCTACGCGCTCGAGCTGAGTGACACCAGATTGCGCGCACTTCAAAATGCATAAAAAAACGATTGGGCGGAAAAATGGCTGAGATGTCACCACTCAAGCAAACGCGCGCGTGTGTACGGAAGGCACTCTGTGACTTCCTAAGAAGCAGCGCCAGTTCGCGGCAGTATAACTCTCTTGTAGAGTAATACCCCCGTTACACGGGCACACTTAACCGCGGTTAACTCAGCTTAACTGCTGTTGCGCGGCACCACAGATATCGCACTATACTCTCGGACAGCTATTCCATGACAAGCGAAGAGCGCGCGTGCACAGCTTCGATAGATGCTCAAGATGCTCAAGATGCTCAAGCGCACGTTCGCCCATAGCTTTGACTGCATAGCCGCAGAATGTTGTCGGCAAGTATTGTGCGCTAACCGTGGCTTAGCGTAACTGCAGTTAAGTGTGCCCGTGTAACAAGGGTATTACTTATACCCCTGTTACACGGACACACTTAACCGCGGTTAACTCAGCTTAACTGCAGCTATTCCATATGAAGTGAAGAGCGCGCGTGCACTCCTTCGATGGATGGTCAAGATGCTCAAGCGCACGTTCGCCCATAGCTTCGACTGCATAGCCGCAGAATGTTGTCGGCAAATATTGTGCGCTAACTGTGGCTTAGCGTAACTGCAGTTAAGTGTGCCCGTGTAACAAGGGTATTTAGTCGTGATCGTGAATGTGACTTGGCGGAGAACGCTTATACCGTAAAATCCCGTAAGGACGCCCTCCCCTGAGAGATCGCCCATCCCGTTTTTCTGGCGAAATATCTGTGACATAAAAATTCCGAAACATCGCCCACCCCCCAATTCCCGTCGGACGCCAAGCTATGTCCGGCGGGAATCGCGCATCAGCGGCGCGATCTGCGGCACCGGTACGCGTGATATCGGCTCCCGTATCACGCGAGTTGTTCCCGCATGTATATTGCATCGTGAAATGCAAATCTGCTGCGTTCGCGATCTGCGGTATTTGTTTCCGTGACTTGCGAGTTTCTATCAGATTCCCACGTTTTTATTCGCGATCTGCGTTCGAGATATCGGTTTCCGTGACAGGCAAGATTGTAGCGGATCTTCGCTCGTTTATGTCACCATAATACTTGAATCTGCTGCGTCCGCGACCTGCGGTATCCATTCCCGGGAGATGCGAGTTCTTGGCGGGTTTCCGCGGGTCCTTCGCACCGCGAGACGCGAAGCTGCCGCATCCGCAACTTGCGGTATCCTTTCCCGTGACACAGGAGTTTGTAGCGAATTCCCGCGTGTTTATCGCATCGTGAAACGCGAATTTGCCCTGTCCGGCAATCTGCGGTATCAGTTCCCGCGTCATATGGTTTATGGCGGGTGCACCGGTGCTTATCATTAATTTTCAATAAAGTTTTGCTGAGTCATCCCCAAAGATAGCCCATTCCATGTTTTTCACCATTTATCTTTTCATTTTGGGTGGACGTTCTTACGGGATTTTACGGTAAGCTGAAACTGCGGCCAAAGCTACAAGCGCGAGCTAGCCCGCGCTACTGGCTTTAAGACATGCATCTCTAGCGCGAACACTCGATCGTTCTGCGCTTCAAAGCAGTGACCCTGAGCTCTCGTGGTTGTGGCATCGGCTGCAGTCTCAGCTCCACGGTGCTCCTGCAACGTGCATTCTAGCACCATCGAGATCGCCGCTCTTTGCAGACGTTAAGTCGGAACTTTATTTGAGGATGCGGGGACCTCTGTCTGGCCAACCATACGCCATTGCTGGGTATTGACGGTTATTTCTACTTTCTGGTTCCCTCGAGTCACTGTACTTCTGCGGTGTGAAAGTAACACGGTGAAGGGAACGCTCGTGGCACATAAAATACCGGCATGGCTGCAAATGATGTTACGGACAAGCTGTGTATATAGGCCATAGGGCGTACAGTCCTCGGGTATTACTACTAGGCGAGATTGTCACGCGTTGACGCCGCTAAGCGGCAAGACTAGCAGCTACAGTACCCTTGACCGTGCGAGAACTATTAACGTCACGAGCGCGATACGAGTTGCGCTTCTCGCTGGCCGACTTTGGAGCGAGGGGTAGAGAACTCGGGCTCACGTCATTTCCGTACCCCTTGTTCCTTTCCTGAAGGGGTAACAGATTTGACCGGGGCCCTGGGTTTTGCTGGCGACGATGGGAGGACGGAAGAGCAAAGGGTTACTGTCACAACGAGGCGATTAGAAGATTGGTGGGAATTTTCTAGGGCAAATTGAATGATGCACAACTAACTAGCGCAGCTAAGGAGAGGCGGGAGAGAGGAAAATTGGGACTCCCTCCCGCGTGGCTCCTGCCCAAAGTCTCCTGTCCCTCAGTCTGTCCGGTGCTGGGGTAACGCCGACAAGGTTTGACCAGAGGAAAATTGGGGACTCTGCCGCCGGGGGGAAGAGGCGGGGGGTGAGGTTTTTTTTAGTTTTTTCGCTCGATCCCCCGAAGATCATCCTGGTGATATCCCACACTGCCTGGTCATAGTTAGGGGGAGAAAATTGGCTTAGAAGGGCGGGAAGAATCATGTTTGTTTTTTTAGACTTATTCTAGGTGGCGCAAGCCACCGCCCGTTACAAGGGGTATAACCAGAGGCACCCATCCAGCCATTCATCCAAAATTCATGGAGTATCGTTACCTCGAAGCTGTAGTCCGAATCTTTCGAAGCTGTAACCAAACTTTCACAAAATGTGAAAGCGTTTTCTTTACTGGCGGTATTCGTAAATGCGAAGAGTAATTGAATGAACAATAAGGCAGTGCAGTAGACCTGAAAGATTGAAAGAGCACGTGGAAGAACAAAAAGGCGAACCCGAGAAATTCGTCTAGGTTGGCTGCTCTGTACAATAAGAAGGAAAAGGAGGAAAACAAGAGGAGAGGCAAAAAAGAAGATAATGTCCGCAGTCTACAGTTTCAATGAAGCAAACGCATCGAACTGGTCGCAGGAAGGAAGTCATCGTATTGAAACAGGAAGCTCGTCAGCTTGGCTTTATCGATGCTAGAAGTGCTACAAAATAATATATACGTGAGTTTAAACAGCCAAGTTAAAAAAAAAAGGCTTTGGAAATTTGTGTTTTGTCCTAAAAGGTTTTTAGAAATTTGCATTTTTGTCCTGAGTTGTTAAATGAATCTAATTAGAACTCATATTACCTTGAAACGACATCATTGTTTCCCTCGAGTGATAAATTGATGCTTTGCGAGCAAATTGTTCGTTCCCATATCCTCGTTCTCTGAAGGTAAAAAAAGTTCAAACGAACAAAATGCCGCACTGTGACGTTTTAAGACAATGAAAAGCCAAAAAGCGTCATCGTCTCGGTGAAGGTAACACTTTAGACTTAAGGCCCGTTCACACTGCCCCGTTGTCTTACGGTACGTTACGAAAAGTCACCGGAAAATCTGTGCTTCGTATTTAGCGTGGCTACCAATTCAAGGAGATAGGCTGGCACCCCACATTCTAAGCGCGAATGTTTCGGTGACGACGAGCTAGGACGGTGAGTTACCGTGGCAACCAAGGACACAAGACTCGTTCTAACGTAACGTAAGGAGTTGAGCTCGGTTCAACTTTTCACACAGCACCGTTTTCTTACGTTACGTCTAAGTCACCGAAACATTCGCGTCTCGAATACCGCGTGCCAGGCTATCTCCTTGAACTGGTGGCCACGCTTAATACGAAGCACATATTTAACGGTGCCTTTTCGTAACGTAACGTAAGAAAACGGGGCAGTGTGAACCAGCCTTTAATGTGCACGTACCATAACTTGCTGACGCGTAATTGTGTTAATGCATTCCCCGCGCGTCATGCATATTTTGCGCCCCCTCTTTCCCGTGGCTTTCTCACCACCAACACAAAGTGCAACTGAATGCAAACTCCCGCCAGTCATCGTTCGCACGAGGTCGACCTCGTTGCCCGGGGTGACAAGATAATTGTCTTTGCGGAGGCACAATGGACAAGAACAAGCTTTCCGGTCAGTTTCTGGGATAAAGAGGAGCTGTCGTTGAAGCGCGCCGCTTGTTACTTTCATCGCCGACAAGTCACTGGAACAGACGATATTTTATTTTTACAACAGCCAAGACAGCACAATTGAGCGGCATCTGGGGATGTCGAGAGCTGTAGCGTTTCTGATAGGTTCCGCGAAGGACGGCTCCCGGACAATGTGTACCGACTTGACAATACCGAATTACGACGCAAGGATATATCCGGGACTTCTCGGTCTTTTTCAGCAGCACTTGGTGATAGGCGCGAATCAAGTCAGGATACAATATTAAAATTTTGGCCCGCGAGTTGCACCTTACGAATTCTGCCATGCGGCAGAGAACATGAACTGCGGCGTTTCCGTCTACGGTGAGGCTTGATTCTCTGCTACGCGTGATTATTATATGTTTGTAGCGCTTACCTAGGCGGTGATATTATCATCTGAGAAGGTACGAAAGGCCTAATATAAACTGAGTTACTAACTCCGTCATTGTGTTTTTATTTGTAATGATCGGTAAAAACCCGTATATGTTTGTTTGTTTGTTTATTACCATCTTCTATCCCCCATTAAGTTAAATTTAGCGCCTGGTGTCATTTCTAACATCTGGAGACTCTTTGAATCTCACGTGCACGCAAAACGTGTAATTTCCGCTTAGATTCATGCAAATTACACGAGGTTCTGATCCTTTCTCCTGACAATTGATCAACGTCGCGAGATGTGAATGCGACAAAACACCTTGTTTTTAAAAGCAAAAACAAACGACCAGCCAAAACGGTGTGACACATAACATTTTTGCACATATACACATTTTTGCATAACATTTTTGCACATATACAGATATCTAGCACGCCTGTTTCTCATTCTTCCAACCTCGACGTCAGGTCACGAACCCGCCTTTTATATGCCACATACAATAATATCAAAACGAAAAAAAGTGCAAGAATAAAGAAGGGAACACCAACGGCGCGTGACTAAACAAAGCGCATCACGTAAACTCAGACCGATTTTACAGGAGAGGCCACGCGGTCACTCCCATCTCACAAAATATGTTTACCTTGAACTTGTTTCGGAAAGACATCGAGGAAATCTTCACACCCTAACGAGCGCCGACATCTCGACCGCGCGTGACCAACCTGTCACATCGCGACAGTGTCTGGCCATGTACGATCGATAAACCGACGCCGCGCTGACCCCGGCGAGGCGCCGACTTCCATCGCGAGAGAAGCCCCGTACATCTCACGTCATATAATTCAGTTCCACGACGAAGCAGTGACTCTGAACGGTTGTCATGTCTACTTAAGGTTCATTTAGGCAACAATGGACTGGCAAACCTTGTTTCGAGGACGTACAATGTATAGGTCCTCGACACGCATGATGGTTAAGATTATCGCTCGAGTTTGTGTAGGGATTTAGAAGTGCAATGCGTAATCATGGGAAAGGAGGACATTGAAGACCGCTCGCATAACCTGATTGTTTCCATTACCGCATTTATTGAAGTAGTGACCTCACTCTTTGTGAACAATTGTTGCCTGTGCATCGGTATTCCCGCCGAGCACGCACACACCGAAACATTCCGCCCAATGGAAGAAAACCAGCCACTGACGGCACAAATAATGTCCCGGTGCGAAAACGGTAATATATGCTGAGAAATAAAGTCTAGGCCATTTTGCTCGTCGAGAAACATAACGCAGTGCGGGTCGCGTTTTTAGAAAAAAATATTTTTCTGTGAGCCGATTTGTTTGCTGGCAATGGAAGCCCGTCTCAATCTGTGAGTCACAGTAAATGCTGTTTTTGTGCTCTGCTGTGCTCGGCAAACACAAAACAGAAATTAAAAAAAAAAGCCGTTGTTTGCTTCCAACTTCTGCGATTTCACGTTTCCTGTTGCACTGTTTGTAAACAACAAACAGTGCAACAGGAATAGTGAAATCACAGAAGTAGGAGGCAAACACCGGTTGTTTTTCCTTTATTTCTAGGTGGACTGAGAGCTTTAGAACGGTAGAACGTCTCCAATTACAATATTATTCTTGCTGCAGATCAGCCTATAATATCGGAACATGAGACAAAACAAATCAGGGAGTAATCACTATGCGACAAGCTTAGCAATCGGAACAACTCGGCAATCAATCAAAGTTTTCTCCATTATGATTGGCTATCTCTGACTGGATTAATCTACACGAGCACATTGTTTGCATCGCAAAAGTTGATAGTTTGCGATCTGCCATCTTCACTGTCCATAAAAGTTTACATCGTGTGTGTGTGTTAAAAAAACTAGTGTATCTTGCCTATTGTATTATTTGATTGTTTAATATGCCCCCTCCCCCCCCCCCCCCCCCACACACACACACACACTTTTTTAAAATTTCGTTTGTAAAGCCTTTGCGGCCATTTAGAGCGAAATGAATGAAAACAACAACAAACGCAACCAATATCTCACACTGTTTAATCCGGATGAGCCAGTTAAGAAGGCTCGTGTGAAGTCTGCTCCAACAGTCCTACATCGAAAGTGGCCCGAAAGGCGTAAGAACCTTCAGCCACTGAGAATTTGGAACTACTGAACTGCAATACCTCACGCCTTCCCTATTGGCAAAGCTGTTTAAAATTTTAATAATTGGTCATCCGCGGTAAATTATGCCTGCAAGCATTTCAGAGTGCAGCACTCGTTATGCTCTTTTATGTTTCGTCGGTGTATGAAGGCATGAGTGAGCATTAACACAATGATAGACACAAAAACCAAGCAGTGCTGCACAGACATTCAATAGCTTTTCTGTTGTGAGAGCTTGACCGTAATGTGACTTTTGCGACATGAAATCACCTTTACTCTGGTTGGTTACTTCATCTTTTTTCACCCTATCTTTTGAACCTTCAACTCATTTATCATCAGAGATGATTCTAAAACCCTTGATGGTTCTGACTTTTTAGGTGCAAGGTATATTTGTGGCGGGGTCCCCCTGCGAATTTATAATTCCAATAATCTTCTCAGGATATACTGTGGCTATAGACAGCTTTTTTTTTAAAACTTTTTTTCAAAACAGCTTGCACTACGGTCACTGAACCCCTCTCTTAGATTAGCTATTGCCTTTTTTCTTCTCCTTTTCTGTCATTGAATAACTAATGATGCGCAAAAAAACTAAAAAAAAAACCGCTAAAAACATTCTCTTTCCCAAAGAGGCGCTCAGGTTTTGAGTTTGCTTCACGTCTACTGAGGTTCATGTGAGAAAATAATTACCTCGAGAAGAGACCAGACGCGGAAGGAAGAGGTACCAGAGTAGCTCCGAGTGGACGGAGAATTTTTTTCTTCAAGTACACGGGGGAAAAAAACAAAAGAAAGAAAGAAAAGAAAACCACTTTGAAGTGTTAAAAGGCGGCGAACATCACTCTTAACGCCTGTTGCTGGCGTCGTTACGGCAAAACACCTAACATTATTTCCTCGGCGTTCTCCTGCGGTTGCCATTTCGAGACTACAACTTCCCGGGGCAATTTTCCCGTAGCACGTACGTCTCATCCTTTTCTCGCGACGCTGACCAATTGCCAAGAGACAAGTTGAGATCCTGGAGTGTGTGTATATATATATATATATGCTGAGCGCGAATATATGCGGAAAGCAGCCATTTTGCGCGTGCGTGTGACTGTACGATGTATTTTTAGCCGATTAGATGAACGGGAGTTAAAAGATTGGCCGTATTTGTGTAATATTCGCATAATCCATCTTCTAGAGCCACCGAGAGCAGGGCACACCTATCATGCTCACGCTTGAGCTTCCGTGATTTGTTCTTCGGTGCCCTAATTGACAAATGCCGTTCTCTCATTGGCCGAGGAGAGATAATAGAATGCCCAGCATGCACCACACCCTGCTCCTCTTATGACGTCAGTGACTAGTATCGCCGAGATGATTCGGTGGCACCCCCTTGTGGTTTACGTCCGCGACATCACTATCAGAATTTGCCTCGTCCGGATCGGCAGGATTTTCCTCGCCGCGAAAAACCGGCAATTGGACAGGCAATCTATGATTTGGCTGATCGCGAATGTCGACCACAGCAACGCTTTTGGTCGCGCGCGTCGCTAATAATTGAGTCGTCTGTTATTATGCATAAATGTTGATTGTTGATTGTATTTAAGTGTAGGAGGTTCGAATGTGGCCGTTCAAACCTTCTGCGGCCCGAGAGCATAAGTGTAACTATACGCGGCTTCAATTGTGATTTATAATTTGGTTATTTGGTTGGGAGCGGGAGTGTATATCGAGATACCTGTAGACTCGCAATACTCTTAGGAAAGGACCGAATTTCTCTGTCATCGTAAAGATGAATAAAACATCGACACATTTTTTTTTGTGAATACTTTGATATGTGCGTACATTTGTTTTGTTTGCCTGCCGCATTGTAAAGGTTATTTCTAATGTTGGACCCGCGACTAGCCTCCACGGCTATGGGTCCAAGCAACGATTGTGTATTTCAAGAAAGAATAACAAAGGAATAATAAAGAAAAAAAAATCGTTTGTGTCGTCGACAGGACATCAGTGACGCTATCATCACGAATGAGCTGTCACGGGTTGGATGGAGGCTTTGAGCCTGCCTCACGCAATACCATGGTTCTTTTCAGAGGTTCCAGTTTTTGTTTTGTCTTAACTTGCAGTGCAAAGTATCGATCAAGAATGTTTACTCCTGCTCAACATAACAGAGGCGTCAACAAAAATAATGCATTTCGCCAACTATGCGGGTGGCATCTTCCGTATAAACTTACGCAGATGTGGCGAGAGCCCACCAGTGACTACTTATCGCGAATATCCTTGTGAACGTCCAGTAGGGGGCCGTGGTTAGTAAAACCCCGTACAGGTGGCGGAACGTCTGTATTTTAGTTGGTGTCCCCTGTTGCCTTAAGCTGGAGTGGACGTTTTTAATCATGAATTCCCTCTCCAGGCTTTTGAAACATTTTCGCAGTCCAAAGTATACAAAAAAAAGCATTGGCTCAATACTGTGACAAACCATTTATTTGCCAGCATGTATTTTTCAAAGCGTGCTGTGTATGCTCATTTTTACGTTCGGACTAGGCGCTAAGTGCGGACTGTGCAAGGCGTTTGGACTATATATGCAGCGGGTGCAGACTATCTATCTAAGCAAAAACTTCTATTTTTGACCCAAAGTTTGCCATATATAGTGTCGGAAGGTTACATACCTTCCTTCATATATAGCAATGAACAAACTAGCTCAGCTTCAAGTCGTCCGAATTCGCCCGTGTGGATTATGCGCATGGTGCGGAGTATTGGCGACGTGAGCGATCAAAAGCGTCGCTATGGTCGGCCCACCACAATTGGCCGAATGCTGACTATGACGTCAGCAAAGGATGTCTCAACGGCGGAAATAAGAGGAATGTAAGAACTTCAATTTTGACGGTGTTGGCAGTGTTGCTTTGAGAGCTCTATGATTTCAGGCTTCCACCATGCCCATTAGAAACACCATCGAACTTGTTGCTCACAAGGTAATGACGTCACGAAAGGTAACCGAACGAGGGCGCCACCGAAACATCTCGCCGCTAATAGTCCAGAAAATACGGTACGCGTTACTTTGCTATCAAGCGTTACACGGATAAATAAACAAAAAAAGCTCACGCTTATTTTTATTTAGCGTCTTTTTACAACATGCAAGGCGCAAGATTACCTGCCCTGCGTGTTTTGCGCTTTCACATACGAGTATTATACTATGATGCATTTCTGCACCTCTGTGCAAAGTACGGTTAGCATTTTCTGCTTTCCTGCCAGACACGTATCCTTCGCAGTCAAAAGTCACGAGGTTCCCTAAAAGATATTTAAACAACATTAAAAACTAGTTTATAAGACTCTGTATACAGTGTTTTCATTTCTACATTCTGTTGCAAGCCACCACGAGGCTCATAGCCAAAGTTCGCCATACACGAGACACAGATTAATTCCGGGGTCACTCCACTTCTCTGGAAGCCTACAATTAGTCGCCTATTCAGAAAATCAAAATTACCCACCACGTCGGACGCGCTGAAGAAAAAAATACGAAAGGGAACTAATCAATCGCTGGCCGCGTTTTAATTAAACACGCGCACCGATTATTTATGCGATAAAACCTCCGAGTGCATCATAAATAATCGTTGCCTCCGCCGCTGTTCCGCCACAACCCAACCTCACAGTCTGAGGCCCGACCTACGCAATCACACACACATAGCCGCGACAATTAACTACGAGTTCTCGAATGACCGAGCGTCCGCTAAGCCTGCACGCTGATCGTCGGAGGGGCAGGAGGGGGGAACGCACCAACATTCCGCGATCATTCATTGAGCGCCATTTATAAGAAAAGGAAAACAAAAATATGTAAGCTTCGAAGTCGGCTGGTGGCGACGGCTGGGTCGGAACGGTATACCTCGTCCTATACAGCAATATCGCATAGTAGACAAGGCCGGCGCATTACGTCATTGCTAGTGGATCCTCGATCGACCTGCCCCAAAGGGCAAACTGCTGAAGTTTGACGAGAGCACGACGTAAAGCGGCAGATCCGTGCTTAGCGTCCCGCTTGTTGTGAGACGCTGCAAGACACGCTGGCGGCGACGCTGACGTGAGCCACAAGTGATGACGTTTTGAGCGGGAAAGACGCGAGCCTTTTCTTCCAGGTGGTATTGTATGCACTCTCGTCGAAGAACGCAGCTTGACGCCGGTCGTTTCGTATTCGGAACGAGATCTTCGAAATGCAAGACACCGATTCTCACTGTTCGGTTGCGGTGGCGGCGGAGGCCAGCGAGAGTGAGGGCTTTGCGAGCACCTTTCTTTCTTTTTGATGTATGGGATCAGAAGCGAGGGCCGTTTAAGCCAACCTACGAGCCGGTACGGAAGTCGGGAGAAATCCGTCGGGCAGTCGGCCCCGAGAGGATTGCAAATGCAATATTGTAATGGGCGACCATTGTTCGAGAGGCTGCTCGAAGAATCCAGGCCGTCGAGATTATCGGAGTCGATGTCGGAGTCGGAGTCATCCAGCTGCGCTCTCGAAGGGCGAGGCTCCGCGGGATTTGGACGGTGGGCAGCGCTACCCCGCTCTCCTGTCGGCGGAGAGTGGAACTTCGTTGTGGGGATCGGTTGGTCAACTTTTCGTTCCGAAGCGGCTTGGAAGGCGGGCGAGTAGAGAGATCCCGGCTTTCAAACGCGGGTAATTGCCCGCTTCTCATGATTTATACGCATATTTGGAGCCGTTCGCTCGAGGAGTATTTCATGCCCGAGGAGCGAGCCATCCAGTGAGTCTCGCTTTCTAGCTGGTTTTCGTGGGTGCGCCCAAAAAAACGGATGGAGCTTTTTCTTCTTCTTTACAGATATGAAACGTTTCGAAGAAGCTGATGATGAAGCTGTTAAGTAGGATGATGGGGATGTCATTATCTTTGGTGCAGTATAACACAAAAGGGCGGGACATCACTTCAGGATGAGATCCCCGTGCGCTTTTTTGGACGCGCGCCTTTATTATTTATTAGCCAAGGTGAGGTCGGAAATTGAGTCGAGACTTGCAACAACAAGACGTGAAGGATGGCATTTTTGAGAAATGCGTTATGTTTTAAGCATCACGCTTCCTGCTGTAACGAGCCATGTGTAGATGGAAGTACGCTGGGTATATATAGTAAGTACTCGCGTAATAACAATGTACATCGTGATTCATCAAAATACCTAGCAGTAAAACAAAATAAGTGGACATATATTCCCGCGTTTTTTTTCTTACATCTAGCCACTTAATTGGAAAGTGTCTAGTTCTTTGGCATTTTTTTTCTGCATCCAGCCACTTTAATGGAAAGTGTCTAGTTCTTTGGCATTTTTCGCGTAAAGCGAATGGGTCTGTTTTTGAAGGGTGTTTCCGCTTATCGTGTTTTCTGATTAGTAAATTCGATCTTGAGCACAGTCTGACCATAATCGTCAGGCTGCTCACTGATGCAGGGGCTTTGACAGTTTTTTGGAAGTTTTTGGAGACAGACTCTGTGAACCTATTCAGACCCACGCAGCTACACAGTAAAACGCACAGTGAGGGTAGTGCGCGAGTCAATTTTATTTCAGGCGAAATCGCACACGATTCTTAATTGTAAGCTGGAACCAGCTATCGGCGAGGAAAATGCATACATATAAAGCTGAGCAAGTAAAGAGATGTGGTCAAGACAAAGATTCACGACGAGGCGGTTTCGAAGTTTCTGTAATTTACTTGAAAAGTCAACGTACGGATTTTTTTTTTGTTTTTTTTTTGTTTTCGTAATATACTTGATTATTCAGTTATGAGGTTCAGCTCACGCCCGTATGCAGTAAGTAGAGGCAAAGGGGCTCAAATTCATGGCCGTAGACCGGGCATTTTCTGCTCTAGCAAAGGCGGCTTTAAAAATTATATCACGCGTGCCCCCAGGCGTACTCGAGAGCTCAATCGGGTGCACGACACAGTTATATTATTATTATTTTTTTCTTTTAAAGCCGGTCGATAGGAAATGTGATGGAGTGGGTAGACAAGAGGATGTTCCCCCGCGGTCGACTTAGTAACAATTAGCTGAAAAGAATTATAGTGTTTATTTTTATATTTGTAGCCCTTTCAGCTGAAAATGTAGCAAAGCGTGGCGAGACTGGCGATTCGCAGGAGTCAAGTTATGCGTTCCTAAAAACGGGCTTCGTGTTATGTAAGACCGTGGCTTTGATGCATATCACGGGATCTCGGTAGGGCTGAAGGTGCAAGTCATCAAGCTCAATTAAGAAGCTATTGAAAGCAACCCAAATTTACGCGGGGGGTCTTCTCTACGATTTAGGCTTCTATTGCGCGATGAGGACGAGGAGGAGTCCCTTTTAAGGGAACGCCATTTCTCTCTGTTAACTGCATTAATATTTCTAAAGTAAGTGAAGCGCGTGCTTCATTTCTTTATTTCGCATACTTTTTGTCACGGCACCAAGGAACCGGGGCATCGCCGCCTGTTGCGATTGGCCACACCCTGCAATTCTTAACCTGCAGGTCAGCGACAAATAGATGCCGAGTACGTTTGTTTCTTGTAGCTTTTGATTCGTGATGACTTGCATATAGGTGATTTTTAAGCATACCAAAACCAGAAAACACCACACTTAAAAAAAAAAAAGAAACACAAAAAAATAGTTTGCAGAGAGTGTGAGGCGAGCGTGACGGTCCCGTCCAGTTTGAAACATGTAAACGACATGAGATGTTTGAAACATGTAAACAAACATGTCATGTTTGAAACATGTTTACGTACGAAGCTTCCAACATCCTCGAGGTCTGTCCGCCAGTTCTTCTGCCATCGTATACCTGGAGCGAACAGCCGTGTCTTCCGTGTGACGTATACGCGAAGTAGCGTGACACGCGGCTTTTGGTTGTCCGCCTACTCGGAAGCGTATCAAAACGCACCTAAAACGCGCAGCAAGGCGTTGTACTCTTTTCCGATTCCTGCTGAAGGTAATGTCAAACTTCCGAAGCATATTCAAATGAGGTTCCGATGAGCGTTTTATGCGCCAGTAGCCACGGTAATTCGGATTAGCGATGTTCGGTCAAAATGCACAAGGGCGGACAAAAAAAAAAAAAAAATCTTTGAGATTTTTGCTTTTTTCTTTTATCTCATCGACCCGTTCTTGACAACATTTTTCACCACCGTATTTTTTTTTTTCGGCCATCAATCAAATTTCCCGACTTTGTATGCAGGAAAGGTATGGGCACAACCGGCTATCGATTCCGGGCGAACCTTCCACGGCGCTTCGGTGCGGAGGGGGGCAACGCCTTCTTCGACGCCACACACTACAACCCACGCCGTGAAGTTCCTACCCTTCATTGCACTGTCCAGTATTATTTAGCCGCGCGATGACGTAAACTACCGAGCCATTTACTCGCATCATTTTCTTTTTCTTCTCCATTCCGCGCAATTCTTACGCCACAGCCCGATCAGCTTATCCAGGAGTGCACATATCTCACTTTCCTCATTTACGCTAACGATATCCCCCCGATGGGAAGCTGCTCGGGGCGATGAGCAGCGTCATGTGCCAAACACCACCCTCTAGAGATCCTAGATTACAGAGAATTTCCAACTGGACCATCGGGGCTGCCACATCGCGTAGTCTATGAGCCGCGTTTGCAATAGGAGCTGCGAGGATGTAGCAAACAGCCCAGCCTGTAAGCGTCCTCACCTTTCCACCCGTTTTCCTTCTTGTCACGCGACGACACAGCGCATGCGCACTAGTGACAAATCCCCGCAGGAAGCGTCCGCCATGAAATTGGTTTGAGATAGACCCTCTCTTCAATCGAGGCTCTCTGACTCCCTCGCGCTGCGGGGTGCCCCCCCATCGATGTAGGCCGATCGAGCGAGTTAACGAAAGGCCGTATAGTTTCCGGTGCTGGGTGTGGAGGGTGTATGGTCGCTCGCGAGCGGGGCATTTGCATGTATATCGTTTTGTAATATTGGGCGGCCTGAATGGCGGAAGTGAAATATGCGGAAGGAACTCGCGGAGGTATTTATTTCTCGCCTCGCGCTTGTTCCGGCCGTCGGGTGTTGGACCTGAGCATTGTTTTAGAGCTGCGAGATGAAATGAGCGAGTCTTCGCAGCAGGAAGAGTTTAACTCTTGCTATCACATCGGTCGAAAAGGGCTGGTGATTAAAATTGGTTGTTTTGGCAGAATGCGCTCTAGATCGGAAGTAATATATAAAGAAGCGGCACTTCATCAGACAGATCGCCAACCTGTCGACCTGCTTCACTCGCTGTAGCCGCGGACGAGTTACGGGACGTGCCTTTTTTTTTTCTTTTTGCGTGGTGAGCAGGCCGACTTGTTCAACCTATCTGTTCTTCAAAAGAGGAATCTTTAGTCCTACGTTTACACTTTCGAACCCACCTTCTTAAACTGAACTTTGCGACAGCTTTAATCGCAATAAAATTAATTATAATTCTACTGCTCAATAAAAAAAAAATTATAACGCTTCCTTTTTTTTTTAAGGCAGCGACGAACGTTTGCATTTTTTTATCGCCTCGCTGAAGCATGTTTATGGTACGAGCATTCATTGAAAGTGACAGACATGACAAGTAGAAAAAAAAAAAAAAAAACTGTGTAGAAGACGCCGTGTAACTCAATTTTCGGTTGCACATAAAAATATTTCTAGGTAGTCTAAATTAACCCTAAGCACTTCTACCGAGGTGCCGGACAACCTTAGTTTGCTTCTCACGCAAACCTCCAAAATATTCTTTTAACATATGCCCTCCTTACATAGCTCCGGCGCGCCGAGGTCATTCGATGCATATATAGATAAGCATCCGCGAGACCACCTTTAATAAAGAGGAAAGGCCCTTAAAATTAACGGCCTTTAAAACGAAGGGCACTTAAAACGAAATGGCCTTAAAACGAAAGCGGGTCCACGCGGCGACGACGAAAAAGGCGGGGTCCTCGATCGGCCGGCAACGCCGACGGCGGCCCGGCGCGCGTGCCCGCGAGATTATTTATAACCGGACAGGGCGACGCGGAAACCTCCGCGAGACCGCCGGCCGGCAAGCTCCCAGGCACGAGGACGACGCCGAGGGATGTCGCGAACTTTTGTCGAAACTGAAGTTCGACTGGCTCTGCGAACCTTCGACCTTTTGGCGAAATTTTACGAAGTTCGACCTTTGGCTGGTTTGGTAAAGGCGAGCTAGTTGAACATGAATACTTAAAATCGAAAGAATGAAACACGGAGGACAAACCTTTATACACAAATAACCGTCTCCTACAAAAATAAATAAATAAAATAAAATAAAATAAAATAAATAAATAAATAAATAAATATATATATTTATATTTAATAAATGGTAAGTTACTCACAACAGTTTGTTTAAAATTGGAAACATTATAAAATGAAGCACACGAACATATAATGATTTGGTTAGCTTGTTGTACTCGCGGAAGCCGTAGAAAACGTCCGCACTTTTCTCGCCACCGAGAAACAGGCACATGAGAGGAAACTGTCAAACGTAGGTGATACGCAGTTTACAAGAAAGAAAGTGCTTGGCGACTACAGTCAAACCAGTTTATAACGAACAGTAGGAAACGCTACGATCAGTTCGATATAGCAAGTAATTTGATACAGCAAAAAACATTTACAACTAACTTCCACTATGCGTTCGTTGTAAGCAGAGTTTGTTCTTTTAGCTTATCTCCTTTTCTGAATCACTTCTTTTCCTGGGCAATCGTTTTGGGATGAAAAGTTTTTTTTTTTTTCTGTGCGTGCGTGCAGAGTGTTTTTTTTTAGCGTTCTCTACTTCTGAATCGCTTCTCTTCTCTCAATTGTTTTCGCAACTTGAGCTTTTGGAAGTTTCTGTCGTTCCAACTTTTATTCTGAGGGGGAAGGGACAGGCTAGAAGACGATTGTTTGCGCGCTTTTGGTAGTCTTCCCAGAGGGAAAAAGTTCGATATAGCCAATATGTTGTTCGTTATAAAAAGTACTTTTTACATTCATTTTTATTTAAATTTTCTGTGAGTTCGATATCGACAATAATTCGCTGTACGTGGGTTCGTTTTAAACGGGTTTCACTGTAGTACTCAGTTCGATGCTCCGTAAAAGCAGCAAATGCATACATTCCCTTTTTGCGAGATACAGGAATGGCACTGACCATCTGATTTGTGAGATAATGCCACACTGGCCACCTCAACCTCGTCCACATACCCTTCCTCATCTCAACTCATCTTGCTATTCTTTTGCTCCCTATCCCCTTCCCCGTAGAGTAGTGTGATATAGGCAAGCGCTCAGGCTAGCCTCTGCATTTAAATGGTTCTATAGTATATATGTCCATTTATTTAGTTCGCTGTTATAAGTATGTTAATGTGAAACAACATACCTTCTCTCAGCTAGGTGGCGATAACTCATTTTCAATTTCCGCGCACGCGCACAACAGTAAAACTTCAGTCGGAACTTCTTCCCAACTTCGCGGTGAAAGTTTGAAAACGCCGAACCTGGCCAAACCCGAACCTCGGCAGCTTCGCGACACATGTCGACGGTCAGCCTCTTCGCCTGGCCCCCGTTTAGCCGACGCGGCTCACGTACGGTAGCATCGGCCACGAGATGGGTAGCCGAAATCCGCTCGCCCGGCTCCTCACCGCTAACAACACCGCAGCACGTGGGCGGTGGCGGATTTCTGGAATTGGGTTATTAGCCACGCGACGAACCCCGCTGGGTGGCCCGCAGATTGCCGCATTCTTTTTTTCGTTGTTTGTGTTTTTGTTTTCACTGGTTCCTCGTGCGTGTGGCGTGGGTGTTCGTCGTTGTTGCTTACCGCGTGTTCTACGAGCTCGCGCGCGCCCGCGCTGTATTGAACGTCGGACGGTAGCGGATTATCGTTAACTGGGCGAGCAAATCGTACCGACCAAGAGGAAGAAAGGATGTGTCTCGTTGCGAAGCGGTTTGTCGAAGAAAGAAATTCTATTAGAGGCCACGCGGGCTTCGATGGCGGCGTGGCGTGGGCGGTGGCCATGAGTAGATTCATGAGAGGCGGTGGATGAGCTCGTGATTGGGGTCGCAGACGCACGGGCCGGCACGAGCTCGTTATCGCGTGGCTCGGCACTGGGTGTCTCTTCGCGACCTCCCGATCACTTTGGGAGACAACGCCGTGGCGGTAGCGTGTAGCTTACGGGTTGCTGTCCGCGGATCAAATTTTAATGTGGGTGCTGACGTATTGCGCGTCCCGTTCATGCGAATTCATGAAGTTATTTGTAACCTTATATACCCGGGCCTCGAACGTTCTGCGTCCACTATGTAGCTCGAGTCGTACCCCGAATGAACTCTGCCTGTTCATGGGAATTCATGAAGCAGTCGATGCGGATTCATGAAGTAATTTGCGAGCTTACGCGAGTAGCTTGTGTTCTGCCTCGCTATCGCTCGTATCTCGATCAAACTCGACCTTTATGCGGCTGTCGCCGCTCGTAATTGTGCCGCACCCGGCTCAGCCTCGAAATTCAGATTTGATCGCTTTTGCCTGTCGTATTTGTATTCTGAGCGCACACGCACTTTTTGCGTTGCTACTCCTGTTTTGAATTACGCGGTTATTATAATAAATACCAGTGGAAATGGAGCGTGCTGGTGAAGTTACGGTGTTAGAGGATAATTACATAATACGGTCGTCGTCATTTACGTAATTCTACCTCTAACACCGTATCATAAATAGTTTTCAAATACTTTATGGTTTCGACACCAAAACGTACATCTTACACAAAATGCCGCCGCATGTCATGTCCTAAAGATCACGCCCAAGCTTTCAAGCCTGGAAAAGCTGCGCGTTAGTGCAACGAAAAAAAAAAAAGAAAGGAAGACCGAAGAGAACCAAGCAAAAGGCACACTCTGCGTGATGATACCATTATTTTATACGAACCATCTTATCTAGCCCTCATGGTAGTTGGGGATGAGCAAATGTTCCTATTACAGCCAACTCTAGTTAAGATATATAGTGCGCCACACCCCACAATTCAGCGCCACCATACGGGCTTGGATATTGTCTCAATTGTATTTTTTAAGTAAGAGCATTAATATGCCGGTCAGCGAATAAAACATGGGCCAACTTTACCGTTTTTTTTATGATAGCAGACATCACTTCAACCCTCACCCTGGCCCAACGAACAAAACTACGTAGGCACGTCAGATCAAGTTAATTTTTTTTGCTCGTTCCATCCGCAGTGATTCGTGCTCATATACTACACGCGCTTCGAGCACGATGGACCATATCTCTCCCCTAATCTCCCCGATGATGCGCTTGAGTTTCGAACAGAAGCTACTTATTTCGACTGGTATAGCGATCGGTAGAAGTTCGTCTCGGTTCGTTAGAGGACGCCAGACGGACGAAGCGAGCCTAAGTGGAGGACCAATCCCACCTCGAGCTTCTCCCATCTGGATACTCGTGGCCAATTTCATCTAGTATTTAGATATCTACATCTCAATCAGCGCTGCGTGGCTTCGGTGGAAAAGGAAGAAGAGAGGAGGGACCAAGAGGACATCGGCCAATACAGCCTAAAAGACAAGGCCAGTGGATGACGTCATTGTTGGTGGGCCCCCGACGCGCCCCAAGCGCCAAACACACCCAAACTCGAAAAGAGACGCCGCAAAGCTTCGGACGCAAGCTAGGGGACGCTGCGTGCATTTACCAGTGATGGCGTTTGGAGGGGAGGGGAAATGCACAGGCCTTGACTTGTAGGTGGTGTTACATCGTCCCGGGTTTCTTTTTGCGCCGGGCGTGTGTGGGACGCCGTGACGATTAATCGTTCATGTCTCTGGTAAAGCGCGCGCTTTTGCACACGTAATGCGGGACACGATGCGATGGGAGACGGCGATATTGGGGTCCGTAATAAGTTTGTCGGCTTCGTTTGAGAGAGAGAGAGAGAGCGAAGCCACCGAAGTTAGTTCACCTCGGTGGTGTTTCATCGCGCACCTATAGATCTGGTGTAGTCGTCGGCACGGATTGTCCAGGCGGCTTCTTGAAGTGAGCTGTTTCGTTAAATGGACGACATGTTTCGTGGGTAGAGGGGGGCACCCCCTTGTGTCTTTCTTATCCTCATACAAGGTTGACTGCTGGGGCTGGTGTAAGCGACTGCGTTCCCTGATACAGCTGACGGGTGGGGTTATAATTGCGCATATTAAATGTCCGGTTCGCTCGAGGAAAACCAGGTTGTTGCAGTTTGCAGCTCAGGTATGTAGTCTGCGATAAGTTGAGGTGTACGAGGAAGGAAGTGCATACTTATGTAGCCTGGCTAGATATGTGGCTTTAGATCAACCTCTTCTAGGTAGCAACGCGGTATGAAGGCGCTTATTATTTAGGCGTCACCTAAAAGAGGCGAACGAGGGGCACAAATTGAGCACAAGCTCAGCGTCATCATTCGGCTGGGACTACTCTTAAAAAAAGGGTCCCGTTAATGCACCTTTCAGGAGGTAACAGGCTTGTAACAAGCTTGTCACACAGGTTACCCAGCAGGGGAGGCAAGGCAACGAGGGAACAACTATGCACCCTTGAACCAGGGAGGAACTGCGCACCCTCAGGAAAGTAAGGTTGCACCTTCAAGTTCAAGGTGCCGAGCAGCACTCGTGCTCAATCCGTGTCCCGCATTCGCCTCTTTTAGGTGGCGTCAGTATGTTACGATCTAGGAGGTGTTTAGAAAACACTACGAGGCGGAGTCATATTGAGTTATGAAGGGGCGTCCATCAGGACGGTACACAAGAAGTCGTACAAGCTAGGCACGTGCCTAATTATCGATTAATTGCGTCACTTATTCGAGTGATTTTTCGCCCCCTCCCCCCATTCTCAACGGTAGCCCTGACTACAGGCAACAGCTCCTAGATTAGAACGCCTTAGTGCTGAACTCTCCTGCGTCACTAAAGAAGACCACCATAGGGCAGAGATTAAACACGACTACGGCGTCGGTGTTCGGCTAAGAGTCGTGCTCAATCAGTGAGAACACGATTCCTAGCGGAACACCGACGCCGTAGCCGTGTCTAATCCCTGGCCTACGGTGGCCTTCTTTAGTGACGCAGGAAAATTCAGCACTTGGGCTTTCTTATCTAGGAGGTGTTGCTACAGGCTTCCGCGGCTGCCGTTTACCACGTGACCATTTGAATACAAGGTGGGGAAAGTCCACAGTTACTAGAAATAAAAATATATCTTTACGTTCTGTTATGTCATAGCCTTTTCTATACTGACAAAGCCTGGCAGATCGTCACGTGATGCGGCCGCCGAAAGTGAAAAGGTAGAGCAGCTGACAAGAGTCATGCAGAGCCGTTTATACTGAGAGAGTTTGGCCTTCTTAAGGAGATTTTGACAGCCTGACAACCACAGCAGCGTAGTCTGACAACCGGGGGATGACTACTTCCATCCGCCATATTGTGGCTCTGACTCATAGGAACTCTACGCGATTTCTCAGGAATGAACAAGACAAAGAAGTAACGCCATATTGTGTTACCGCGAAATCCGCTTGTTCTAGCGGCCCACAAGCTCCGCCCATTGGCCAAACTCTCTCAGTATAAACGGCTCTGGAGTCATGTAACGGGCGCCCCGCTGCGGCGAGACGCCGAAACCCACTTGTCCCGAGCGATGGAATGTCCGCTCGTGCCTCTTGCGTTCCTCGGGCTACCTCTTCTTTTCTCGTCGGGTTTGTAAACCATGTTTCGGGTCCTCGCCGCTGCAAAAGCTGTGCGCTGAATACCAGACTCCCCGAGAAAGGCTCTATGCTACCAGATCCTCGCGCTCCAAATCAGCGACCGGGCACTCGATGGCTCCGTCGTCGAACTGCCAGGCTTTATGAGTATCAGGCACGTAGCCAGGATTTTGTTTCGGGGGGGGGGGGGGAGGGGGGGGGGAGGGGGCCGTCCATGACAAAATGCTGTATGAGGGGGAGGGGGGAGAGGAGGCCCCAGCAAAATGGAAGATTTCGGGGGGGGGCTCCCCCCTGGCTACGTGCCTGATGAGTATAGATAGAGGAGGCTATGGTTATATGTGTTCAAACAAAATAAATAATGTTTTTGGATGCGTCGTTGCACAATTACATAAAAATTATTTTGTCAGGGTGTGCTGACATAGTTCTGTTTTTCGATCATGTCTTCTACATGGTGTTTTCACATGACGTCAATCCGCCATTTTGTTGTTAGATGTCAGCGTGAGGAAACTTATAAGCTTTTGTGGCATAAACATTTGAGTGTGTGGTGTGAATCTCCGGAGTGCTCGCCTTCTGCACGCGCCAGACCTGCTCACAACAAGAAAATGGTGGACAAAATGACCTCGGTGAAAACACCCTCGGCGAGCGGAGCGCAAGTTCGTCTGCTTCTTGCGCAGGGGTTGCGGTGATGCCCGAACGCTGAGCTCTGATTGGCTCTGATTGGAAGGATAGTGGGTAGACCTGGAAGCAGCTTGCTTTGAGGTTTATCCACTATCCCTCCAATCGAGCCAATCAGAACTGGGCATTCTGACATCGCCGCAACCCCCGCGCGAGGGGCAGACAAACTTGCTCTCCGCATAGCCACTGACCGAAACGCGGGGCGTGGCGACTCCCGTGCATCTCATTATCGCTCCGCAGCCAATGAGATTGCTGCATTAGCCCACAGGATTGACGAAGAACCAATCACGAAACGAGAAGCATTGACATAATGAGCCCCGCCTTTCTTTAGCAGCCGATGACCATAAATGACATCAAAATATGTCACGGCGGCTATAAATGTCTAGCTGCCAGGCGGCAAGCCGTTTCGCAACACCGGACATTGGTCTCCATAAGCGGCCGTAAATATCTTAATCCCAGCGTCGGCTTTTTTTTATCTCCCACATAGGGCCCGTCTCATCAGCGGACAAAAACAGCCGTGTCTTAAAATACTACGGTACACGACTAGTTCCGCAGAGATATCGAGCACGTACGTCATCTTTATTCTTTGGTTTCTTAGGGGCAGCGAAACGAGCCAAAACTGGAGGTCGATAACTATCGAAGCCCCACTGTTTCAATAAACGAGGTCATGTCCCGTGCAACGTCCGTAGGAGGCTTGGCCACCATCCATTGTTGGCTGGGCGTTGGAGGCCCTCGGAACTCAAAGGAACAGAAGTAGAGTGCCCCGATGCTATCGCTCGCGTCTTTCGCCGCTTCTTTGGCAGTATTTCTTCGCCACCAGGGACAATACCTAAAAGCGGACACATATATTTTTTTAGATCTTCCGACTGATTCGGGGGATGATGAAGGAGGAATGATTTCACGTCTCTCTTCTTCGTGCATTGTTTTTTTTTGGGGGGGACGGGGAGGGAGACACAAAGACGCCTGACGTCGAAACCGCGCATTGGGCGTGGTTTGGCTCCCTCCGGCTTTGGGAGTCGGTGGGTCTTTCGGAAACTGACGGCTGAAGAACGGTTATAAAGGCAGCAGAGATATGCTGCATACAGTCATCAAGCGTAGTGTATCTGCCGCACGTGTGCGATGTATGAAGTCTAGACATAACACAGCTTCGAGACTGCAGATGAGCACAGGACGACATATAGACCAAGAGTCTTCACCAGCTCGCTTGTGTCGTGACTTTTTGTGTAAAGTTTACTTGTTGATGCGAAGGACGGGTAAAAAAAAAACAAATAAAAATTAAGAAAACTATAGTTTCAAGCAATTTTTATATTCATATATGTGTGTATTATTATAGGTATTGGTGCCCGGCCTCATATTTGTAGATATACATACAAAAAAAGTAATAGCTAAATTGTAAAAAAAAAAAAACATAATAAGAAAACATTGATTTTTTTGAAATTCTCTAACGGACGGAGTGTAAACGCTGCATTTTTTTATTAAAGCGATTCTTACTGTCTGTAGCCTCTGTGCCAAGAACGTATAGCCCACGTTTTGAAAGCTTTTGCTTTTATCTAAGCAAGTCCGCGTCAACCCATCTCGCAACGACTTTGATCATGCTTTGACACCTTCGATGCGTCACGCTTCAAAGCTGTCTTTGACAGTCAGTTTCGTAATCCTGGAAAGATTACAAAACTGAGGTTTACGACCATTATCTCAGCAGCGAACCCAACTAGCTCAACAACAAATCTCCTGGTTCTCGCTACCCTCCCCCAGAAACGCCTATATAACGAGCGTTCCGCGGAGACATCGAAGTTGACACGTACCTCGGCCACACTCTGTCCCTTTCTCAAACAGATCTCGAGTCGAACTCCTTCCACGCGATACGCGGTGTACGAACGGTTACCCATCGTCACCGCTTGACCGACTGTCGTGATCTTGACGCTCGTATCGAAGAGAAGAACCCACCAAGAGCGTTTAGCCAAAGAGCCGTGGCCACTCTGCAATTGTCGGTGCCGCATCTCGGCTCTAGAGCCCCCGTTTACCGAAGGGTCTGTAAACTGGACCCGCCTTCGAGACCAACCCGCCAAGCGACAGGATAAGAGGCTATGTGTGCCACCAAAGCAGTGGTTTGCGCGTTCTAGCTTTGAGAGCCTTGCTCGGCAAGAAAAAAAAAAAAGGGGGGGGATGTAGGCTGTCTGGCCGGCCATACCTACCGCCAGGATGACAGGCTATCGTGTTGTGGCGGGCTGAAGGCCTGTCTAACAGCGCGGATGGCAAGGAAATAGAGTCTTGGATGCCAAGCACGTGCGTAGATATATATTATGTTTATGTTTTATGATATGAAAGGCGTTTTTCTTGAACGCTCTTGGGCGACCGAGCGTCTGTCTGCACTTAAACTTTTGCCGAGGGTGTGTTTTTTGGAAAGAAAAGGAAAGGATACTGGGTACTTTTAAAGTTCAAGAAATTCGGGGTTACGTGTGGGCGCGAAAAAAACTCGCTTTGTGACCTGTGTTTTATTTCGGGAAAGTGCCAATACGACATCCGCTTTCATTCGCGGTTTTATACGACTTTGAATACTAGACACGCGGAATGGTGTGTTGTCGCTTCTTGGAATATTCGAGGAAACAAATTTATGGTGTCACAAAGTTAAGAACAACTCGAGTGAAGACTAAGTGGTCAGGAAGGAGTGTTAAAATGCGCCTTCTCTGTGAGCAAACAGGAATTCGTTTTAACTATATTGCATTTACCGAGAGCGGGTTTCAGTTACACGACATACCTCTGGGAGGTTTGCAATGGCTTTCGGCCATATGAGTGACACCAGCTAACATATTTTATTGCTTAGGGATAGCAATGAGCCTGAAATAAATTCAAATGTAATACGCCGGTACGCAGAGCCTTCCAACATGACGAGCCATATGTGACGCGTTTAGTCGCACACGTCGCCGGTAGACCGCTCCAATAAAGAACTTCCGGCTGGTGCCATGTTCGTCGTTCGTGCATGTATGGCGCCTGCTCTGCTCGCTTTGGGAAGGCACGATCGAACACGCACGTTCTGCGATGGGGATTTGTTCGTAGGAAGTTCACACACTGCGAACGCTATTGGTCTCAGCAGATAACAACACGCATCGGACAGAGGTAAGTTCCCACGCCGCAAACATTGTTGGCCTTAGCGGATAATAGCGAGCATAAGCCATAAAACGGGGTCATGGTATACGTGAATACCATCTGGAAAAAAAGATACAACGTTGTCCAATGTCAAGAGTGCGCTTCTTGCCAACAACAAGGTGCCCTTTGTTTTGCGTTATATAGAGGCAAAATATCTCGCTGCGCTTAAAAAGGACAAATGAAAGAGTAGAAGCACGAAGGGTGGCATCAAGGGCAGCACCGAATCTGATGGGTGCGGAAATAGACCGGCGGAATGACGTCCTTGCGTTCAGACGCCTTGTTTCGCTGACGGCTTCCGTGTCTCTCCGCGCGTTGGCATCGCCCGAATTACGGAAGCCCTCTCGAGAAGACAAAGAATCGGCCTTGTCGGAGGACAGAGATGTAGTAAGTGCCGGTTTAGAGGCGCTCATCATCCGTCAAGGAAACCCCCGTCTCGCGAGGCAGACCGAACCATGCATTTGGAAAGTCTCGTATCAAATTTTCTTTAGCTGACCCGATTTGATACCCCTCCGTGGCACGCGAGTGTCTTTGCTGAAATGACCTAAACATATAAACTAAAACAAACAAACTAATAAGCCAGGCTATAAACATAGCGCTGACTTTCCAACATTTGAACTCGCACTTTGATGAACAGCGCTGGATACATGGTATAGAAGGGAGCCTCAACAAGGTCACACTGGGAAACATTCAAAGAGGCAAACAATATAAATCTATTTTGGTTTCGCAGAAGGAAAAGTTTCCATTAAAAACTATATATATAGCGCCGTACAATCAAACCGAATCTGGCACAAACAAATAGGTTTGAACGTCTATTCTGGACTAATATCTTTAGTATTGTAAAGCCGCAGTCGCCGCGCTCGTTCATGATATTAATCAGCGGTTCTCAACCGTCGATGTTTCGCGGACCCCTTGTGGATAGGCGGAGATGATGGAGGACCCCGTTCGTGGTGAGGAGAGAGGGAAATGTATAGGTTGAATATAATAATGATTAATTAAATGAATATAACTAAGGGCTAGTGTGAAGAAGACCTCTGTTATTGACATGCAACCGAGAAAACTCGCCCGAAAACTGAAACATTTCTTCTCGACCTGAAAAAAGACAACTTTTATTGCCGGGCTTGACTGATGAGGCAGGGCTTCGCGGACCCCTAGAATGCCTTCGCGGACCCCAAAGGATCCGCGGACCCCCATTTGAGAACCACTGATATAAATGACACGGAGTTTCTCCGCAGACATGTTGACAGAACTATCCGCGGACGCGTCTCCAGAATCTTCGAAGGAAGAAACACTCCTCAGACAATGTCTGCAGACTTTTGTACGGTGTAATAGCAGTGCTACCGCGGCGTAAGACACGTAGAAGATTTTGTAGCGTGAGCTACACTGGCCGAGGTTGAGCAGTTTCGCGTGGCTCCTGGAGAGCCGTGCTGCGCATGCGCAAGGAACAGTGACGTCACACGGCGCACAGCTGGCGCAAAAAAGTCAAATTTGGGGGTTTTACGTGCCAAACCAACGACGGGCATCTGGCACGCCCCAGTGGAGGACTGAGGAATAATTTGGACCACCTGGGGATCTTTTGACGTGCAACCGAAAGCTCGGTTACACGGCGTCTCCTCCGCAATAAGCCTCCGTCAGATTGCGGGCACCTCGGCCGGGATTCGAACCCGCCACATGGGGATCCGTAGGCCAGCGCTCTCGCCTCGGAGCGACCGAGGCGGCTGCACAGCTGGCGCGCCAGAGCCGCCGCCGCCGCCGCCGCGCGCTTCGCCGCCGCCGCGCGCGCATCGGCGGTCTGCGCATTCCAGAGGAGTGACGTCATAGCCGCGGCAGACGCACTGGCGCCGCCGCGTGCCCAGCTGTGCGCCTCCGTTGCGCAGTAGCCAAGTCTGACGCTGCACCGGAGCCGCTTGATAGCGCCTCTCATTTTGTGCGCATGCGCATAGGCATCAGTGGGGGTATACATATAGCGGGGCGTTTGCCAGTGTTCCACGGAGAAGGAGAGCGAAATTGCTGGTCAGCGACGCAGAAGAGCGGAGAAGCTTAACTCATCGGATCCCGAAGTAGTCACATAATGCGTATACCGTGTGTGTGTCATTGAAGCAGCAGTAAGCATGATAATCAAGCTAATCCTAGACAACCAGGAAAGCTAAGAATAACCAGCTGAACCTAAGCTCACGCTACGTATATCCTGGCATAGCCGAGCTTAAGCCACTGCAATTTTTCCTTCTGTCGTCATTGCGACTCTCTCGCACGAGAGCATAATTTATTCGCACAAATAACGCTCATCCTTAAATTCGTTTTTTTCTTAAAGTGATCAATGTTTACAACATTGCTAAAAAAAAAGAAAAGCTGCCGTTTTTGGAAAAGTAAAAAACACTTATTCGGTGTCACTTTAATCGTAATACACGGAGTTTCTGATAAAACCATGAGCTATTCCACTCTGTGAAGGTGGATGACCAGCGAAGCTGTTTAGCACACGACACAGACGTGACACAGAATTTTGAACAAAGGTACGAGCTTCCCCGAGGAGCCGCCCCGAGGAGCTATAGAGGAAACTAGACACGCGCGACGGGACCGCCACCCGGCGGAAAGTAGACACCCGCGACGGGACCGCCACTCCGGGAGAGCGGAAGGAAAGGAAACTAGGCAACCAAACGCTTGGAACGACGACAAAGAGAAGGCGGTGCGAGCGTAGATATGGCCAACGTGGGTCGCACAGCGGCAAATCTTTGAGAAACCTTTATCATCCACCCGAGAGTCTACTGATCTTGAAAATTGTGTCTATATTGATAACTAATCTACTGAAAATGCATATCCAAGGGATGAGACGTATAAGGTTTTGCACAGAATGAAGCGATTTTGCACCAAATTCGGGACCTGAGTGTTTGTTGACACACACGAAATTTCCCCGGAACCCTCCCACAAACAGCTTCGCTGTAAAAAAGAAACCATGTTTTCCAACCCTGGTAAATAAACTATGCATCGCAGAAAGATCAAACTCCGTAAGATTGTGACCATATAGCGGTTGGAATAGAACGCGAATGTTTCAGAATATGACGTTACCTGAATCAAAAAAATAATTGAGAAAAAACAATGCTATATTTTTTCTATGAGCCGACGTCCACCTAAGCCTAATATTGTCAAAACAAAAGCTGGCATTGTGGACACTTGTGGAATTTATATTAGTAAAACAAAAAACACTTATCAGCAATAAAGAATATTTTATACATAAAAAAACCGGAGACGGCGGACGAGACGTTTTGCGTTTGTCCCCCTTTTCGTCCACCTCCACCGTCTTTGATTTTTTAAAAATCTGTAACATAAACCTGCTCGCCTCTCTACTCCCTCCACCTGCAAAGAGGACATTGTTTTCTTTCTTGCTAACAAGTTTTTTTTTCTTCACTGAAATATATGTTACAGGCACCCGCAATGTCATTCTTTGTTATGACAATATTAAGATTAGGTGGACGTCGGCTCACTAAAAAAAAAAAAAAAATAAGTTTTTCCTTAATTATCTTTTGATCCAGGTAACGTCATGTTCTCAAACTTTCGTGTTCTATCGCAATCGCTAGCGTAATATTCTCACGGCGCTTGAACTTCTTGCGATGTATAGTTTATTCACCCTTGCCGAAAAACACGCTTCTCTCTACTCGGGAACTTCCTGCACTTAAGACCGTGTTATGGTCCGGTATGGATACTATCCATCAGAACATACATGCACACGACGGGTAACAAGCCATCATCTCGTGTTCTATTTGGTCGACAGACTTTGTTACTCGACCCCTTCAGGTGTGGTCCTTATAATTACAGTTTTCGTATATCTAAAGTGCTATTTATGAACTAATCCAAGCAGATACTTTGCATGCCTAACAAACTAATCATCATGGCCACACTGCTGCAATGGCATAGACATCCATCGCACTTATAGAGCATGACGAGACACTGGCCACAACCGGTCCAATCCAGGATCTTGGGGGGGGGGGGGGGCCCGGCATTAAACGGCACTCCCGTACACTCGCAGCTCTATAGGCCTCGCAAGTGGGCTCATTTTCGTCTTCTGCGCATGAGAAAGGAAGTAGCGGTGACGTCAGAACGCCGAGCCCTGATTGGCTGATCGCGACCCCCCTATCTGAGCGTCGTCTGCTCCTTTGCAACGTCGTCTGCGTCTGTCTTACCTTTCCTGCGACTTTCGGAAGTGCAGGTCTTTACGAGCAAGCTCGACTTCGCCTTTCAGAGAGGGCAGACGAAATAAATCGAGCGGTACGTTGTTTTTAACAACTAGCAGACGCGCATCAAAGAGAGAAGTCAAAGGACTCACTGGCGAGGTGTCCCGAGGCGCCGAGGTTTGTTTGCTAAGAACCGAGAGTGAGCGTGTTAGTGTCCGCAAGTTCCCTCCCAAATACTTTTTCCCTCCTTTCGTGTGCGGCGAGACTCCTCACTCTTCAACGGCGTCGGCGGGTCGGCGCAGTTAACATCGTCTGCTTTACGTCTGCTAGTCAAAGCGATGGCTGCTTTACCTTTCCTGCGTCTGTCGGAGATTCACCGCTTTTTCACCGGCGAGAGTCACCGCTGCCTCGGAAAACAAGGAGATGACAAGAGGAAGAGATTGAAGGGTTCACAAGGGTCGCGCGGGCATATTCCATTCAGCGCGCCAGCCGGTCGTGGGCAGACGGTCTTGGCCAAGGACCGTCGGAGCACCGCTGTGCCTGCTAGGCCTATCTGCCGAGCTCGCTTACTCGGGGTCGGTAGAATCGTGGCCGTTGGAGCATTTCCCGGGTGTTTGTGGATCCAGCGTTCTTGTTCATCGTGGTTTATTTCAAGGACCTTTTACTTTCTTTTTGCTGCTTGCAGTCGGGACGCGTGAGAAGAGCACGTACAAAAATAAACGTCCGTTGATCGTCGCAACCAAGTAACTGAGCGACGCTGTCGGCCATGCTGAGTTGATCGTCGTAGGATTCCGTCATAACCTGAGCAAAACGTACGATAATTTCGTTTCGTGAATACGAATTTGTTCTCACATTTTGTCTTACGCACTCTTTTGGCGTAAGATGGTTTTGTGAATCTGGCCTCTGCTCTTCCGAAAGTCGCAGGAAAGGTAAGACAGACGCAGACGACGTTGCGAGCAGACGACGTTGCAAAGGAGCAGACGACGCTCAGATAGGGGGGTCGCGATCAGCCAATCAGGGCTCGGCGTTCTGACGTCACCGCTACCCCCTACGCAAGAAGCAGACGAACTTGCCCTCCGCATATACACCGCTCTCGAACCCGTGTATCGGTATAGTCGCCACTCTCGATCAACCTGTCCTTGGAAACGAGCTACTTTCGTTCCTTAATTCGACGCATAGCGTGCCTACGTAGCGCGTTAATTTGGAGCCGCCACCCTTGCCTGTCGATGTAATCCCATCTGCCACCGTATGGGGGCGCCGTATTTTTACCGGCAGCGATGTTATACTCCGTTTCACCTTAGACGATGTACCGCAGGTGACGCTACGAATGGTCCCAGCCAATCGAGCGCTGCGAACGTAGCACGTGACTACGTTATCACGTGACCATCACGTGACATTCAAACCGCATTCGATTGGCCCCGATGGCTCGTGGCGTCCGCTGCCGTCCATCGAAATATAGTATATATATATAGAGAGAGAGAGGCGGTTCGTTACGTGACCTGGTTATCGGCACGGTAACGGTCTCTGTTCTGCGACGGCGAGCAGTGGATCGTCGTCGCACGGTGTGGCCAGGATCCGCGTCAAGAGGGGAGTGTTAATGGAGCGGGCTCGCGGGAGACGCGTACTTGGGGTACCGCCTTGCCCCGGGCGCTGGTTGGGACCTCTCTTTAGAATAAAGATCCTCAGTGTTTACTGAGGTGAACTAGAACTTGTGGGGACTCGTGCGTGCGTGCTTCGACTGCCTGAATGGTTAGTTTGGGAGGAATGCATATGTAGGAGGTGTGGATATCATGTAAGTGGGGCTTAAGTACAGCCTGAAAGCGAAAATGAGAGGAAATGGTTTGGAGATATGGAAGGTTAAAAAAAAAAGCGATTCACACACTCGCGTTGAGTCCAACCGAATGCAACTGCTACGGCTCGCGGCGTACGGGTTGCTATGGCAACAATCGCGTAGGCTCCAACAAAACGGGGTAAAAAAGCGGTTTTGTTGGAGTCGACGCAGCTGTTGCCATAGCAACCAGTACGTCGCGAGCCATTGCAGTTGGAGTCGGTCGGACTCGATGCAACTGTGTGAATCGCCCTTAATGGCCAGTTTGAATACGTTGTGTTCTGTCCGTGTGTTTTGCTCGTGAAGGCTGCTGTCAAGTTTTGTACATTGGGGATTCCGACGATAGACATCGCATTTTTGCTTCGTGTGTGTCACAAGATAACAGACACTATAGCTAACTCTTGTGAACAAACTGAAGTGAGCAAAACATCGAGTGAAAGTAGAAGTGACCACTGAGATAACACTATATTTCATAAAACAACATATTTATTTTTGTACAGGAGTGATGATGACAGAGGAAGATGTTTGGCACGCTGCACTCTGACGATAACACTTATTACCGGATAGGCGTTGCCACTGGAGCATACAACGTATACTCACACAAGCGTAACGTGAGTGAGCTACGGCAATGGCCGCAGCTCATGCGTGAACAATTTTTCGCGATATATCACGAAACTAGTTCGCGCATATGGGCCTTAAAAAAGGCTGGCTTGTACGGCTGAACGCATCTTTGCTGTCACAACTAATAAAGTGCAGTACAAACATTTGATGTAGTTTGTACTGCACTAAGTTTGTCTCGGGATGCTGCAAAGTTCACTTCACAAAAAAATGGCAAGGGATCTCAAACATGCGGGCAAGAGATGAATATCTTCAAGGTTCTTGAATTGCAAGAACGCCAACGCAGTGAAACCCCTTTTTAAAGCGACCCAGTGATATCCCATAACACTGCACATAACTGTTGATAGTTAGCATAAATCGATTTCGGGTCTTCATAGAAATTCGGGCAATAAATATTTGTGTCTTATTGTAGAGTGCGCGTTGCTCATATGAATATTAGTTTCTATTGGAACTCGCACAGAATCAAACAATGCTCGAAGGAACTTGACTCGCGGTTAAGGAAGTGCCCGCAGGACCCAGGACTAATAGTTGTTAAGAATTCCAGCTTGGTACTGCAATGAACTGTTCTTCGCTTTGCAACGAAAATAACAACACTAAACCACAACCGAAATATGAACAAAAAGTGATACTGATTATTGTGGCCGTTCCCCACGAGCAGTCGTATGGTTCAAAATCCAGACCTGCGCACGGATGGCAGTCCCTCTGCTTTGATTTTTCTTCGTGACCATGCTCCATTGTCCGCGCCCGAGGACACGCCAGGCGAAGTCTAGAAGGCGCCACTTTCACTAAGCGCACTGCAATTACAGAGAATAGCGGTCGGAGGAAGTCTCCCCTTGAGCGTCACGAGTTCGTACCCACCTCGCCGCCCAGACTGTGCCTCGCCCAAGACTTGTCTTTTTGTTAGCCACGTTCGGGCTTAGATGGAACCGAGAAGAGTCAGTCCGTTTCTGTGAAGTGCAGCTTAGCCTCCACAAATAGTGAGGGACCAAATATACCAACAGGATGCATGAACAACGATTTGAGAACGTAAGATAGTAAATTAGTAGCGATATCCATTGCTACAGAAGACAGTAAATAATATCACGGCAACAACAGAGTAAATAAGACATCTGCTCTTTGCACGCGGTCACCGAGTCGGTGCACAATAGACAGACACTATACCACAATGTGAACTTTGGTCAATTCAGATAGACCCCTATGAGCCATGTATAGTAATCAGGCACCGCTAGACAAATCACTCACCCTGTGTATGGGCGCGTGTGTTTTTCTCTCATACGCACACAGATCCACGCGGACACGATTCCGCAACGACGCACACACGAGTACGAGCGCACATACAGAGAAACGCTCACGCACTCATGTTGTACGTCCACCCGTTCAGCCACAAATATATCAGCACACTAACTCTCGTGCGCTTACAAGAAGGACAGTGACGTATCGCATCTTTTCGCTGTTAAGTTTCCACAGCTGGCAAGTACCGTTCCACGCACTTCACGTCAACCTGAGATGAAGCTAAAGTGTGATCCCGTTGCATCAGCGGCGCGATTTGTGTGACGTCAATAAAAACGCCTTCTGCTCGCACGAAACCTGCAATTTAGGCGCGAGCAGACGGAATTATTGCATCTCCGGGTTGCAGGCAGTTCACAGAGCCATCGCCCGCCACTGACATTAGCACGTGCTCCGCGAGCTTGGTCTCCCGGAAGAAACCATGTCTCGAAGTACGCAACGAATTTTTTTTTCTTTTAAGAGCTACCAAGACAAGTTGAGTGGTGTTACGTCAACAAACGCACACTAGAAGCGCTGCGCACGTTTTCTTTTATGACGCTTCCGGCGCGAAATAGCTACAATCACAGGCTACTTTCCTTCTTACTGTTCTGCTTAGCTCTTGCGATGATTGCTCCCTTGCTTGCATCTCCTTCAAGACTCTTGGATTGTTTCTGTGCTTCGGAATCTTGGTGTATACAGTTCTCGCCATACTCGAAGTAAGCGAAGTGCAGGGACATAGGGGAAGGTGGGGTAAACTAAGACGCGGGGCAAAATGCGACAGTTTGTGTTTAGCGCCATTCAGCTCCTATAGACAACCAATCGAAGTACGTCGAAACTTCACCGAGAAAGGTTCCGTTACCTACACACTTTGCATGTGTTAAAATTGAGAGTTATCGGCATGAATGTTTTAAAGCAAATAAATGCGGCGTTGAGATTGACGTGTTTACCCCCCGCCAAAAAGGCGCAAAATTCAGCGCGCGCTTTCGCTTCGAGAAGTGCACCCCGGTTAGCACCCACTATTTTTCCAAAGTAAGCCTTAATTTTATTGGTATACTTATTAGCTCCTCGCGGACCAAACTTTATCAATCTGTGGTTGCGTTTTTCAACGAAATAATTATTTACGTAACAGGATACGCGCGGGGCAAAACACGACAATCTGGAATTCTATGACACGCATGCCAATAACGCACGAGTCTTCTGGTTTCTCCTGAGCCATATTCTTTTTCTCCCGTTATCTAGAATAATCCGAACGTATAAAAAAAGACATCAAGAGCTTCATAGCGCAAAAGTTGCATGAACAAAGCTCTCGAAAGTGTCAAGCAATAGCGTCACTCCCTTTGCACTGCCGCCACACTTTTTGGCGTACCAAAGGATGCGCTTCAAAGCCGAGCCAAACAGCTCGGTGAATCTGAAGAGCAGCGGCTCTACAAAAAACAAAAACAAAAAAACAGCTTGGCTACAGAAAGCGCGTTCTTTCTGACGTTTCGAGTTTCAAGAACATTTCTTCTGTACTTATCGTAGGAGAGAAAACGTGAAGAAGCAGGTCGGAGAGCCGCACTGCTCTAACGTCATCTTCACACAAGGCATAGCTGCGTCAACTCCCCACAAGGCAAAGCTGACGTTGGAGAAATCAACCAAAAACCGGCGTACACGCAAAAAACTGTGAAACCAAAGAGAACGATAATAAGTACGAAGATGCGCTCAGTGTCCGAGTGTTCTGCAGACCATGCGGTGCACACCACAAGGGACTGGCGGTGCCTGTATACGCAAATAACTTTGGAGCCAAGCAATCAATCCATACTGAATGCGGGATTAACTATAGATTGAATTATTGGAAAAACTGAACGCATATCAGGTTTTATAAGTGTGTCTCATTGTACCCCACTACGTTGTCTCAGTTTTCCCCACGGGGCGGGGCAAAATTAGACATTGTACGACTTTCAGATAGGGTAGTTTTGTTGCTCGTGTTAAGTAATATTTACTGAGCATACAGTGAAGACATAAAAATACCCTCATGGTGTTTTTTTTTTAGATATTGAAGCAAAAAGTAAAAATTACCATTGAAATGAAAACTTTCTGTCTCATATTGCCACACCTTACCCTAAACTCGAACCAGTGTTGGACAAAATACTCGATAAAAGTATTTAAGTTAGGTTACTAAATACCTGCTTCATAAAGTATTTAAAATACTACTCAAATTACTTTCACTGTAAAGTATCTTGAGTAAAGTACAAATACTTAGAAATGTAACTCAATTACTTTTGAAGATACTTCCGCATTGCCTAATTTGTATCGACGTCATTGACAACGACAATTATACAGCTCCGCAAATCTGGGTTACCAGAATGGTTTATTCGCACGCAACAACACACAAAAAAAAATCGTAGGGCTATTTTATGCAGTCTAACTATAAGGAGCAGAATATTGTCACGAATGACAAATGATGAGGCGGTAAATAACTGAAGAAACTAAACGTGTAATGGGGGCGAACTTGTGCCAAAAACAAAAGAGAGAAAGGCTAGCGTCGCAGGCGTCGATGTCGGCAAAACAGCAGGATCGAGCGCTAAGACAAAATTGACTCCGGACCAAAAAAGAAAAAAAGAATTGGCTTGCTTTTGTATGTTTATACAGCCTTGATGTGGGTACGGCTCACGGGGTGACCGGTCTCTTAGCTGTAGATGAGAAATTTAGCCAGTGCAGTACAACTGCTAACCTGGGGGTTTTAACGTGCATCACGCAGTTGTGATTATCGAACGCCTGTCTGTACGAAACTCATCCAGATCGAAACGGGCGGGGGCGGTGGGGATCGAACCAAGGAGGTTCCCAGCGCAAGCTTTCGCTACCGCCACGCGGAGCACCTTCTGTACCCGCGTGGGTTTTGAAACATTCGGCATAAAACGTTCCGCGCGTAGAACATTCGGAACTTGATCACACGACAAGGTTCTCGAACTTACAAGAATGCCAAGTTGAAAGAATAAATAAAAGAGGAGTCCGCTCCCTGGAATCGAGCCCGGAGGCACCGTGCGAGAGCCAAGCGCGGTAACCATTCGGCCTCGCGCTCGCTCGGCGACGCGGGTGGCAAATTCACTGATACATGTTACAAAACATTTCTGGGACCGAAATAAAGAGGTCGCTTTAGCTATAGTGACATCGCTGAATATCACGTCCTGCGGAGCACCTTAGACGCATCGTTTAACTACAATTCATATTCCCTATATGGGGAGTTCACTATAAACGAACTTGGGATACGGATATGAGTGAAGGGATAACAAAGAGAATCCACATAATAACCATGGTAGTGGTCGCACCTTTTTCAAGTAGGTTGCGTTCAGAAAGGCACTTAGCGTTGGGGACACTTTGTTGGAATTTTGAGAGGTCGTCCAGCTCACAGTTCGTTTCCTGTCCTGTTCTCTGCTTATCAATTTTCACTTACAAACTGTGATCGCGAGAGCAATAAGTGACGGACTGACGACAAAAATAAAATAAACAAAACGTTTTGCCGTAGGGGGTCAAATACACAAGCAAAACAAAAATGTTTTTTTTTGTCAACTTCTATTTTTTTTTTTTCTTGACACTCAAGTCTGCATTGTTGTCGTAGGTCGTTTTCCGGTCTGCGCTGCGCCTCAGTGTGGCAATCCTAACTTCCGTAAAGCCACCCCTTTTGTTTGATGAGTTTTCGGGGGAAACTCTAGGAAACAAAAGGAGCATTAGGGAAGGCGAGAGGAAAACCTTCATTGTACGAATTTTTAGCTGAGATATGAGTCACAATCGGCAAAAAAGTTATGTTTTTTTCACGAGCTCTACCGAAGTCACCGTAGCTTATGGGAGCTAGCAACAGGATTTGGTTGCTCGAAAGAATGTTCAGTTTGCTCGTGCCACGCCCACGCCACTTCGCACCGAAAAACTCGGACATGTTTGCTCGTGCCACGCCCACGCCACTTCATACCGAAAAACTCGGAAAATGGGGGAATGTCAAAGATGTATTTGAGATAATGAGTACAAGATACTCGGAATTGTAATTAAAATAGAGTATCAAATACTCTCGATCAAAAGTATCTGGAAGATACCAAGATACTTCAAAAAGTATTTGAAATACAGTATCTTGAGTAGAGTATTTGAGATAGGCACAAGTCTGACTCGAACTAACACGCGAGCAAAACATAGTGCGTTCTACCACTGGCAGTAGAGCTAAGAGCTTTATGCGATCTGTTTGTGAGGAGGCAGTTGTTCAGTACTGGTGAAATTGTTTTCTTCACAGAGAAAACGTTTCAGTTTGTTTACTCCACTTTGAGTTTTCGAAATATATTTCGTCATTTTAGCCAGCCGTCATGCGCCCGAAACTCAGAATGATTGTTGGGCATATATTTTGACATACGTTGCGCGGACGCCTTCTTTGATTCCGGTTTCAAGCAACGGGAAGAAAAGACCGACTCTTCGGGACGATTTGGCTCTCGTGCGTGGAACAACGAGTTTCTTTTTCATTCCCGCCGTTTCTCAGTCTTCTTTTATTTTTGCTTTGGTATTGTTGCTCTCATCTATATGAAAAGGAGAGCATAATAATGGCGCTTGTGAGGATTACGAGAAAGGCGCTGAATTCGAAAGAGCGTCTCTTGTGCGTCCGCGTAAACTGGTTAGTGCATGGTCGTGTGAAGCGGAAGTTATCATTCTTGAACTATATAATTTTATACAAAAAACGGATGTCCTTGATGCAGTGGCGAAGATGTCTGAGTGTTTAACTTTACGCGCCATACGAAACACGGATGGCTAACGTTCGGAATCGGTCTCGATCAGTCTAACCAATCATGAGACCAGAAAATATCACGCTTTAAGCGGCGAAAACCGATCAATACGCAACTGAATTTTTGTGAAAGAGAAAATAAATGACCCTTGTTGCGAAAAAAAAAAAAAGCATAGTGGAAGAAGATTTTGTTAATAGCACGCGGAAAAAGAACAACAGTGCTTTTGTTTCTAAGGCAAAAAAGCAAAGCGTAAACACAACATCAACCGACATTCCTCTTTTCGATCGTTTTGTGTAAACAAACCCAGGACACAAAACAAATTTTTCTCTTTACTTATCCGGACCTTTTAGATTGTCTGCATTGGTGTAGAGGCTTCCAGTTGCGCCCGACGTGAAACCTGTTTAGTGCGAATGTCAGACATGTTTTCGAGCAACTTCGGGTCTCCTCCGTATACCCAACAGATCTAAAGCGACGAGTCACGATCGCGAGTCGGAATTACCTTGCTCACGTACTCATAGGCAACTCGAGCTGAGCCCACGCCGAATTATCTCAAACAAAGCCATACTTGTTTTTTTTTTTTTTTCAACTTACAGCGGGAGCAGCGCGTTATTTGTGTTGTACTTCAGCGGCGCGACGTCGACCGACATGTTTCGTGCATCCCTCCTCAGCCAAGTTGCGGAGCAAGAAATTGCTTTACTCGCGTAGGCTCCTTCTTTTTACGGGTTGGCGACTCAAGTTGAGTCCACGCCTAACTATCGTAAACAAAGCCGTTGCACTCGTTTTTCTTTCAACGGGAGCAGCGCGTTCGCTTGTATACTGTTCCTCGGCGACTTGATGTCGACCAGCTTGTTACGCGTGTATCTCTCCCTCCTCAGCCAAGTCGCGGGGCAAGGTCCCGCCGGTTTAGAGAACCGGGCGGACACGCCTCGCATTGTCTTATCGGGACCGAACCCAACGGTGCGTGCACGTCTAGACGCTCTGTGGCGTCCATCGCAGATGTCGAATAGCAAGCCGATGGCCACGAAGCTCTCGAAAAAGAAAAAAAGAAGAAAGAAATAGAAAAAAAAGAGCCTTCGACGAACAAGGATAGGATAGATGGAGAGCGGGTGCGAGACAAAGGGGAACAAAAAAAGACAAAGGGAAGGTGCTTGTACCGAAGGAGTCATCGACTCCGTGCTTCGGTGGCATCCGGTGAGCGCTGGCGGCGACTTATTGTTCGCTGGTCAGAAGCTACGCGCTCGCAACCTGCGCGGTGCAGGATCGCGAGCGAACGGGCAAGGAGTTAGGACTTTCTGAGAAAGACCACAAGTATACGTGGTGCCTTCGAATAGCACGTGCTGGAAGTTACTAGAATATGTAGGAAAAAAAAAAAAAAAGAAGCCACGTACTTCATTCGGTCGAAAAAATATTAAAGGGGCCGTGAAACGTTTTCCCGAAATTCAGAGCTATATGTGTATTTGGAATCTTTGTCCTTTATTGCATAACCCACGTTCATTCATTTGATCGTCCGGATTCATTTATTGGCGCAAAAAAGATAATTTTGGTTTCTCGGGGAGCTTCCCTCTCAGTTCTACAAACACGTCATCATAAGTAACCAATAGGGAATTTTTGTTGTCTGCGCAAGATGGCGACGTAGACCGGACTGAACACTGATCTCTATGACAATAGACCGATCTGACCAAGCGTTCGGCGCATGCGTGACGCCGCCATAACTTTAGTTCGCAGGAGGCAGGCAGCAATGCACAAGACGGCTCGTGCCGCCTCATGCTCCACACGCGCAGAGCTCCAGCGAGGTTGTCGCACGTGCAGAAAGACCCTCGATGCATTGCGGCAGCGGTGGCGTAGTCAAACTGGCAGCCACCGTCGGCCATCTTACGAGATATGCTCTAGCGCTGTCAAGCCTAGACAGTTGCCATGGTTACCGTGTGTAGGTCACGTGACAACAGAGACAACCGCCGCCTTGACAACGCTTCCGCGGAACCGGTAAGATGGCCGACCGGTGGTTTCAATCGCGCAATGGGCTCCAAGCGGGGAAGCGCGATCCAGCAATTGTCATAGAGATCAGTGGGACTGAATGACCACAGACAGAGCGTCAGATATCGCCTCAACAGCGGCGCCATAATGAAGTCGCGCAGGCAAGTCCACGAAGGAGATCTGACGTCTGATATTTCGCTCCGATAACTAACATGGCCGACCTCCCCGAGCTCCAGCGCCGCCTCTTAGAACGCAGTCGGCTCCTCGGTTTTGAGCCGTGGAGCGACAGCCCATTGCGTCAAACGGGAGACCGTTCGTTGTCCGACAGCGATAGCAGCGGCGACAACATCGACTGCGAAGGTACGGCTTGTGCGGGCTCTCGACATCGTTCGGAAGAGATAAATGCTAGTAAAGAAAACCTCAATAAAAAGGTGAAAACAAATTCTACAGTGGCACTAGAAGAACGTGGCGATACGCGTGACCAAAATAAAAATAAAAAGTATTTTTTTTAATTTTTATTCTTTGGTTGTTAAATCTTTGGTTGTTAGTCAGCGTATGTCCTGTGTCCTTCTTCTACTTTGTGTCCTGTCCCTTTTGCGCTGTTTCTCATCATGTCGTTCAACCAACCAGCTCAGCAAGGTATCCTGTTACAGTAGATATGCGCTGCGCAGCCCGCCAGACGAGCAGCCGATTGACCCGTGACCCGGCTGTTACCATGGCTACCAAGCGACGGAAGACTAGGATGCGTTTGAAACCGAAACTCAATCGCAATCACGTGATGCTGTATCGTGTAAATATTATAAGAGCGTCAATAAATGATTATTTGTTTTTATCATTTTCAATTTGTTATGCGAACAATAAATAAAGTTTAATATCTGTTCCGCTTTATATATCACTTATGATGACGTTTTGTTGCCTCTGGTTCCCACACCGTGTCGTATGGTCGTTTCAGAATCGCCGAAACTTATGATTTTTAAACCCGGTTTGTAAATTCCAGACACAATATTTGGCCGCAAAACTTAGAAAACAACATCTTTGGGCTTTAATGAATATAAGAAAATTAAGATGAGGTCAATACATTTTTGTTTCATGGCCCCTTTAATCTTTAAAATGACTTCAACCATGAAACCGATGACACTGAGTACCGAGCGGCGACAGTTCCACGGTAGTTAATATTTCCCAATTTAACGCACGATATTTGACAGTATTTAAAGCGCGACATTATTGAAGGACAGTATTTCAAACATGCTGTCCAATGTATGGTAATGATTTGAAACACACTCTTCGCAGGGAATAAATACGGGAGCTAATTAATTATAGAGCGAAAATATATTCCCAATTCGTAATTTGAAACCTATAATCGTCTTTTTCGGAAACTTCACTTGTCTCCAGATTCCTCGCTATGTTTCGAATCTTAGAGAGGTAGGTCACAATTAGCTCATTTGTATATCGCGCAAATCAGTTTGCCTCAATGCCTATTGGAGGACACTGAGACATATAGCATAGGGGCCGTAAACTTCGGGAGTTTCAAACTCTCAGTCTTGTGAGTTTTCGTCAGAACTTGCAAAAGAAGACTGTTTATACTCTTTCTACTGTTTGAATCATCGAAGTGAAAAATCCATGTAAGTTGAAGTTTATAGGCATAAAAAGAACAGATTGATACATTTGAACAGCACACCCGAATGCTTGGTGCCAAAATAGACAGGGCAGTAACGCTTTTCGCTATCAATACTCCTCGCAGGGAGAGTATACAACATGTCTTGATCCATTTTTAAAGGAAGCGTGCACGCCCCGCACTTCTGGTTTGTCGGCAATTAAAAAAAAAAAATCCTCGAGAGTTTCATCTCCGCTGATGCTAACTAGCCGAGCCCTCGACAACAGCGTCCACAATAGAGTCTCCAACAAAGCGTGCCGTACCTATCAGGATGGATTTAGTACACCCTTTCTCCCCAGGGCTTAAACTTTCACCCTTCGAAGTGCGAGACGCCTAACGCGGTGCAGGGCGTCGCTAAGGCCATAATATTTTAAAGCCCTACTCCTGACCTCGGAACAAAGGAGTCTCATATACGGAGCATGTATTTTAGAATCCCGTTCACTCTCGATGATTTCCTTTCCTCTGGCCCATATGGCCCACCCATTGAAGACTCGTCGGATCCATCCGAAGATCCAGGGCGGATCATGCATATACATGGAGCTTGCGCGGGCCCAGTTAGCAAGTCCAAGCGGGAAGAAGACGATCGCGTGCTGCCTGTGCAGAAGCGACGAAGAGGTCTTTTCGCGCCGGCAGTCTTTTTCCGCCAGCAGGAGCGCATCTAAGGGCACTCCCCCACCCACACAAGGAAGTGCGGCGGCGGCTTCGACTCCTCGATATATATACAGCGGCGGAATAATTTCAGGCGCACCTTCTTATATTGGGCAGCGCGTCGAATTATACGGGTGCAGTGAAGAGATTTGTGTCCGTCCTCGAGTGCTTCCATTGGAATTTAGATGAGTCATTGGGGGGCCTCACGTGCGCTGTGATTGCCACCTGCTTCGGGAGCGTGGCCATGGGATCCCGCGGCGCGCTTATTTTCTCGTGGATGGCGTTCGGTCGCTGTTTTCAGAACGACTTTTCATGCGCCATTATACAGACGCGAATACACGCGGAGCGTGCCAGTCTGTGAAAGTGCGAAAAGAGAAAGTGGGAGCTCGACCTTGGAGTTGGTGGTATGGTGGTACTTTGAGAAAACGAAAAAAATGTCCGAGGAAAAAAGGCGAAATAATTGTTGTTTGCTAGATGTAAACTATTACCTACCGGATATCATTCTAGTACGAGGGGGGGACTCAACAAGAAACTGGACTTAATATTTTACAAGGTCGAGTATCTATTTTTACCCGTTCAAATTTCAGTCACCTTCAAAGTACTCTCTGCCAGATGCAATGCAATTGTTGAGACGTTTTTTTCGGTGCTCAAAAGCGCCTTTAAAATCGTCGATTTTCATGCGCTCAGAGCTTCTGTCGTTTTGTGTTTCACCTCTTCCACTTCGGCAAACCGCTTGTTTCCCCTTGAGAACATTTACTTTTTTAACCGAGGAAAAAAAAGAAAAAGAAAAAAAAAAAGACGACGTCGGGTGAATAGGAAGATTGGGGTACAGGGGTCATGCAGTTCAAGGTCAAACACTGCTGAACACTCAACGCGGAGTGAGCGTAGTCACAGTGGACGAACCAGTCTCCTGTTTGCCAGAACTCGCATTGTCAGTCTGCCCACAAGGTGCTGAGTATTCAGCAGTTCTTGAACAAAAACGGCATGATCCTCGTACCCCATTCTTCCTATTCACCCGACCTCGACGTTAAAAATTCCCGTTAAACCTGTACTGTCTCTCCATATGGGTCGTTGATTCCCATAATACAAAACTCGTCCACTTTACACATACACACGTTGACTATCGCATTACCACCTCATTCAATCTCCTTCCACTAAGTCGGCCATGAGGAAAGGTCGAACGCAATGCAGGCCCATTTAGGAATATTTTACGAGCTAAGTTTTTCAAACTCAGCTTTCATCGACAAACCATAAACTTCCTCGCTCATGCACCGTTCATTTCCGCAGCCGTTTCTGCATGCATGCAGTGCTGCGGGCCCCAGGGAATAGTAGTGGGCAGTGCCGGCGCTAAGCTCGGCAACAGGTGTGTCTTCCAGCGTGCGCGATCTCGAATAGCTCTCTCGTGCTCGTCGGCTCACGAAGAGCAAGGAGAGCCTCCCCCGCCCGCCCGCTATGCGGACGTTCTCGCCCGTCTTTTGTCCGAGGCCGACCAGGACCTCACGTTCTCGAGGCAGGAAGGGACAGTCAGGGCTGCGTCGACTCTACCCGCGAAGACCTCAGCGTAAGAGTACGGGCGTGAAACGAATGGCGGCTTCCTCGCAAAGACCGCGGAAGGCGAACCCTTTTGTTATCGAGGAAGCCTTCCCCGGAGGCGCCGATTGTTTCAGTCGTGGGAAAAAAATAATTGGGATGCGAGCCTCGGGGAAGGGTGAGACGCTTAAGGAAAGAGCTAAAGGTTAGCTCCCGCGGCACGCGTCGCGCCGTAGAATTAAATGCTTGGCGTGGCTTGATAGGGAAGGGCTGGATTTGGATGCCGTTTCAGCACGTGGTACGTACATTTGGCGGCATAACGAACGAAGTACGTGGGGTCGCAGGTACCGTAGAATAACGGCTAGCTTATCTTCCGTGTGTACACGAAGGTAGATCCTGCGGAGGATGCCGATGTTCGCGCGGGTCATCGCGCGCGGAAAAAAGCCATTCACTTCTCGTGGGAGATCGGAAAGGAAACAATGTACCGCATTGCACCGAACCCACCGCAAATGAGATCAACGAGGTGCGGCAGTTGGCGTCTGCTCTTTTGGGGGCACAGTGGTCTAGCGATAATGAGGAGGATAAAAGCGAACTAGAACAACAAGGGCGCGCAAGGGCTGATTCCTGCCGACGTGCGGTATCGGCCTAATGTTTGAGCGGCGCGGACAGATTTGCTCGAAGAGTATCGCCTTCGGATAGCCGTAATTCGGGGGCGCTACTGGACCAGGTGTTCCTGGTGTACACGCTGCGTATCGGCAGGCGTGATACGGGAAGAACAAATACGCCGCGCCTTCCACTTGATGGCCAATCAAGGCCTCCCACGTACGAATTCGATACCTGAGCTCTCCCGTCAGACAGCCGCGCGCTTAAACTGTTGCGGAGCTACAGACGGGTGCAGCAGTCGCGGGCAGTTGTGTGAGACGTCGGGTGTTATTTGTAGTTGGTTTACATTGCGTACGGGGCGCAATGGTACGTTTATCTTGGCTACGGTACATCATCGATCATCCGAAGGAATGGATGCGTGGTGCCCGTGTCGTTAGGCGATGCAGTATAAATGGTGGCCTTTATGGGCTGCTTGTAGAGGCGTTATGGCCCTGTTGAAGATCGATCGATTTTGAAGAGGCCGAAAGAAGAGCGTGGCATCTGACCGGGGCGCCATCCTTCATTTAAATAGTTCAAGCAAAGGAGTGGTCGGGCGGACAACGATCGGGGACGGTAAGGATCGGGCTACATAAAGATGATCAATCAAACATAGACAATCACAATTGATCACCATCTTAAATACATTGTAAAAAACACAATATATTAAACACTTATTTTTAAATGCTGGTAACGGAAAACGCTTGATGTCCACATGGCGCCTTTTATATTCTGCTGTCTTTAATGCAATAGATAAATGAGATTAACTAGTTATGTGGACAACAGAAAACGTAATTTTCTAATTAATGGTAAAAAACAACAACAATAACGAAGCATTATTCGGCGAATCGCTTCTACCTCTTTCAGCGGTCTTTAAGCAACAACAACATATGTTTAAAAATAAAAGCAAGGCAATAAAACACTCCTGTGTCCTGCTCAAGAGCATCTATTGATGAACCACATCCCACGTCTTTCAACTTGCTCCTGGTTGGCTGATCGATGTCGGTGTATTCCTCTTCACCCGGCCATTCCTATCCGCTTCCTACGCTCCGTCATGAATCAGTCCCCTTCGATGGCCATTACCTAGCCCCAAAACGCGTTTTTTCCTCTCTGGAAGCGACCTGGTTGTCGACCATGCGTAACTTCCACCGCGGCGTCTCTCCGCAACCACACGCAAAAAAAAAAGGAGAAAACAACAAAACAAAAAAAGCTCCGTTTCAATACTGCCGACAAGAACCCCGCCGCCGAATTTTTTACGGTCGACCCTTTACAACGGAACACATGAATTGGCAGCAGCGTCGACACACAAGCATCGGCAATAACAGCATACCCCAACAACAACAACAATCTAAAGATCCCTGTTGCGTTCTCATTGACCTTGCCGAGAATCTGGTCTTTGACTGCGCCCCCCCCCCCTTCCCCCCTCTTCTATTCCCGTCTGACGATTGCGTGGCGAATGGCAGATACACGATGTGGACATCCCACGGAGCGTTCGATTCATCTGACTGAAGAGGGATTATAGTTGTATGGGATCATGGGCAACGTTGTAAGCTACATACATCTTGTGGTCCAGTGCAGTCAAGCGCAAACAGAGGGAAAACAGATTTGGGGGGGGGGGGGGGGGGGTAGAGGTGTACTTGCACATTTGCACTTCCGCCGATTGTTTCACTTTGTGCGCATGTCTTTACACATTAGGTGCTGTCGTGTGCTTTCTGGCGTGCAAAAGAGGGAACAGCAAGATACCATGGAAGTTAGAAAGAAGCCCCGGATCCCCCCAAAAAAGGTTGTCGTGTTGCACCGCGCAAGCATGGAAGTTCTTCGCGTGCGCAGCGCGACGCCTCAGGTTGTTCGGGGGATCCAAAGCGTGGGGATTCCCTACTCTAAAACTCGCTATTAGTTCAATAGAGAGTAAGGCGATTGGATCGGTTCCGAACGATTGCTCGGCTGGCGTTTTTAACGAACTATGCAGTTGTGATTACAAGACCACGAGACGGTTCGATGGTGCTCATCCAGATTTATACCGGCAAAGGTGGGGTTCGAACCCAACGATAATCCCTGGACTCAAGAGGTCGAGTTCTCACTTCACGTGTTTGGGGATGAGGTACACGAAAACACTCGGTCACCGCCCCCCCTCCCCCTTCCACCCCTCGTCAGCAATCCTTTCTATCACGTAAAAAAAAAAAAGTGTTTTAATAGACCGATGAGGTCACGTCTTCCTGCAAGCAGTTTATGGGCACGTTGGGTGCCGAGTACATTAAAAAATAAACAGCAAAAGCATCTAACTTTACTCCTAAGGCACCGAAAGCCCGAAGGCTGAAAAACAGCGTTTGAGAGCCGGTTGTTGGGGGCGTTGCGTTCTACTGGGGACCTTTACAGCCTAAAAAGATTTATGCCCCATTTACTTACTATCGCGACTGTAGCAAGTGGTAAACAAAAGTTCAACCAGGAAAGCTTGTGCGAGGCTTCGCCATGAACCCCAAATGTCAGCAACGTCTCCTATCCAGAACCGCGAAGCACTAATCTTTCTACCTTGTTATCTGTTCAGCGGCCAGCCGCCTCAGATCCATTTTGTGGGTGGGGACTTGGGTCTTAAAAGTCATACAGTATCTGCGCCATTCGCGCGTTGAACGCACCCACCATATCGGCGTTGTTTATACAGGATACACACCGGGGAGTTGTTAAACACAGGTTAAATCTGGGAGGTGTGTAACTATACATCTTCAGCCCCGAAATATCTACCGCGAACATGATCCGGAAGAGATATGTGGCGATGGGCATCTGGCAGGTTCGGTGGCGGCTCTTAAGATGTCGTGTGTTTCTTGCGATTAGCGCGCACTGCTGCTTGCCGTCTGCAGCCTTCTCGGGTGAAGGCTATATACACGCTGAGCGTGTATCTAGGAAATGGCGCACTTGATGCCCCCTTTCGATCGATGGCATACGGGTTTGATAGTAAGTTAGTTCCTCGTAAATATGGGCATGCAGAAGTACTTGGAAATTGCGAAGTGGTTTATTATACGGTAGAGGTCGTTTCTTAAGCAGACTGGCTCGATGTACGTCGTGATCGTGGTATGTGGCAGCTTGTTGCGACGATTAGGGGGTACTTGTAGTCTGTCATTTGGCAAAATCGGAACCTAAGCTTACATTCAGATAGTTCCGTTAAACCGTAAATACCACCTAAATTTGTTTTAGAATTTTAACTTTCGAAATCTATCTATACAAGTGCACCCCGTTCCTTCTGGACGCACATACACACTCGATCCGAAGAGCGTTGGGAGTTCAATTTGTCGAGCTCTGTTAATGATTTGGTCAGGGTGACCAATTAATACCGCGTAGAAATGCTTGATAACTACGATGACTACAAAAATGGCTAACATCTCCATTTAATATTTTGAACACATATTGAAGAAGGAGAAGAAGGAAAAAAATGACGAGGGACGTTAATCGACACGAATTTTCGTTTGGAATGGAAGGATAATTTGGGATCACATCGACTAAAATACACTTTAAGCTACTACCATAAATACCAGTTATATGTCAACGCAAAAAAAAAAAAAAAAGAGATCGGACAAGTCCTTATATAAGAAAAGGCATGATTCTGGAGCCGCCGTGCCACTGGTCGGTTAGTCTCAGCATTCCGAAGCGAGCCTTGACGTCACGAACCTCCTCTCAGCGTTGGAGCTGAGTCGCTGGGCTTCTGGTAATTGAAGCCGTTCTGTGAGAGATTTTGCTACTCGCGAAAGACGCAAAAACTACACAGTTGGCATCCGTTCAGGATCGCGTTTAATATGGCGTCTGCGTGAAATGCAGACGCCGTAGACGCCACTCAGTCGGTAACGTTCGTTCCCATGCACTTGGACCCGAGGTCGGAGAGGAACGCTTCTTTACCTACCAGGTCCCAAGGTCGAACGTGCCCAAAGGGTTGGGATAGAATCGAACGCCAACCCACTTGCTGTTGTGGCTAGTCGTCAACCGCTCAAGAACGCGAGGTCGTTCCCAACAACGCGCAGACAAAATACTTCCGAAGCTGAGCTACGCGAAACATTCTGCAGGTATGCAGAGGCAAATGGACGCATTGCAGCAGATGCGCATGGGCGACGCCATAACCGACCATCAGTTTTTGTTTCCTAAGTTACATTCGCTTGATCATGACCACAGCAGGGCAGGTTATTGCCATTTCAGGCTTTACTGGATCCTCCTCCCCAGCATTGGCCTTTGCGGAGGCTCGTCAATGTCCCCTTCAGTGGCTCGGCATCTGGCTCGTGACAAGAGAAGGTTAGCAATGGTGGCTGTAATCTGGCACTTGTGCAAAGTGTCTATACATAGCACGATTGATTGATTGATTGATGGAAAACATCTTTATTTCAGAAAAAAAAAAGAAATTGGGTAGGAAGGAAGGTGTTTATCCCAATTCCAGGATTCCCCTGGCCTCCAACGCCGCGGTGGCCCTCCCTACCAGCCAATGCTGGCAGGCAGGGTCATCGCTGCGCAGGATGGCCTTCCATTCAGCACGATGGACGTAGACAACCTAGTGAAGTAAAAGTAAAAAAAAAAGAAAAAGCGCTTACAGTTTTATGATTTGAGAATGATGCCCCTGTTACTTTCCTAAGCCTATAGGGAGCGTGCGGCACCTAAAGGGGGCGCGTCGATCGAACTGATGTTCCCGCCAAACGACTCTGTTGGGAGCCACACCGCGGCGCCACGGTCTTGTTGCACGCTTCTCATTATCACTTCGCAGCCAATCAGATTGCGGCGTTACTCATTATGAAGGCCGAAGAAGGAATCAGGCAGCGCATGAATATAATAAGCCCTGCAGTTATTTGTTAGTGGGAACGGCAGGGCATATTATGTTCATGCTCTGCCTGGTTCCTTTTTCGGACTTCATAATTAGTAACTCCGCAATCTGATTGGCTGGGGAGCGATAATGAAAAGCATGCGACAAAAACACCGCAATCTGTTTGGCTGCGGAGTGATAACAGGGAGCAGGCGACACCTAAGTGAGAGCGTCGATCCAACTGATGTTCCCGCCAAACGACTCTGCTGGGAGCCGCAACGCGATGCCACTGTCTTGTCGCACGCTTCCCATTTAGTTCCCGAAATAAGACTGAGCTCAAACTGAAACGTCGGGCGTAGTCATTGATGAGCGGTCACGTGACACGGGACCACGCATTTCGGCTTTAACCGGTAAAGCTAACTCTAAGGCCGCCACCGGGACCGCGCCAGTAACCTCTTGAGCTTGTTTGCGGTGGACTGAAGGGCCGCCCGTGTTGCCAAGGTTTCATTATTGTAATATTTAAGCTATGTTTAGAGTATTATTTTTTTAGGAAAAAAAGTGCTTTAAAACTTTTGGTCTGAATAAGATAAAAAAAAAAAACACAAGAATAATAGCGGACTTTAAATTGAAAACAGGCTATACTGATTGCAAACTGATTTCCAAATTCTGGGAGCGAAATCTAAATTTGGAAAACAAAAAATGGAGGAGACAAATAAATAAATAAATAAAAAGCTTAAAAAAACGCAGAAAAAGCGAAACGCGGAGAACCCGTTCGATGTGTAGGTCTATTTTTATTTTCATGATAGATTAAACGGTCAAGATGCAGAACGCTCCTGGCTAAATTTTATTCAGTTTTGTTCTTTTACGGTTGTAGTTTCTTTCAGGCAGGATCTGAATTCGACACGTGTTCATCTTTGTCAGTTTTAATCACAGCCAAGCTTCTTTCTCCCGTCTGCTTCTCTGCAAATTAAAATTGTTTCATGCGCGTAACCGCCAACTAAAAAAAAAAAAAAAAAAAAACATTGTTTTATTTTTTGAGTCCCTCCCCGACTCCAGAGTTAATTAAAATCACCGGTCCTTCACCTTAAAAAGTGTGTAGCCAGATGTAATTGCTCTGAAAACGCATACTCAGCCTCCTTGGACTCTTTTTGACCGTTTTTTTTTTGCCTGTAATTTAAAAAGAAATACAAAATTGTCAAAGTTTAACTGACTCCGCACAAAATTGAGCCCGTGAGAACCACAGAACGAAAACTTTACTAAGCCCCAGGTATGAGTTGTCCATTTCCATTATCTCTCGTCGGATAATACACACACACAAAAAATACATGTTCGCGACCCGCAAAGAAGTCATTCCTAGTTGGCTATGTTACCCCCAAAATGTACCTTTTTTTTCTTTCGTGTGTCAGCAACGTTACAAAAAAAAAAAAAGCCGTTGCACTTTTTTTTTTTTCAATAATGTTTTTCTCGTGTTTTCAGAGGACATCCTTTAATTCAAAGTCGAAGGGGGGGGGGGGGGGCAAAAAAAAATACACTCTACTTCAAATGTGTCTTCAAACATCTATTCTTGTAGAAGCCATCCAAAAGTCAACTTCGCTGCTTTTTTTTGTGTTCTTTTTACCTCTACGTGCGCCTGTTCACATATGAGCGCGTTCGCACACTTCCCACACCGAAAAGTGTCAACTTGAACTTGTGCACTCACGGCGTGACTACAACAACATAAATTGTCCCCATTATATTTTTTTTAGTCTCATGTTCGTGTACGGGTTTGCCCCCGGAGAAGACTTGGATTCCACGCTCGTGAGTGTCAATTTTCAGAACGAAGATTGGGCTTTCTCCAACTCACTCGTCGTACGAGAAATTCTTCATGGTTTCACCTTCTGGGGGGTAGCGAAGTAACACAAAACAAGAAAAAAAACAAAAAAAAACGAAAGCGAACACGATGTTAGTGAAAAGCTCCATCAAAACAAGAGCAAACGGCAGATTCCACAACGCGACGCGTGGAATCTGAGTTAAAACTTGGTGTGTGTTAGTCTCCCCGTGGAAATTGTAGTTTCAAGAGCGACGGGTCTTCGCGGCCACTGAACTTCTCTGACCCCTTGCAGGCTTGTCGGGATCACGAACGGATAGTCGTTTTTGCAGGGCGACTTGCAGCAGGTGTAGGGTTGCAAAATACAAGGAACAAAAAGAATGACAGCCTGTCGTGGGAGAGTTTCTTCGACTAAAGCAATTATTATTCTTTTTCCGTCGACGGGAGAGTTCTCAAATCCGTGTATTTCTCGTGCTCTTTTACTCGAAAACTGACGAAGTCTGTTTGAGATTCGCGTGCTCGATGTGTGTGCTGCGCTGGGAAATGACAGGAGTTCAGGAACCCTTTCAGGTTGTGCGATGCTCTGAGTACAATATTTCCTTTGGTGATAGAATCTTTTGCTCTTGTTCAAAAAGTTCTTATCATTAAGGTCAGGTTTGATGTGGAAATTATTACTTTTTCTTAGATTAGAAAATTGCGCACAAACGAAATCAAGATTGCGGTAAAATGTTTTGTAAGAGGCCGTTCTTCACGTTTGCAGATCAGAACACCATGATTGATAAAGGTGTATCCTTTAACCAGAACGTGTTTTTACTCGAGAAGTGTTTGTGGCAACTTAATCTCGCTCTGCATGAGAGTATCATAGACGTCAACGTTAAAGAACGTAATTTTATATTGGGCGACTCAAGTATCTGGCATAGGCACGGAACACACAAAAACAGACAGTTTAGTATCGCTGTTTTACCAGGGATTTCAAAGCCCTTCCTAAAATCGACTAATCGGGCGACATCGAGTGGTAGGCCAAGTCGGGATCTATTTTCTAAAACTATATCAAGGCCTTTTGTTTGAAATCGTTGGAAATGCCCTTCAAACAAAGATAGAAAGCGGCGATTTTATAAAGACCTTCACTACGAAGACATCTTAAGGGCCCGTGAAACAGGGGTTCCGTAATTTTGCAGAGGCCTTTGCTATGAAAGTTATTTAAAGAAACACTGACGCCCGAAAGGTCGTATTTTTTTGTTGTTGACTAAAGCGATGCAAGTTGTAGTCATAACCACGCAAAGATACTAAAACGCAAAAACAAAAAAACAAAAAAAAAATATATAACTCGCGCGCGTGCTTTTTTATATTTGGCACCTTTCTCTCTCGCTTCTCACCTCCTCGCTTCCTTTTATTTGTGACGTAATCGATTATGCAATTTAGAAGCTTGGCACGCGACATTTTTTTAATATTTAATAACGCCATTCGTAAAACATGTATTTTAACGCAATTTCGAACCCTTATTTTGAAATATCGAAAATCGGAGTCAGGAAATGATGTCTCCCAGCTTTTTATCTTCCCTCGGAAAACATTGCGGCGGTCGACGCACGTAGCAGAGGATGATCAGTGAGTCGGGGAATCGGAAGAAGTGGTCATTTTAGGTGCCCGACGACCTCTCAGACTTCAAAAAGGAAATTGTCAAACGGTCAAAACAACTGGGTTTGGTGTCTCTGTACCGTAGTTTCGGTTGTGACTATGCCGGGGCAGTCTTTCTCAAGTCGCTCACAAAAGTCCACTGCGCGTCCACTTCGATCTCACACCCTTTCAAACAATTTGAGATCACTGAAAGGGCCCTAAATAAACTTCAAACTCGAAAGTGAAGCGTCGTCTGCTCGCAGCGATAGGCAACATGCACGGAAAAGCGCGGTCTGAAACAGGGGAACATGACCCCTGTTTCACGGGCAATTTAAAAGCTTTCAGATTGGCCTTTATAATTTTGGCCAATCAGCTTGCGATCCCGTCGCTACACGTGCACCTCGGCAAAATCTGGTTTGTCGATTCAACAAAAGCGTTTGGTCCGAACGGCTTTATAATGCCAGTGAAAATTGGGTTTACATTTTCAGTGTGCTCTATCATTGCAGCCATCTTATAGGCAAAAGTCAATCACCTTGATCCCACGTATAAGAAGAACGCGAACTTGAGGGGCTGTCATAGTGCGACGTATAATATTCTCCCGCTAAATTTAACGAAGGGTGGTCAGATGGCGCCCATTCCGTCATCACGCGACACCGTTACGTAAAGTCACGCGGTGACGTGACACTGTAAAGTAAATTACGGGGTCACATGACAGGGGAACGTCAAGTCACGCGCTCAAGTGTGACTCTGACGTCAAGTTATGTTGTCATGTGGTGCTGTTAAGTCACAGGGACACGTGACACAGTGAGGTCAAATTACATGGGCACGCAACGACCCAGTGTTCCATAGTGGCACCAACTAGGTGGTCGTCGTACGCCCGCGTCATCATACTTTCGTTGCAACTATTCGTGACGAAAGAAATCTTGGCTATAAAAGCATTCCGCTTTAATAGTTGTAGCTCGCGCATTATGGTCCGGTTATTTGCAATTCGAATTCCAATGCCTTCCGCAAATCAGCTGTTCAATGAGCTTGAGCATACTGTACACAAAGGCGAGATGAAATAATCTCCCGTTGGCATCTCAACGCATCCCCCACTCTTGGCAGTCGGCCTGTCCAGCCCGCGTTCTTTCTAACACCGGCAGCGTATACTCGGCAAACACATGTGGTCAAAGAAGCCCGCCCAGGATACGTTCTAATATACCCCCTCCCTCAGAATCACACACCGGCCCCCTCACTTCCAGATCGTATTGACTTGTAGATGGAACTTTCGTAGACGACCACGCATCCACCGAACGGCAGATGGTGCTCTCGAGCGCGTGATCTTCCTGTCGAGTCTTCGCGCTCTCTCATGCAGGCCGTGATTACATCACTTGACGCCATTGCCGCGCTCGTGCATTCCGTTTCGCATTACGATGGACCGCAGTGGACCCTACGAGCCATCCCAGCCAGTCCACCGCTTCGAACGTATCTCGCGACCACGCACCACCAGGCGTCACGGCGCCCCTCCCGGAGGTAACCATGGTACTCACTCAGCATTAGATTAGCCTGCCCTGAATGTCTCGTATTGGCGATTTGCATCGCGTCTTTTTGAGCCTACTTCCACGGCTTCGCGTTTCGACCGCCAGGCAGCTTGAATATCTAGTAGTCCGCTCGAGAAGGCTGGCGAGCGAATCTGCCGCCACAGCTTTCTGTTCTTAGTCACAAGGTGCCGTCGACTTCGCTAGAGTGGCCAATACTCTGTTCACCCTAAAGCTGACAGTACGGTGGGAGCTACGCGTTCGATGGACAAATCACGTGGCACGTGGCATTCACTGGCAGCCATTGTTGAGTACGTTGCTGCTGAGCCCGAGCTTACGATGAGCTCCCACAACACTTCCACAACGAACGCATCACATCCCCGATATCGCAGGTCTAGATAAGCGGGGTCACGTTCTGAGCAAGCGCTCTAAAAGCCACGCTCAAGTATGAAGTCCAGTGAATACCTCCGTGCTCCACGGTTCATCATAAGGTGAAACGGAGTGTAGTTTAAAAAAAAGATAAAAAGAAAACAAGTGAGAGTGAAAGGCAAACTATTCTGTAGCACTCGCTGTCAACGTGAGCACACATTCGTGAAGCGAAAGCGGGGGGCGTTTGAAGAGGGGCCAGGCGGCGTCCAAAGAAAACTACGAAGGAGTCGGAGGTTCCGGTGTAGCGTGTGGGGCCGTTATGCCCCCCTGCCGTGCCCTCTTCCTTATTTTTTTCTTTTTTTTACTTTATTTTCTGGAAGAATTCGTAGAAGAGCAGCTGTCCGCAAATTCGCGCAGACCACACAAGTCGCGCGAGTGCCGGACGCTTCTTTCTCCTTTTCGGTTCCGGAGTGGGCAGAGGAGAAAGGTTCCGAGGTCTGGCAAGGATACCACACACACATGCATACACACACATAGACGCGCACACAGGAACACACACAAAGAAAATCAAATATGTATAAAAAAGAGAAACAAAGGAAACGTAATGATCCCACATTTTCTGAGTTGGTGTGGTGGTATTGTTGAGCTCGTCGCGGTCTGTGCGGTATGCCCCCTCCCTGCGTGCGTGCCCCCCAAAGTTAAGATGCTGTAATTTCGTTATTTTCGTTGTTTGTTCGGCCGCCACACCTGATCACGCGGATGTTCAAGTAGGGTATCACGTTGGTAATGACTGATAATGATCATATTTTCAGACATTCGCCTTGTGAAACAATTTGGTGCTCAAGCTGGTGCTACTTATATCAGCATTTTCTAGTGATCGAGCATTTACTGACACTTTATTGGTGCACCTTAACCTGCCCAGTCTGCTTGCTATGGTTACGGGCAACTGAAAGTTGACGGGCACCAATATGACATTACCGATAATATAATTAACACTGGTCAGCCAATGAGATTTCTAGCATTATATCATAAGAACAACCAGGGACAAAAGGCGAAGCAGCAGTTTCCTTCGTAATCATTCAATCTCAATCATTCTAACATTGTTCATCACAAAGGCATTTGTCTTAAACTTTAATTCGAACAATATTCGTGCCTACAGATTCGTGATCTTTGGGTCGAAGGTTTAATCAACAATGAGTTTCATTGAGAAAGGACTAGATTGAGCAAAATTGTCAAAGAAGTTCAGAATTCAAGGGTATAACGTCGGTATTACTTGGTGATATTCACCTTTGCTTGTCTTTGAACATGCCAGTGTTAGTAATTAAATGATGCTTTAGGCAGACTTGAAAACAAAATAGGAGCGGTTGTCGGTAACTTGAGTAGTATGTGTAAATTTGAAAGTTAAAGCCTTGTGTTTTGTTACGAACATTTTATGCACTGTAAAATGTCGGTTAATATGTGTACTACGCTGACACAGTCTCGGTAGCTTGCTGGTACATTATACCCTGCTCAAACATACACTAAAATCCTATGTAGAGCAACACTTTACGCAGTATCTCTAATATTTACCATGGTTGTGAAACCTGAAATGCGAACTGAACTCGATATGTTACGTCTTAATTTAATTGAGTTTGGTAAAGCAGAAAACGACTTCCCGGCTCCTAGTTCAGGACATCTCAATTTGTAGCAAAGTAAGTACTACAGATTATTTTCCTGCAGGTACAGGGTGATCGTGATTTAATTAGTTAGGCATCGAGAGCCTACAACGCGGACACCGTAGTCACGCTTTCAGGGAGCCCCCATTCCAGTCGCGAATTAGAAACGGCCGCGCCAAAAGCTAGAAACAAGCAGTGTTTCGGATCGCCACAATCCAATCATTTTTATTGCAGTGGTATACGTGAGCTAATACAAAACAGGAAAAGAAAAAGGGACAAAGTACCGACACGCTTTGATTCGATACAGATAGGCGAGAAGATTTCCTACGCCCAAACACGTATACCGTCAAAATTAGCCTCGAAATCATCGTCGGCTTGTTTTGCAAGATACGTTTACGATTTTCCTTTAACTCCCGCTATCAGTCGTTCGCCGGCGCTCCGAAACAAACCAAACCGTGTGCGCCCTCGGGGATGTCGTAGATATGCATTCGGTTGCAGTTAAAACATTCGTATTTTTAGCCGCGATTTCGGGCGTGAAAAAGAGATGGGGTTGGTTGCCAGAATCGGCCACAGTCCACACAGAAAGATAGATACCTTGGTCCCACTCAGCACCAGTCATCGCTCATTTGAACTGCAGGGGCGAGGCTCGTAATTCTTAATTCAATATATCTTAAGCTCGCGGCCGCCTAACGAGCGGGTCACGATTCGTTTCGAACAAACTTGCTTGCACCAGTTCTTGTTTTCGCTCGGACGTCCCCGTGTGTGTGTCTGTGTGTGTGTGCAAAAACAAGGAGGTGCGCCTTGCAGTCGCCGCGATTACACTAGAACGCGCATACACACATTGCCGGAACAGTGAGGATGACTACGGTCCAGTGAACCCGATGGCGGTTTTCGATAAGCATGCTGCACGTATTTCGACCGCGAGCCGCAAAGCCTACAGACGTCGTAAATTGAAATTGTTCCCCACCGCGGCGGCAGCAGCAGACAATCGCACTCTGCGTTCAGGAAGTTCTTCTTTTATTATGATTATTTTGAAGTCACAAACTGGAAAAGTAATGGACGGTTTGAAGCGAATGGATTCGAGGCTATTGCTGTCGTCGTTCGGGAGCTTCTAAGCGTATATTCATCCAGTGTTTTAGGGGCGAAAGTGTTGGAGTGACTCTCAAGTCACTGAAAGCTATAACATTAATGTTTTGGCTGGAAGGGAAAGGTTGAAGATTGTAGCAAATATAGAGACAGTGCCGGGGAGGAGTTGGTTTAACTCTAAAAGAATGCTGAGGTAGTTATATTATAAATTGTACGGAATGTCGCATTCCAGCTTTGTTTTGAACCATGCGGTCTTTAAAGGGGTACTCCGGCGATTTCTTCATGGTCCCCGATTTGCTTGAAATTTTGCTAAACTCGCCAAACAACATTGCTAAAATAGTATCCCAAATATTAGGTTAAAATAATTTTTTTTTCGCGAAGTTATTGAATTTACAATTTTGGTCCTCACCGTGTTTTTCAAACTGAAAGTCTCTACTGGCAACAACGAAAAAGTGACGTCAGTGGAAGGCAGGGGTTCACTCTTTGGTCTGTAGAATTTGTTCCCAACTGTTGAAGCAGCTTTATGGTGTCAAATGAATGCTTTGGAAGCTCGCTCCAGGATCCGCGCTCCAGCACCGAACAAATGATTGGCATATTCTATTTTTTAAACTGTTCGCTCGACTGGCAAGCCTGCCCGCCACTGACGTCACGGCACTGAAAAGTGCGGGTAAATTTGAATGTTGGTTTTTGCATCATTTTCATTTGCCGATTTCGCAATAACTATTATGAATTTCGCGATACTAAATAGCATACCGGAAAGGGTAAAGGCCGGGGAGTCAGAAAATATAGTTAGTTGAGGTAGCTCAAAAATCGCCGGAGTACCCCTTTAATTGCTTTCCCCTTGGGTTATTATTCGACGGCTTTGACTTTGGCGCTATGAGGTGTAGTGCCGGCCTAAGGGTCCCCCCAGTTGGTGGGTTAGAAGCAGACTTGTACGTAGTTCAACTACTCTACTCAAGTTACTGTAATTTAACTACTTTTCTGAGTAGTAACGTTCAATTAGATTTTTATTTTGGTAATTGGAAGTTAACTTTAATTACTTTTCCGAGTAACTTCTCCTCAAATTACAAATTACTTTCGAATTCATTGGTATGTCTGCGTATCGACATACATTCTTGTACAAAAAGAGATACGATGTTGGAAGATCAACTGATATTTGCAAAGGGGGGAAACATGCTAATAGGTATGTTTGGGTTAGTTGGTTAATGAGCACCTTGGTTTAAAACAGCGCGACAAGACAAGTACAACGCGTGTGGCGTAGGCAGAGGGGTAGTGGTTTGGAGGGTCCGAAGCCCCCTAATATTTTCATGAGCCCCCCACTGCAACAACCCTGCCACGAGGCGCGGGGAGCGGACATGTCGCAAGTGAGGCTGAGTAACTGCGGGATTAGCGCTGCCGACTGGCCTTTCTTGGCGTCCCGAAGCTGAAGGAGACTTTGACGCATTTGAAGAAAGGGCTTCTCCCCGCTCCTCCCCAAGGTAAGAACAGACTTGTGCCTATCTCAAATACTCTACTCAAGATACTGTATCTTAAATACTTTTTGGAGTATCTTGGTATCTTGCAAATACCTTTGATGGAGAGTATTTAATACTCTATTTTAATTACAATTCCGAGTATCTTGTACTCATTATCTTAAATACACTTTTGACATTCCGCCATTTTCCGAGTTTTTCGGTAGGAAGTGGCGTGGGCGTGGCACGAGCAAACGTGAACATTCTTTCGAGCAACCGAATCCTGTGACTTTAACTGAGCTCGTGAAAATATCACTTTTTTGCCGACTGTGACTCATATTTCAGCCCAAAGTTCGAACAATGAAGGTTCTCCCCTTGCCTTCCCAAAGGCGCCTTTTGTTTCTATAAAGTTTCCCCCCAAAAAATCCTCAAACAAAAGGTGTGGTTTTACGGAAGTAAAGATGCCACCCTGACCCTGAGGCGCAAGCAGACCGGGAAACGACCAACGAGAACAATGCAGACTTGAGTGTCAAGAAAATAACAAATAGAGGAAATGAGAAGTGGACACACACGAAAAAGTAGACATTTTTGTTTTGCTTTTTGTATATTTGACCCTGCTAAGGCAAAACGTCGAGGTTGTTTTTTTTTTTTTCTTTTCTTTGTGTTGTCAGTCCGGCACTTAATGCTCTCGCGAACACTGTCTGTAAGCGAACATTGATAAGAAGGGAACAGTACAGGAAACGAACTAGGAGCTGGATGACTCTCAAAATGCCAACAAAAGTGTCCCCCGACGTTGAGTGCTTTTCTGAACGCAACCTACTTGAAGAAGGTGCGACCACTGCCGTGGTTATTATGTGGGTTCTCTTTGTTATTCATTCACTCATATCCGTGTCCCAAGTTCGTTTATAGTGAACTCCCCGTATACATAGCTTGCATTGACGTAATTTGGTCCTCCTCTCTGGTGGTGGAGCGTAGCCTTTACTGTACTAATTCTACAAACAGGAAACGAGCGTTGCGAGCGAGCGGAAACGAGTCAGCGCAGCTTCCAGCGCATTAACGGCGGGCGTCCACCACCAGCAAGGAGGACGGCTCTGACGTCACGTGCAAGCCATGTATAGGAAATAGGGATTGTAGCTAAACGATGCGTCTAAGGTGCACCGCAGGATGTGATATTCAGCGATGTCACTATTGGCGAAGCGCTCTGACCCGTTTGTCACCCCCACACCTCGGTGTTTACCCAACACAAGGCCTGCGCACATGCCCACAGGCCTTGTGGGCATGTTCGTGTCATCTTTTTTAATAGAGCGCAAGGCACAGTAATGAAAAAATACAAACAATTAGTGAATAAACGCTTAAGGTACAGGCGAGCTGGTGGATATTTACCATGTTGGAACTTAACCCGAGACTGGGGTAGAAATAGGAAACTTAAAAGTAGAAGGGACAGAGACAAGTGAAGAAGAGAACGTCTCAAACGCAGCTAAAAGATTTATTTAGTCCCACATCCTTATATACTCACAACCACAAGGTCACCCAAACACTTGGGTGACCTTGTGGTTGTGTGTGTTTGTGTACCTTGTGGTTGTGTGTGTTTGGGTGACCTTGTGGTTCGGAGATTGAGGACGGCTCTGACGTCACGTGCAAGCCATGTATAGGAAATAGGGATTGTAGCTAAACGATGCGTCTAAGGTGCACCGCAGGATGTGATATTCAGCGATGTCACTATTGGCGAAGCGCTCTGACCCGTTTGTCACCCCCACACCTCGGTGTTTACCCAACACAAGGCCTGCGCACATGCCCACAGGCCTTGTGGGCATGTTCGTGTCATCTTTTTTAATAGAGCGCAAGGCACAGTAATGAAAAAATACAAACAATTAGTGAATAAACGCTTAAGGTACAGGCGAGCTGGTGGATATTTACCATGTTGGAACTTAACCCGAGACTGGGGTAGAAATAGGAAACTTAAAAGTAGAAGGGACAGAGACAAGTGAAGAAGAGAACGTCTCAAACGCAGCTAAAAGATTTATTTAGTCCCACATCCTTATATACTCACAACCACAAGGTCACCCAAACACTTGGGTGACCTTGTGGTTGTGTGTGTTTGTGTACCTTGTGGTTGTGTGTGTTTGGGTGACGTTGTGGTTGTGAGTATATAAGGATGTGGGACTAAATAAATCTTTTAGCTGCGTTTGAGACGTTCTCTTCTTCACTTGTCTCTGTCCCTTCTACTTTTAAGTTTCCTATTTCTACCCCAGTCTCGGGTTAAGTTCCAACATGGTAATTAGTGAAGTGACGTTAGGTGCCGGATCTCCCCCGAAAGCAGTCGTCAGGGGATGCGAACTTGACCCACTTGGGCTTTTGTGCTGAGCTGGGCACTGTGCATGCTGCATTGTTCATGCAGGCCGGAGTGGTAACAAAAGACCCCCTCTTTCCCCTCACCGGAGAACACGAACTCCAGCCGAACGCTGACGCCGCGGCTGAGCCATTGTATTTGTTGTCCCCATCTATCTAGTTCTAAAGTTAACCACTTGGGGCGCCACGGTCTGATCTCCTCCCCAATAGTTAAAGTGACCTCTTTCTTGTTGTCCCAGAAATGTTTTCTAACATCTATCAGTGTCGATATTGCCACGCGCGTTGCCCTCCGAGCGCATGGCCGAACGGTTACCGCGCTTGGCTCTCGCGCGGACGCTCTCGCGTGGAGGCTCCGGGTTCGGTACCGGAAAGCCGACTTCTCTTTTATTTATTCCTTCAACTTGACATTCTGGTAAGTTCGAGAATTTTGTCATCTGATCGAGTTACGAATGTTCTACGCGCTGAACGTTCTACGCCGAATGTTCCAGAAACCCACGCGGGTACAAAAGGTGCTCCAAGTGGCGGTCCGGAGTCAGTCTCGCCCCAGCGGTCGATCTTGCTGTTTCGCCGACATCGACGCCTGCGACGCTAGCCTTTCTCTATTTTGTTTTGGAAACAAGTTCGCCCCCTTAAATGTTTAGTTTCTTTATTTATTCGCCGCCTCGTCATTGATCATTCGTGACAATATTTTGCTCTTTATAGTCGGACTGCATAAAATAGCCCTACGATACTTTTTTTCCCCCGTTTTGTGTTGTTGCGTGCTAATAAACCATTCTGGTAACCCAGATTTGCGTAGCTGCATAATTGTCGTTGACAATGACATCGATACAAATTAGGCAATGCGGAAGTATCTTCAAAAGTAACTGAAATACATTTCTAAGTATTTGTACTCTACTCAAGATACTTTACAGTGAAAGTAACTTGAGTAGTATTTTAAATACTTTATGAAGCAGGTATTTAGTAACTTAACTTAAATACTTTTATCGAGTATTTTGTCCAACACTGGGTAAGAACTCTCGCCCACTACAAGTGTACACACTGCATCCTCACTCAAAGGAGGCAACAAAATGCAGCACGCGTTCTGAAGCTGTGCTCCTGTAGTTCGTGCTGTACTTGATGGATCGCGTGCTAAAGGGCAACGCAAAGGTTGCCTCCTCGCGTTGCCTTTCCGCTAAAGACTCAGAATATGCAGGTCTTCCCAGATTCGAAGATTATTCGGGAAACCTTTGTAATTCTCCTAACGTGTTTACATAAAAAAATAATAAACAAGCAGTGTTGGGAAGTACTTTCAGTAAATGGTACTTAAAGGGGCACTCAAGCAGTTTTTGGAGAAGCTACTTTTAGGTGCGATGGCGTTAAGGAAGTGTCAGTGAATGAGTACCTTCAGTTTCAGAAGGCAGTACCGCATATTAATCACGCAGGAATAAAATACGTGCGGACTCTTTTCTGTACTTGCGAGGACCAATGAAATTATCGTATGTTTGAAAATTTTGGCGGCCTTTGTAAAGTTTCGCTAAAGAAACAATTTTTAGTTCATATAAATATGTTGTCCATGATAATTTCAAAAGACGTAAACTATTTCTAGTTTAGAATACGCGATACTGCAATTATCGTTTCACAAACAAGGGACTACGTTTTCTCCTTGCCTTCCACCGCGGGGGGTGAATTTCCCGCTTTCCCGGGATGCGCGGAAGCGCACGTATCTGCGCGCGTTGCAGGCCGGCCAGGCCTCGGTGGTGGTCGTCGACGTGGACGGCGTGGTGAAAGCTCATCGTTCCGCGTAAAAGCGCTATCCTTGACTGTGAATTTTCGTCGTGTGTCGCTATGATAACCCAGCACGTACTAAAAGGGAAGATCCACCTACTCGTGCGGCGATGTCGTGGCGGCACTCTCAAGACAGCAGAAACGCCCGTGCCGTCGTGTTTGTTTACTTCGACTGCAGTGGTGCTTTCTAAGCATTTGTGTCCTCGAACATCGCCCGGATTTCTTATTTGGCGCATTTCATGCGTGTGCTCAAGTTCAAGGTATTACTGGCGCGTACCGTATAAAGGATGCGAATTTTCATGCGTTTTAATCACCGGAGAGAAGTGGTTAGTGTTAGCAATCCTGAACGCTCGCAACATCTATCTGATCACGAAATCATATTTCTACATTGCTATATCGCTGCTAAGATTACATTGTCTTTTATAATCGTAGAAACGGCGTGTGGCGATATTTGTACTATTGCAATGTCGTGTATTAGAGTCGTGATCGTCCAAGACGGCGTACTGCATCTTTTCATTTTTTCATCCACTGTACCCTGCAAGCCTATCAAGAAAAAAAGAATAATAAAGCTTTAGGCAATAGACAACTGTCTGTCTATATTCGGTTACGGCATTGAGTAGCAGTGCGTCCCCTTTTTAGAGGGGCCGCTGAAACAGCTGACGGCCGCGTATAGAAGCGGTCGCCGTGCTGACGACCCGCTGCGCTTGTTGTAGTGGTTGCAGGTGTGTGTACGCGCGGCGCAGAGCGGTCGTTCCGGTCGCAACAAACGCAGTCGTAGGTACGCGCTCGTTGCACATGTCTGAACCAGCCTTTCCCCCGTCCTCCCGAGGCGAAAGGCAACGTGGCGACATCGTTTGACATCACGTACCAGAGGTAACGCTGCGATGTCAAACGTTGGTTCGGTTACGACTTGCCCCAACCGCAAATCGAAGAATGCCCGAAAAGGTCTGCGTTTCGCCGTCCTCGGAACCCGAACATGACTCCGAAGCGCTGCTATCGTCCACATCGCACGTCGAAGTGGCGTCATAGGAAATCATTCCCCAGGTCGGCTGTCCGCCGAAGAATTTCAACCTCTAACGGCGTCAGGTCCTCGAGCGTAGAGAACTCCGCCATGATCGAAGCTCGAATGACAAAGAGGTTCGGCCGATGCGGCTACCTCGGGATCACTGCGCGACGGAACGTCGTCCAACGCCATTGGCCCGAGATCCTTGTGATAAGCGTGCGAGGACCAATGAGAGTGGTTTCGTTTTCGGGTGGATCCGAGGTTTGGCGGCCTTCAATTACATTTTTATTAAAGAAATAATCACCGTATGACTATATTTTTTGGTTTTTAGGGATACTTAGGGGGTCTAAATTCAGCTGTCATCATCAAAACACGAACTCAAAAACCACTTGAGTGCCCCTTTAAAGCGCTGCTTTAAGAGTGTTAAAAAAAACTCGTACTTTATTTGAAGTGCATTCTCTGAGCATGTAGCACTTTACTAAATATTTTTTTTCCGGTGCTTTCCGAGGAATGTACAACCCCCGACTTTATACTCCATTCCCCAAATTTGATAACAAATAAAATGGCGTATCGTCATGTGAAAACGCGCTATCGTCTTTCGAGACGTCATTTGGTCATTTCTCTGAGTGAAGTAATGGCGGCTATAAGACCGATACAAATAAGTGCATTATAATTTGGTCGTGTTAAATAGTTCTTTAACTAGAGTAAAACAGATACTCTGTGGCGACTGGACTTTATCCAATATTTGCCGCCATTTCCGAAAATATTGACGGACCTTCGATTAATCCTAAAACAATGCCTACCAGTTAAAAAAAAAAAAAAAAAAAAAAAAAAAACTTTATAGGGGACCAAAGATCATCATGAAAGATTGTGTTAAAACTTTACTTTGAAAGTACATTGTATTTACAGTACTTAACTTCAAGTACATTGCACCCGGTGTACTTGAGATTATGTACATGAAGTACATAACCTCTCATTTACTTTGTATTTCACTTCAAGTACCTTTTAAATGTACGTTACGCAATCCTGCAAACAACCAAACACTTTCTGCAAAATCAAGCTCAGGCGGTGCTAAACCTCAAAGTATAAATGATATGCATCCGCAGTCTATCATTGTCGAATAAAAAAAGTTCAAAACCATTAGGCACGCACAAGCAGAATCAGCTATTAAAGCAATTCTGTCAAAACGCAAGCCGCTTTATATTTGTGTAATTCCTTGTCACCATAAAAAAATCTAAAAGTAACTTCAAAAGTAATTTGCTACTTTTTTACGGTAGTTAGTAATTTACTCAGCTACTTTCCATTTCAGTAATTTCTACTCTACTTAAATTACTCTCGATGCCAATACTCAGTAACTTAACTTAATTACTTTCTTTGAGTAACTTGTACATGTCTGGTTCGAAGCCTGATCGTTGTGTCTTTGATCTGACGGAAGCTTTTGTGTAAGATTTCGGTTACATGTTGTGATGTAGCGAAAATGTAACCCAAACGGTCTAGATGAAGCGTCTGCCTTCTCTGGGGTGTTTCAGTTGTCCTTTGTTGATTTGATTGCAAATATACAAAACATTGTTAAAAAACTATCTTTGTCTTCTAAAGCCGGGCTCACACTGCGTACACACCATACAAACGACAGTCTGCGTACAGAACCGAACGTGAGTCACAGCCAGGTCCGTGCTTCGAATGCCCCATGGCAACCAGTTCAAGGAGAATACTTTGCACGCAGCATTCGAACCGCTGATATTTCGGTGACTCGTGTTTGCGGACTGTCTTCTGCATGATGTGTGAGCAGTGTGACCCCGGCTTTAGGCTACACTGGTTGACATAAAACTATCCAAGGTCCCAGCTTGCGAAGATTTGAAGAAAATACTAGTTCTAGTTTTGAACATCTTGGTTTAGTCTCTGAAAAGCATTAACTTCACGCTCCCTTGAAATCGAGGGTAGTAGCATGGCTCAGCGCGGTTACTGCTTGTAGCGCTTGACCTGTAACCGCGACCGCTCAAGAGAAACGTAGGCTGTTTCAAATTACCAATAGGAATGTTAACTTTAAAATGCTATGACTATATTGAAAGAACCGTTCCACATACGCCTTCCCCTCCCCCCAGCCCCCTGGCCCACCCACTAAACAAAATGCACAGAAAAAAAAAACAACTCCGAAAGAAATATATTGAACTTGCTGAATCGAAAGAACTTGCAACTTGTCGAGCGTGTCTTAGAATCTGGTACAGATGTACGCGATCCGTTTTCCTCCCCGGCACACCCGACGGATCCGCCTTTTTTCGATCCGAGTGTCTTCGTGTGTACACAAGCGTGAAACACACCACTGCCCGAACTCGTTCTACGCAACAATAGCAACCACTCCGTACTGCTTGAAGCATCGCCACAAACCAAACCTTTTGTACCCCGATCGTCAGGCCATCCGAATCCAGTTTCACGGACGAAGCTACTGGCACGAATCTTCGGTGGCCCGCCGTCCGTCATCGACGCTTAAAAAAAAAAAAAAAAAAAAAAAAAAAACTGCCTGTAATGGCGCAACGCATTAGCGAAACTCGTTCGACCCCTAAATCTTGCATAAAAGCCAGCCCGTTTCCCCTCCTATACACTCCCGCGCTTCACAGTGGCCGTACGCGAAATATCGGTCAGCCCGGTTCTCAGTTTCTGTCGTCTATCTATTTATTCGGTTTCGGCATATATTCCGTCCCAAGCTAACTTGGTAAACGACGAAGGCTACGGTCACAGCGAGCCAATCAGGGCGTCGAACGGAGACACGTGACAATTCTCTATCTCACGTGTTGCGCGGGTCAATCTTCTAGGGGGAGAAAAGCGACGCCTGGGACACAAAAAAGAGAAGGTCCGTCTGGTTACGAAGGGAGTTCTTCCTTCCCCTTTTCTTCAACTGCTTGGGTTACGTACGCTCTCGCCCCTGTAGCTTTGATGAGGGCTGTCACGTACTTCGCCTTCGGCGCTCTGATTGGCTGGAAAGGGCCGCAGCGTTCGCTCTCTGCCAAGTTACGGTGTAACGAAGTATAGCGCGTGAGCTTCTGGAGGCCTGTGCGTGCGTAAACCGAGTGCGGATGGGCGTGGTGGCAGTAGATCGTACCCCCGCGGGTATCAATCTTCTGGACAGGACAAAAGCGCCAGCGAAAGCCAACCGGCTTGGTCATTTGGTTCGCAAAGTATACTCTAAAAAGAAAAAGAAAATAATAACACGAGGACGGAATAGCGCGAGGAACGGTCATTTCGATCACGCAGTTCCCTAAATGCATCGACAGTATTGGTTTAACATCGACCACTCGCGTGTTATTTCGTTGAGAAATTGTATATGCTAAACGGTTCGTTTTCTTTTCATGCTTTTTGTTGTACTGCTCGGATGCGCATAATATTCCGTTCACTAAAGACGGGAGCCCGTTCTCTCCGGTCGATATTACGGCCTCTTGACGTTTCAATGGGGAATTTCGTACGCCTCCGTCCGTTGTATCGGACGTTTAATTGCGGGTTTAGCGTCGCCCCATGGCAAACATTTGCGTTTCTGTTTCGGAGGAGTCGTGCACACCTTGACTCGTTCACTTGCGATTCGTGAGAACCCTGATGCCCGATGAAACAATCTATGGCGTCAAAAAAAAAATATATGTACGAGTTTATGCAACAGTCGATTAAGTGCGATAGCGTAAGAATGAACTGTGCAACAACGCAAGTTGTAGTTGTTTGTATTAAAGCTATCCAATGACGGCAGATCGAACAACAATAAAAGGAACCTAAAAGAATGCAGATCAAAGGGGTTTCAATATGTATTTATTTATTTAAATACCGTAAGGACCCCCTTGGGGGTATTACGTAAGGGTGGGTAGAAAACACAAAAAACGGGCGGCAAAAACTCCCCGAGAAAAAAATCATAAAACAATTCAAAGACAAAAAAGAAACATCGAAGTAGATGAAAAGTATACACAAAATAGCTACGTAGAAACCAAGATTACGATATCTAATAAAAATTCGTTAAATTTTGTTGCGTCGGGAGTTGCGACAATGTTTGAGGGAAGACAGTTCCAATCAATGGCAGTGCGTAAAAATAAAGAAGTTTGAAACGTGAAGGTTCTGGCTCTTGGGGGTGCTACGTTGACGGGGTGCTGAAGATGAGATGTATAATGAGCGGAGACGCGGACTGTAATAAAATTTGTGAAAAAAAAAAGATAGCCTAGCAAGTTGCGACGTCCAAAAATGAGAGGAAGAGTGGCACGGATTCTAAGGGAAGATTTTAGGAGGAAAGGACACCAACACATGATTGAAGAAGAATCTTATTTATATGTGTTACAGTACCAAGAAATAAAACTCCCTTGCTAAAAAAAAAAAAGGAAACAGATAAAGCGTGGTTTTTCAACAGACATTTTTTTTTTGTGTGTGTATGCAGAAAGTGATGCTCCGGTTGTTAAAAAGGTAAATTGATTGTAACCGGAATAAATTACCAGATTTATTTATCACAATAAATTGGCGCTGGTCGCTTCGCCTATAGAGATCTGAAAAAGCTGAGCTGCTCTGAGTGTCCGATGCTTTCATAAATATGTATAAAGGACATAGACACCTTCCTTACAGAACTTTATGAGATCACAACAGCGATAGGAGCGCTTTTCCCAATAATCTCTCGAACCACGAGTTTACCCGCAACTATATACCTCGAAAACTCTTCGTCCGATTTCATCCCACTGTGCATTGGAACTCTTCGGTGATGGTAGTCGGTTAAACCCGCGGAAGCTGCTCCTTCCTTTTGGCCAAAGTATTTATGTTGAGAGCTGTTTATCAAGGTAGACCTTAAATACCTAACATTTTATAGATTCGCCTGCGCATTTATGCTTACATTATTGCCTTAGATCTTCGTTATTCGCATTCGCAATGATATTTCCAGGAATGAAAGCGTTTTCGCTTTCTGGACAAACTGGACTAGTCTAGCTGTGAAATCTGTACAAGGCGAAAAGTTATCTATCCTCACGTCAATGAATGGGTAGTGGCATGCAAGAAGAGCGAGGAAGATGGTTGCTTGCAGATCGTATTGGTGTGTTTTGTCTGGTCGTCCTTATAAATTACAAATACCCAAGAACGACAATGTCACGTGACATTGAGTTGTAAAAGAATATTCTGCCCTTCTTGAGAAAGATTTATTTTAATGTTTCCAAATATCAATAATCATTAACGCTATCGACACGTGATAATGAGTATGTGAGTGATTTACTCCAGAAACGTGCTACTCGTTCGCTATTTAACCCTCTAGCTCAAACATCCCCGAGTCAGTTGCTCGTCCGACGTGGGCAAAATGTTTATTCCCCATAAAACACAGTCATGTCAAAATTGTCGAACTAAAAATGAAACATCTGGAAATCTTTGGAAATCAAGACCCCAGGTTTTGATTATCAAATTTTATTCCTAATTTCATATCCATGTCTATCCGTCTTTACCGTCATCCCTCTATCGCGTGGAAAGTAGCAGTATATATATAGGAATCACCGTACGAAAAGTTCAGCTGGCACTTCCTGCAGATGAACGAGAAGTGCGAGAAGGGGCAGCTGCTGCCCCCAACAAAAGAGGCGCAATTAGTCCGTAGCAAATCGCTCCTGGCTCACGGTCGTTGTTTCGTGGCTTTCGCTTCCGGACACCGGCGGAACGAGGTGCCTGACAACGTTTTAGGGTCGGCCGAGACAAAGGCTTACGAGGTCGGAGCTTTGTCCAGAACGCCCCGTTGACAGGCGTCTAGAGCCAAAAGCAACCCGGTTTCTCGAAAACAGCTAGTGTGGCACACGACACAGTCATGCACGAGAGTTTTTAGTAAACCACAACTCCGATAACAATACCAAACAGTCCGCCAACGTCTTTGCTCATGCATGGTATCGTTATCGGGTTTCGTTAATAGAGTTTTAGCGAGTCGTTTTTCAATCACACAGTTCCGAAATCACGAACGGTACAGCTGGTCCGTTCCGTGAAACCGTACGTGAAATTGGACATACTTTAGCGAATCGTGAAAGTTGCGCGACCGTGTAAACGATGATGATGATAGTGCTTAACGGTGGCGCCATCTTCTAGTGAACATGTGAAACATTCTGCAACGTGTAAATCCGTGGCGGACACCGTGGTGGCGGCTCGTGTTTCCGGCGTACGACTGATGTAAACAAGACGGCCGATGTAGCATTTGCCGGTCGGAATTTCAAGAACTGTGAAGCTAGATGGAGTAAAAAGTATATCTAAACGACCGTAAAGGTATGTGGTGTGTCTCCGTCATCCTGAACTTGAACGATCGTTCACGTTGTGTGCCGTCGAACAAAATCATTTCGTCTGCTCGCGGTCGCCACGGCAGCTAGTCTGCCCGCAGATCGCAAAAATTTACTAGCATGCGTGGTTTACAGCATTCACGATCGCTTACCATTGTGAGCAGTCCTCGAAATGATTTGATTCAACCTCTGAAATGAAGCAGACTAACAGGACGGCAAATCTCCTCCCGCTGTCCTAAGCCTAACGCTCGGCTGGGTCGGCGAAGGCAGTCGTCGAACCGACCGCCATCTTTTTTTTTACCCGAGTCGTGAACGGTGCTGGCTGCGTTGCGGTGACGATTCCAGCGGCTGGAATGGGAGAAACGAACGAGAAGAGCCTCCCAACGTCCCGAACGACTCGCGCGCGCATGCGCAGTGGCGTCGCCGATACGTTCGAGGGCGAACCGTTCGTGTGGAAACGACCTGCTAAAACTTCCTATTAGAGAGTTTTCAGGAACCGTTTTTGGACATCCGATACGGTACGATAGGACCTCCGGTTTGAACTGCGCATGCGCTACCACAGAAGACTCGCATATGCGCACTTCGTACCGGAGGGCCCATCGTACCGTTTCGGATGTGCACAAACTAGGGGTGTGCGAATATTGAAATTTTCAAATCCGAATCGAATACGAATAAGACAAAAAACGGGCTTTGAATATCGAATCGAATATCGAATATGTGTCTAGTAATAAAAAATTAAAAAACAAGAGGTAAGAGCATATTTTATTGCATTTTTAAAATAAATCAATGTAACTGCATTTTACTGGGCTGCAGCAGGCTGAAGATACTTCTGGTAATGCACTCAGTACAAATTATCTTGCCGGAAAATGAACTGTTCAACGTGTTCAGAAAATAAGCGCTCGCTACGCGCCGTGACAACACTTCCGCCAGTAAAAAGACCCTTTCACTCGGGAAACCTGCGAAATCTCACTAAAATTCGAAGAAGTTCGACTTATTGACAGTGTTGCCCGGCTACTACACGAATATTTCGAATTTTGGGAAACAAATAATTTTGTAAAGTAATTTATTTTATATCTATAAAATGGTTACCAATGTTTTCGCCATATAAGAGCGGAAATATGCGCTTTTAACGCTTTCATTAGTTTATAATGTGAACCAGTGATGCCAATAAACCCAACAGATACTGCACTTTTCCCCCGCCAGGTGGAATCAACTAGTTCTTTTTTTTTTAATTTTTGCGCATGCTCACAAAAGTCGAACCTTTGTCTAACATCATGTTGAAAGTTCGAAAAAGTTGAACTTGGTCGAATTTGACCTGGGCAGGTTCGCGACATCCCTAGTTTTGATTGCGCGAGAGTGACAGGAGTTGTTGTCGATGGCGATGCAATGTTCTGCTCGCATCTAGCTTTTTCTTTCTTTTTTTTAATTTTCAAACATTTATTTGGAGATAACACACTGGAGATTTATTTTATATTTATACTTCACCTTCGAGGTTTATTTTATTGTATCAATTTATAGAACGCGCAATTACATCACATATTGCTATAAAAGTGCCACACAATAAAGGGCTTGGTGAAAAAGAAACCGAAACTGATCCTGTCTTGTTGCCATCGGACAGACAGAAACGGAGCAGACCGATAACACAAGCATCATACGCCTTTCTCAGTGAATAAACATATTAATAAGGGAATGCGTGGCAGGCAGATTACTCGTTACTTGGTCGAATATTCGCAGTTTGTGCGAATATTCGCCATTTTTCCCGAATATTCGGCTTTGGCCGAATATTCGGGTTCGTTTGAATATGCAGTTTTCGAATCGAATACGTTTCGAATAAGGAAAATATTCGATTCATATTCGAAATTTCGAATATTCGCACACCCCTAGCACAAACGGTTCTCTAAATCTCTCTAATAGAGAGTTTTCAGGAACCGTTTTTCCACATCCCATAGGGTAAGGTAAACTGCGCATACGGCAGTCTTCTGCGGTAGCGCATGTGCAGTTCGTACCGGAGGGTCCCATCGTACCGTATCGGATGTGCAAAATCGGTGCCCTACAACTCCCCATTGGAGGTATCGAGACGATCTACTTAAACTCCCTATACTCAGTTGACAACTGAGCTGATAGTGCGGTGGAAGCTACGTATTGCTGTGGAAGCTACGCTGGGGAGTGATCACGTGGCGAAAAATAGACGCAGGACTGGTCAAGCAAGTATACCTAGCTTCCACCACAGTGTTAACGTAGGGGTGAACGGTGTAGATACCATGTCGTCGGAAACACGACAAAAACGACAGGTGAAACCGCGTTCCAATTTCTCCTAACAACACGAGTCTTTTTAAGAATTCTGCCTTTGTCTTTTTTTTTTCTCTTCTATTTCGCAGGTTTAGTTTTGTTGCTGGAAAATCTGACCAACTCCGTTCAACACCGGAACGATTGCCAAACCCGGTAAGGCTTTCGCATAAAAAACAAAACAAAAAGCAACAACAAAGGAAAGGAAAGGAAAGAACGGGTACCTCCCCCGCTATCGTAGTGGTGTACCGAGGTGTGCAATTTCTGAGCGAAACCCCGTAAATACTCGCTCCTTTGTTGCCAGTCGAATGGAGAACCGACACGAAGAACCGCCTTCATTGTTGTCGCGCTGCGCGTGATACTTTGGACGATTGCTTTGCGTTCGCGACAGGTGTTGCCGCCATAGATCGAGGTTAAGATCGTCGGGAAAGTTTTGAAATGTTTCTTTTTAAATAAATATTTTTTTCGCTTTGTTCTTTCGTCGCTTCTTAGCTCTCGATCATCCCGCGCCTCTTTTCTCCTCTTTTTTACTCGAGAAACCGAGGATAAGGAAACTACTCGACTTTCGACGGAGGGTTGGGCATCGGCGATTCTTGACCGATATAGCTACCTTGTTTAGGCCAAGCCCTCCTGCGGGAAACGAGCAGTATTTTTAAAAATTATTTATAAATCTTATAGAAGGCTGTCAAGTAGCTCGTTCTAGGTCGGAGCTTATACGAAGACAAACTGAGGGAGAGGAGAATATGAGTGCGAGCGGGTACATTAGAGAGCCGAGCCGTTATCGGAAGGAAAGGCCATCTGCCTTTGTCCCTCCAGTCAGAGCCAACAAGAACGCCGTCTGCTTCCCGCGCAGTGTCTCGCGTTCGAACGACGGACGCCGGAGTACGGCATTCGAACGCGTTTGAGCATCTGGGTAGGCACTACGGTGTAAACTGTAGAAACAGAGGCAGCCTGGCCTTTGCGCCCACTTTCTAATCCTTGCAATCAGAGCTCGGCGTTCTGATGGCCTGTTTTCCTGTTTTGCGCTTGTATTCGCCTTTAAAATACTCGAGCGTTTAGCGAACGCAGCTAAAAATAGGAAGATAAACATTCCAATTCGCGCGACGTTTACCCGAGCTGACATATAAAGTAACGGGGTTGCAACGTTTTTGTTTTACTTTAGAGTATGAACGAGTTATAAAAAAAAAAAACATGTTCAAAAGTAAATAGATTAGATTAGGAATATACCTGTAGTGTAAACACCTTAAGCACGTGGTATGAAAAACGTCATATATTTGTTTTTTTAAGGAACAAGTCATACGTGAAATTGGATATGTACGCTTTAGTTTGGGTGGGTGTCTGGGGACAGCTTATAAGTAGTATATGAAATCAAACAATACTGTAGCGCTTGTCTGAAAAAAAATATATATATTGGTGGACTTTCGTATGTTATGTTTCCGTAACTGGATTGTTTCAAACTGAGACCGGCGTCGTGAGGACATTCAATATCGACGAATATACTTTCAAGTGACATCCACAGTAACCCTGAGACGTAGGAACAATAACTGTGGGTTACTATAGATGTCAGTCACCAGCTCGCCTGCGTTTTTTACCTTTCTTACTTTCAAGTGCTCTGTGGGTACATCACGAAGTCGGTCAATAGCCCCTCATTGTGTTAAAGGCTATCCAATGTAGATACTATTCCACCACTGAGAAAACCTATACATCCGTCACGTAACGCGAAGGGCTGAGCACGAGACAGTTGGTTGATAATAGTGAAAGAAAAAAAAAATATAGACTATGGTCAAATATTGGGACAACACAACACCGTCTTAAATAAAATGATGGTGTGTTGTCCCAATTCTTGTCTTTAGTCTCAAGTGTTTTTGTTATTTTTTTCTCAATATGATCGTCTATCAGCTCACCTGCGCAGTGACCCTTATTTCAGAGTGCTTCAGCCATTAAGTTTAACAAAAAAAAGTAACCTTGAGAAATCACGCTGATTTGCTCTCTATTACTAGAAGGCGACGAAAATAAACCAATGTTATGCACTCGAAGAAATCAGTAACAACTACTTTTCCACGAAGCACATGAGAGAGCCAACGCTTCTATATACGAATAGAGCTCGGCAAATGGCGAAGCTGTAAATATACATTAAAAAAAAAAAAAGAAACAGTTGCTTTTGTGGCACTGGGCATGGTTAAACATTATGCTCGGTGTGGTATCATAGTGCAGTCTTTGTTTTTTTCGGAAGGAACATGGTTCGTCACTCGCCGAGCTCCCTCCGTAGATTACAGCCATTGTCTCTCCAACGTGCTTTGCGGGAACGTAGACGCTCCAGAGTTCTTGGTGTGTAGAATATGCTGCGATTGGAGACACAACAGACCCTTGAGTGACTACACCCTGAAACTGATAGTTAAATTTTGTTATCTCTTGCTTACTTTTTTTTTCCAGAATAACCTGAGAAAATGAATGAACACTGTATTTATAAACGAATAGACGCATGAGCGTGTTCTTGCCGTACGTATGATTCCGTAGCGATACACCGAATTATTCGAGGTCATCGTTGTGGCCCGCTTCATAGGTTAACGATTACGGGAATGAATCCGGAATCAAAGGGCTAGCTTGTGTGGGAAATTGCCAGTCATTTGCTTTCTGATCGTTACTCTACATCTGTTGGCTTGCTATACGCCCGCTAACGTCGCCTGATGATTGGTCTTACTCAAGAATACGGGCGGAACATGCGCATTAGTGGTAAGAGACATCTCGAAAGCTTTTGCGTCGTACGTTTAAATACTCTAATGTTACGTTTCTCTTAATGATCAAGCAGAGCAGGAAGTCCGGTGTGTGTGTATATACTCAATGAGAGCGTAGAATATTCGTGTGTGCCGTTATCCGGTTTTATCCTGAAATTGACATCCATACGTAAGCTGTGGCGTAAGGCACGGATGAACGGCAGCTGTTCATGAACAGTACGCTTCAATGGCCTGAGAACCACAAAAGCATTATAAAGTACAAACAACAACACAACACTATTTCCTCAAACGCTTCTTGTTTCGATGCCGCACACGGAAGTACTATATCTGATAACGACGTGTTTCCTGGTGTTTCGGTCGTGAGAGTTCGGTGTCTTTTTTTTCTCCTCGCCAGTACCATATCGTTTACTCGATCGTAGGCTGCTATCGGCGAATCGTAACCTGCCGCACGATTCCCACGAAGCCACCTGGTTCTGATTCAGTGAAAATATTTGGAGTGTACGTTTGAGTTTGCCATTTGAAAGTTGGTCTAACCCTGTAGTGGGCATTTGGAGCCGGCGAAAGCCAACTAGGAAGTGACATATGCATCTGCATGGGCCCCATGAGCCACTTAGTCTCCATCTGTTCGCACAGAGATGATGACTAGACATCATAAAGATACACATTGTCACCAGTGCGATCTGCTGTTGCTTTTGCGTTCCCACTGTGCACTACTCCACATAAGGACTCCTTGAAGCCGGAAGACACGGAAGGACCAGTCAGACTGCTCATACATGCATGTTCCAAGACACGTCTCGCACAACTTCTCAACGGTTTGACAGAACCTGTTGTCTCGGACAATTTGGGGACACATATCTGCCGTGAACAACGTGTCTTTTGCATGATGTATTCGCAGTGTGAACGCGGCTTAAGGTTGTCGGAGCTGGTAGGAAGAACTTTGAAAAATGAATCTCTTGGGAACCTCAGAGAGGCAGCTTAGCCTACGTTTAGCTAAGAGACTTTGCTTCTTCAGTTTTATTTATTTGAGTCAAACGTCGGACAGCACTCGGTGCTTTTCAGGCGATTCCTTTTGTAATGACTTCTGAAAGATGTCAACCCTAGATTTTGCCGTGCTTGCTGCGCTTAAACTCGCTCGCGAAACGGCAACGGTCATAGCCATGGCAGTTTCATTGCATCCATCACTATCATTTCTCGCAAACAGTGGAAAGGTTTATGTTAGGTTCCTTGAGTTTGATACCGCGTTCTGACGCACGCGCGAGTTGGAGTAAAGTGCTCTAGTTGCACAAGCGCTCGCGCACCAAGTCCGAACCAAGAATATACGAGCTCGGGTCTATGAGCGATGGACAGTTTCGGTTCTAGAAGGTTCTGCGTCCACTTTGTGCACGATGAGTGCAGTCCGAGTAAGTCGGGTATGATTTTTCTTCGCGAGTGAAATTCATCCTTTCCTAAGTGACATTGGTCGGTGCTGCGTTGTGACGTTGGCGGAAGTTCAGCCCGCCCCATTAAGAGGCCCGGATGAAATTACATTATGTCGTATCAGCAGAAGCTGGTATACCAACCTTTCAATGAAGTTTGGGTTGACAAGTGAGGCCATCTTTGGGGAATTTTCACAACTCCGAGACGGCCCGCGGCCGCGATCACTGAACCCGATTTTGAGCTCGAATCTCCGAGCGCCGTTCCGAAGAGTGACGCAGCGCTCGTGACCAATCGCTCGGTGACTTGGCCTTTCCAAAAGTTGCCCTTTTTGACCACCGGCCGCGCTGACTAACAGCCGACCGAGGCGCCTCCTGTTCACTGCCCTGGGACCATAGTCACTGATAACTTAAGGAACGCAGGGTGTGACTTACGATGTTCACGTTTCCTGCTTCGTGTTTGGTTCTGCGGTATTCTTATCTTCTAATCCTGAAATCTGATTGGTTACAAAGAGAGCTGATCAGGACTCACCACGCCCTGCGTCTCTTAAGTTATCAGAGACTCTATAGACGTTCGCAAGTACGGCCTCTGAGCGCCGCCATCTTGCTGCCGGTGTGGGTAGATCGTCCGATAGTCAAGCATTGCTGAGACCGTGGGTACGCCTCAGCATATGCATGACTATCAGACGATCTGCCCACACTAGTAGCAAGATGGCGGCGCCCGGAGGTCGTACTTCTATACGACACGCTTCTGGACATCTTCGGATTGGAAGGTGACATTTCACTGAGTTGAATAAAAAGCCACAATTCCACAAGTTTTTTTTCTTTCTTTTTTTTTTAATGAGACGTCGCTAGTGTGTCTTTTTCCCCCGAGAGCAGCTTGTGTTGTTGATCACTCCACGCACGCGTATTCACGGCCGCTGGTAGCGTACAGCCGCGGTCACACTGCCTATACACCTTACAAAAGACACGGAGTTCCTCCGCGGATATAAGCCTCAGGCGTGTTCGAGGCACGTTTGCTTCATACATATGTATGTTTAGAACCTGCCTGCAGACAGTGTTTTGTATGAGCAATGTGCCATGCCTCAGACAGTGTTTGAAAATTGTCTTTTTGTATAATTTCGTAGCAGTGTAAACGAGGGTCAAGCCTGCTTTCAGAAGTCGTCTCACCTTGGGCGAGGGACTGGGCCGTGGCCGCGGCGGTGGTCACCACGTGAAGCATGAGCCAGCCGACTCCGAGGAAGCGGAAGTCCCACTTCCGCCATTTTGTGCGTGGGCCGGAAGTCGCCGCCATGACGCCGCCGCTCCACTTCCACCCGCGGCACACCTGTGAAAGGAGGAGCAGAAGAAAAAAACGCGCTCTTATTGTTGCGGTCCGCGGCAGCGAGGAGACGGCAAATGAGCTCGCGCTTTGTGCTCGACGGCGCCGAGTCGATCGCGCCGGTGAAAACGTGCTCGGCTAATTGAGCGAAATTGGGGTCTACTGCGTGGGAAAACGTTTATGCTGCGCTGTATACCACGGACAAACCGTTTGGATGAAAGCGAGTTGATGAACTTCATTGTGGTAAACCGCGTATGCATGTTCACCGCTTCGGGCCGACATGCGTCTTGGAATCAAAAAGAAGGACGCACGTTCTAGGAGCGATTTTCTGCGTATCTGGAGTACGGACGTGTCTAGACTAATGGCTCTTAACAAGTTCGATCGACGCCATGAATTTGAGATTCTTTCAGGTGAACAGCAGTAGATCTAAGATATGGCGGGCGTGGTAGGAGTCATCCCTTTAAATCGAACCCACCACAAGCATAGCAGAACGCGAAGCATAAGCAGCGCAATAATTTGTATCGATGCTGTACATCTTTAGATATGCTTCCTTCTAAGCGAGTTAGACAAACAAATCTATATCGAACGGAATTCTCCTAAAAGTATCAGACTAATCTAGATTGCAAACTTGGGCCTGTCAAAGATGAATAGTTCATACACATCGGCCAACAAAAACATGCGTGTCCATTATGATAATGCAATTAATGCAAAGCTGCAAACAAGCTGGACAAGAATAACGATAATAATCCTTGGAGAAAAAGAACACGCGGGACAAAGGACAAATACAAATCTCCAAACACAGCTAGGTTACGCTTGTCCAGACCTCTAAAAGTAGTACAAGGACTTCTCCCACGAAGCACGTGGAGCCGGAATGCGCTTCATAATGCTTCATTAAAGAAAACCTGCTGACATTCAACTGTGTTTTAGCACAGTTGCTAAAACAACTGTGCTAAAACACAGTTGCGTGCGTTACATTAAAAAAGAGCGGCACAAAAAACCGTAACAGAGCCGCTAAAGTTATCAAACTTACCTCTCACTAAATGTAGCAAAGTTTAGTAAGCCCCGCTAATTACTTGTCATTATTCGATAATGATAATTAAACAATTATAAGAAAGCACATACACGCCTCCTTCCCCTACCCACTTTGTCTCTACCAACTTTTTCCGTAGGATTAAGACACGGTTTAATATTTTTTAATGAAACCATTCCTTCTCAAGTTCCCTTAAATGAAGCTATAAACTCTAGGAGGCCACGCGCAACAGCTTCATTAATTAGTCGACGTAAAAGAACACCACGCTGTCGGCGGAAACACGGAGTGATTGGAAGATCACGAGTTGCATGTTTCGGTGAGTACCAGCTATTTTTTTTTTATTTTGATATTTAAAGATGGCGTTTGTAATCGCCCAATTTTGAAGTTAGACGTCGTCGAACGCTGCTTCGAACAGGACAAAGTGGAGTAGATACGCTCCGAGCGCATCGTCACGTGCTTGACCGCTATCTTCAGGCGCTGGGCCCGTGAGCACGATCGAACCCGATATTATCGGCTCACCCATCATTATTCGGTGTGGGGCCGTTTCTTGAATCAACTACGCCCGTCCGCTTCGCAGGACAATCGCCGTCTCTAGGGGCACGCACTATAGCGCTTCGTTGCGCCCGTGCCGCCGTGGAGCTGTCGGTATATCTTCTGCGGTTCGGCATTTTGTTTATGACTTGATTGCGGTCTAATTTCGGCCGTTCGCGGAGTTTCCTTAGTTCTCCGCGGAATTGGGCGAGCCGTCTGGGGTTGAGGGAAACAAGGCTACTTTAGAGAAGCATCGGAGATCGGGTGATAATTGTGCCATCTAAAATTGGCCGGATTGGCCTGGATCAGGAGCGTATTCAGATAAGAAAGAATCGCTTACGAAAAATGAAGTATAGACTGCTTTTTGAGTCGTCTATTTTGTGAACTCAAGTTACTTTGTGTTTATCGACGTCCCAAGAGAAAAACAAAACAAAACAATAAAACACTCGATGCAGTGTATTGACCTTTAAAGGAGGGCTACTGCGGCGATTTTTTCTAGCTACCCCAACGAACTTTATTTTCGGAATCGTCGGTCTATACCTTTTTTGGTAGGTTATTTAGTACCGCGGAATAGAGAATTGTTATCGTGAAATCGGCAAGTGAAAATGATGGCAAAACCAACATTAAAATATATCCACGCTTTTCAGGGCCGTGACGTCACGGGAAGGCAGGCATGCAGGTCGAGCGGGCAGTCTAAAAATGGACTATGCCGAGCATGTGTTTCGTGCTGCCGCGCGAGTGTTGGAGCGAGCTCCCAAAGCATTCATTTGTCACGATGAAACTGCTCGTAATCAGTTGGGAACAAAGTCTAAAGTACAAAAAGTGAACCACTGCCTTCGGCTAACGTCACTTTGTCAATGTTGCCCAGTAGAGACTTTCACTTTGAAATACGCGATGAGGACCAAAATTGTGAATTCAATGACTTCGCGAAAATAATTTATTTTGGCCCAATATTTGGGTTCCTATTTCCGCAATGTTCGTTGGTGGGTTGAGCGAATTTTCAGGCAAGTAGGGGACTATGAAGAAAACGCCAGAGTACACCTTTAAGAATTCTCGACTTGTTCTCGGATCGCGAAGGGCGTGCCAGTTCCGGGCAGACATGGACGTAACGCGTTACAGAAAACGCGTTGCCTTTACCTAGTTACGTTTTTGGGTACGAAGTAACGACCTAGTTGCTTTTTAGGAAAAGGAACACGTAACGCATTTTCGTTACTTTTCGATGAAGCAAAGAGCAACGGTATTTAGTTACTCGTAGAGGGGAACCTGCACAACACAAGTTCTCAACCTAGTTCTCACCCCAGCTCATGCCTGTAATTCAAATGATAGAAAACGCTAGGTACACTATAAGAAGACGTGAACACGGTACGCCAGTATATAGCCATGCTTATCCCTGAATGAACGCTTTAAAAAAGCAATGAATTAGTAACGAAGACAAATACCGGCTCGCAAGCATATTATAACCGCTCAATTATCATATCTCACATCCAGATTAACGTTCCCGTGAGACACTTTCCGCTGCAATCGCACATTCGCCAATAACCCCGTGTATTGTTTGTTCCCGCTATTTCGCATTCGAAACTTCTTTCATCATCTTGACACATCGTTCGTTAACATTTTCAATGTTGACCTTTTGTCGTTCAAGAGCGTTCCACTCTCGTTGTAATGTGTTTTTGTAGCGTTGTGTAGTGCATAGTTTTCGTGCACCACCGTTAAAGGCCCATAGCTGTTGGCAGACACAGTAAATAAATAAATAAATAAATAAATAAATAAATAAATAAATAAAAATGACACATTCAGCGTAACAAGAAAAAAACACGTTACTTTTAAGCTGAGGTAACGCGTCACTTTTGAATCGCAAAAAGGACGTACGTTACTCTTTGTGTGACAAACGCGTAGCGGTATTTAGTCGTCTTTTATCACCTTAACGGAGCACAGAACGTTGGACTCGGAACATATATTTGGCGGAGTTGGAGGAACCACCTTTTCGATTCTCGGTAACGGGAAAGTTTGCTGTGAATGTCTATTGCGGATCAATATGACGGAACTGGGTGATATAAAATAAAACAATCTCACGCGTTCCTGCTGGGAATACTTATGCTTCAGAGCGAGACAGGTAAGTATATGTTGTCCTACAAATAAACACCAGTAAAGATGTAGCATCTGGCTTTTTGCAACTAACGATCACCTATGAAAGTGTCTCGATATTTTATTCTGAAAATGAATAATAAAATCTAATGAAAACAACAACAAAATATTTTATTTACGTTTACAGCTTCAAGCGTCTTTTTTTTTTGTGTGTGCTAGTTTTCAGATTGCTTTCTTTTACCACGGATGATTACTTTATACCTACGCATAAGTTTCTGAAAACAATGATTGAGAAAGCAAATGAAAATGCTGAAAACCGTTCATATGAAACATTTTGAGTTAATTTACAGCACTTTATTCATGTCTTACGTATCTGATGTGCAGTAAAAAAAAACAATTAAGAACAAAAACAAAAAAAGAAAAAGTAAGAAGAAGAAAGTTATGGGTTTTTTTTTTTTCTGTCACAGACTTCTAGTTTCACATGCTCAAGCTAGACTGAAGCTCTAGGTAGACTATGTGTGTTTGTGCCGTTATATGTCTGTGTAGTGGTGTGCGTGCGTTCGTGCCTATTTCTTTATGCCTGTACGTCTGTGCATGACTACAAAAAAAAATAGACAAAACAACCCTGCACATCTCTTTTGTTTTAAATCCTCACTGCCGCTATTTCGAACCCGAAAAGAAAACAAAAAAATGGCGGCAGCGGGTTCTTAGGTTCTTTTGTTCACAACCTTAGAGGCTTAAGAAGTTGCTCCGAATGAACTGGTCCCACCATATCTTCGCTGCGGCAAGCAAAAGATAGATCCTGAACCCAAAGTCCCGAACACGGTTTTTACTGTTCCAGGATACAAAGATAAACTTGCTCCACAACAAGAAGCCTGACGCCATATCGCCGAAAGGAGACCGACGCGGTGTAAGCGGGCGACCAGAAAGCCATAACTGGGCCGACCGGGCATTACAAAACCCAGACACGAAGCGGGGCATTGTCTTAGACGAATGTACCTGGTTTCCCGCTGACCAGCTGACGGCCGGGCTCTAATTATGGACTGCTTCGTTAGGAGGGGCTTCGAGCGTGGTCCTTCAGTTACGTCGAGTCGGCGATGGACAGCGAGATATACCTTTGCTTATCCAGTCGGGGAGCCGTTTCTGGCCCTTGCCAACCGCTTTTGTGCTTTTCGCCGGCCTGGTCTATTGTTCTTTTGTTTGGTCGCTTTCTGAAGTTGTGGGCAGTTCCCTTGGCCGACACCTGTCTTTCGGTTAGGATTGTTGTTGTTGTGGTTCGGCCCGGTGGTAGTGCAACTTGCGTGTACAAATCTATGATGTAACAGGAAGGGCAAAAGAAAGCAGCAAATAAAATTGCATTAAGATTTTGGAAAGAAGTATTGAGAATAAACGCAGATCCATTGCAACTACGCGCACAGTGGATCAAAATGGCTAAGTTTGTAAAGTATTTGAACAGAACGAAACACATGAAAGCAATTTCACAACGGCGGCTTCAGTATTCAGATGTGAAAGTGACACCGGTGTAGTGGGACGTATTCTCAGAAAGAGAGTGATTTTATTGACGCGTGGTGATGAGTGACGCCACTGAGTGATTCAGTGTATTTTTATCGGAGGTTGTTTGCTCTAGCTGTTTTTAAATAAATGTTCAGTCGAGAGTAAGCGCTCGTCCTGTTCGCCTTCCTATTTTCTCCTCGTGTTTGTTAGCGCTTTTAAATTTTATAATTATTCACAAGGGTGTCTTTTTGTTCCTAAAGTAGACCAAGGAGAGCGCAAAGTACAAAGTCATCTAGATGTCCCCTTGACGCGCCCCGTGACAAAATCCTTGATCGTTGCAACATAACAGTTGCATTCACTGTCCGCCATAGAGTTGTGCGTGGTATTGTTGAGCGCGTGCTGACAGCGAGTTTTTATTTGATTTAATTAGCAGCGTCAAAGCAGTGGATCTAGGCAGATGATAAGAGTTTTCACCCACAGTTCGAGCTGATGTGGTGCGCTTCAAGGTGTTCCCATTCTTCACTCCGTAAGAGTCCATTCTGGACGTTTCATATCAAAGATATCTGATCCCAAGACGTTTCATCCCAGGTACGTTCTGTACCAGGATATTTAGTACTTTAGACAGGTACTGCCCCGCTTCATTCCAGGACACTTCATCCCGTCATACCAAATTAATTTCGCCCCAAGGCAGTTAATCCCACACCCGTAATACAAACGTCTATTCATCCAAAGGCAGTTTTTTTCCCCCGGACATGCAATGTCATTGGGCACGTAATACGTAGACTAGAATCACTAGCCCAGACATTTCATACCAGAATAGTTTGGTGCACCATATGTTGTGGCTGCGAGCCGCTGGACGCGTGATATGAGAGAGCTTGCTGAGCACACCATCCAATACATAGCTTTTTGAGGAGAATACGTGCCACTACACCGGTGTCACCTCGAGGCCTGCTGCTCTGCCTCTTCAAGGGTGACCTGGAATTTTACGCGTGCCAGTATTGCACTTGTCCTCTTGGTGGTCTTTTTTTGTCTCTTCTCCTACCTCTCTACCCTTACACACCTTTGAATCAGTCTTATTACAGGCTAAATTGTTGTTATAATGGTCAGTTTTTATTCTTTCCAAAACTGTAGCCTACAGCTAACAAGAATATTGTCGATAGATGTCATGTGTAAACCACATGGAAATATCGGGTCTAGCCAACTTAGTAAGCGAACGTTTAAAGTGAAGATTATGCTTTATTAAGCAGCGGGGTGTTCAATGTCCCTGGGAGAAAATTTATCGGTATGAAATGGGTTTAGGTTTCCGGAATGAACTGTTCACATATGAAATGTCTTTGTATGAACTTATAGAGTACGCCCTAAAATGGCTCGCGAGAGAAGCGGCGTAAGCTCTTCTGAAAAGAAATGTCGTGGTATGAAATGTTCCTGGGATGAAACGTCCTTTGATAAACCATCTTGGAATGAAATGTCCACAAAGTGTCCGGAATAGGATGTCCTGGGAGTGGGTTGAAGTGACGTAGGATGAAGTGTGATAGAGCACCCTGCAACAGACTTCAATAAGTGTGAGAGGAACTTGCGGATGTCACGCACGACTGAATTCGGTAGAGTTAGGGCAGTGGTTCTAAACCACTGATGTTTCGCGGACCCTTTGTGGATCGGCGGAGATGATGGAGGACCCCTTTCACGGTGAGAAAAATGGAAAGATATAGGTTAATTATGATAGCGATTTAATAATTGGATAGAACAAAGGGCTAGTGTGAAGTAGACTTCTCTTATTTACATACACACGAGAAAACGCACCCTAAAATTGTAACATTTCTTTTCGATTTGAGAAAAGACAACTTTTATTGCTGGGCTTGACTGATGAGGCAGGGCTTCGCGGACCCCTAGTATGCCTTGGCGGACCCCAAAGGGTCCGCGGACCCCTATTTGAAAACCACTGAGTTAGGGTATTCGAAATTTAGTTATTTCTTGTATAAAAAGTATTCTCTTGCAGCGGTACACTGTCGTGTGTACTGTTCAGGGTGTTCCAATGAGAAGACCTATATGGCTGTCTTTGGCCACTACCAGAAAAATAAAGTATTATTATTATTACTTTTGCGTATCCATCGAATCAGTTGACCCTGTAAAATACCTAGGCGTATATTTTGATTATGATATGTCATGGAACTCACACATGTCTTACCTTTGTGGTAAACTGCGATCTATTGCCTGTATGCTTTTTAACAGTCGAGTTTTTCTGCCTGTCGGTATTCGATTTCTTATTGTGCACGCGCTTGCTTACAGTATACTCCGTTATGGTGTATCGGTGTTCGGTAACTGTTCAGGACGGTGGCAAGGGAAAATTAATATTTTACTTAAAGGTATATTAACAAGTGTTGCACATAATACGGATCTGTCTAACACTGCTGACATCTTTAAAAGCCTTAAACTACCGAATTTTCGTTCTCTGTTTATTCAGACGGTTGTGCGTCGGTACTTTTGGAACAGCGATTTCAAAACACCAGTTATTCCATCCCGCACATTGCGTCGCACCTCTCGTTTCGAAGTGAAGCTTTGTTCCACTCGATATGGCAAATGTATGCGGGAGTACTATGTCCCGTTTCTGTTCAACGCCCTCCCGGACTCTATTTACCAAGTTACATCATTGAAGACGCTGAAACAAGAACTCAAGTGCTTAAATTTGGACACTAGTTAACTGCCTGTTCATGATGTGTGTATAGACTGTTTGTGAGATGCTAGTTGTGTGCTAGTTTAAATATTATTTTTTGTGTGTGAATTTTACTTTATTGTGTACCTAGGCAGACACATATGTCCTTTTTTTTTTTTTTAGGGTGTCATCACACAAGCCTTTATTGGCTTTGATGTACCCGTATTCACATCCTACTTCTCTCGTCTGAATGGGTCAATAAATTTATTATTAAATTTATTATTATTATTATTATTGCGAGTACCGATACAATCCGAGATCTGGGTGTTTACCTCGACTCAAATCTAAAGTTTCGCTCTCATTTAGAGACACCATTTGTTACTGCTATGAGAACGCTAGGAGTGATCAGCCGTATGACGAGTGAATTCTTGCAGCCATTTGTATTTATCACACAAGTTAGAAGTCTTTGCCGATCCCGCTTGGAATATGCATCTGTAGTCTGGAACGGGTTGGTGAGATCAAATGAAGCGTTACTTAATTGATTTCAAAAGAAATTCGCCTACATTCTTAACTACCGCTACTTGCCAAACGAGCCATACAGTTATTCACGTGTCGGTAGCCACTACAACATCGAATCTTTGTATCACCGCAGGGCTCTCTGCTGACATTTTCTCTCTTCAAATGTTTACACGGCAGAATTGATTCTTCTGAGATTTCATCACCTATTTCGTTGCGTGTGCCACACTACAACACTGTGTCTATAGTAGCGAATTTTATCCTCCTGCGGCAGATACGTTGAACTCTGTCACTCGCATGCACCTGAAATACAATGACTTCGCCGAAAAACTAGACATATTCAACGACAGCATTTCAGGTCTTCGCGCGTCATTAAGGCTATTGTAACGCGATTGATAGTGCTCTTGATTTCTTCTTTTCTTTTTTTTGCCACGGTTCTCTTTGGAGCAAATTGGCGAATGTACTTCTATGGACTGACTGGATGTGTATTTATCTGCATTAATGTTTGTCTTCACTTATTTTGTGTTATTGTTTTCGTGTCGCTATCTATGCCTTTTTACGCCTTGATTTCGTACTCTTGTTTATTCTTTGTCTCAGTGTTTTCCTCGTGTTTCAACAAAAAGGCTACTGGCTGTTCTTGAACACGCAATAAACATTATTATTATTATTATTATTATTATTATTATTATTATTATTATTATTATTATTATTATTTAGAAAACAACAACACGGGCACAAGCTATGACGTATAAGCTATGAAGGCCTGAAATTCTAACCTATTTCCACGGACAACGAGTGATCCCAAATAGACCCTTTAAACCATTTATGAAGCGTAATCGCCTATTGCGCGGTCTCTTTCTCAGCGAGATTATGCCCTACGTGCGTTTTCAGACCACATACTTTGCACCATGAATTCTTTTTGCCCAGTCCACGATCTCCTTTATGTCGTACCGTTTACGGTTGACACACGAGAATGCGCACGGCGGCACATGCCATTCTGGAGCGGTGTCGGCCGCCAGTTCTGCAACAGGTTAGTGCTCCCCACTTGCGTAATCGCGCGTGATGGGAAATTAACCGGGAACAAAAGAGCAGGACGACAGAGTGCCGTTCTTTCTCGCGCGCGTCTCCTTGGCTCGTCCTCGGCAATTAGCTAGTCGAGATTTATCACGGTCGGGCACTGCGACCTCTTTGACCTTGAGCCCTGGTAGGCTTGGCTAGGCCGACAGAAAGCGACAGCCAGCGCGTTTGTTTACGGCGTCTTGCTCCCTTTAACGTATACAGGGTGACCACGACCTCAAGTACAAAAATAATTCTTGGCTGTTTTGCGGTCGTTTTTGAAGAAACAAATCTGTCACCTATATATAGGTCGGCTAAAAACTGATTGAATTTCGTAGCTAGACTTCTTGGCTGAAGACTTTCGATCTGGTGTAGTATTAAAAATGCTGGTTGGCAAAAAAACTATGTTATGACGACAACTGATTTGATAATGATGTAAAATGTGGTCTCGGGCAGCCTTCTGCGCATTGGTGGCTGCAAATGAAGACACAAGCTTTGTCACATAATTGAAGAAGACCTCTCGAGGACTCAGAGAAAGTACACTGACATTCGCAGAGATTATATACGAATATCTAATACATTGTGCTCATTAGGTAACGAAGCTTCATGACCTTAAAGGGAATATTACAGTTGTGCGTTTTGTTTATACAGTGGAAAGTTAACCCCAATGCGCGTGTGGTGTCTGCGCTGTAAATGAGAAATTTGACCAGTGGAGTGCGACTGCTAGACTGGGATCTTTAGCGTGCATCCTGCAGTAATGGCTCATAATCGCACGGTGGTACAATGCTCATCCAGATCGAAATGGGAAGGGGTGGCGTTTGAACACAGAATGCCTGGGTTCTGCAGCACGAGCGTTTTTTGCTTCTTGTGCTCCAAGCTGAGGTACGTTAATAACACACTCAGCCACTGATTCTGTTTCTTTTCATTGCAAGAATGCGACGTTAAACAATTAATCACAGTGCATGAGACGCACCACTTAAGCCTGTCAAATAAATTACTGAGCAAAGACATTGATTGCGGAGATGACTGATCCTCCCGATGTTTTTACAGCAATCTGAATTATATTATAAGCAATTATGTCTCGGCAAAGACAAGATTGAGCACAGCACGCCTTTGTGTTTTGGGCTAAATGCGTATCCGGTTTTAGGTTATAACTTATATGACTTTCCATAACGCTGGTGCAAACCACAGATATTAAGACATTAAATTGTGCTCTATCCTCATTAAAATTGGCCCTGACAGGCAATCAAGGTATTCTGATCGACAAAAGCTATCTAAAATGTGTGTAAGTTTTTTTTTTTCAGTCTTGTCGATTTTGATAATGTGACAGAGTGACACGTCTGAAAGAATTGCCAGAGGAAGACGTACAACCAGATTAATCATCGGGAGCGATTGATGTGCTTGAATCAAGTAAAATTAACAAAGAAGAACGTACGAAGAGTCTTCGCTCAAAGTTAGAAGTCAGCCTGATGGAATTTATCCACTCACAATAGAGTCCAACGGGAATTGAAAACAAAACGGATCCATCTGTCAAAGCCCCTAACATCATCAAGATACCCAGTTGACCTCTGGGCCCGCCTATTGCATCGAGACAATGCGGTCCTCAGACCGTTGACAGAGATTGCTGCGCTGGCAGGCACCAACAAAACCTCTGCCGACAGCTCTTCTTGCAATGCACGTCAAGTACCGAGGACGACTGACTGGAGCTGAGTGATTGAGAAGCTCCGTACATAAGTAAACGAAACCGTCTCCGCGTGGGATTAACGGCACCATAAAAGGGAAACGCGCCCAGGAGGTCAAGTGAATCCTGCGTCCTAGTTGAGCGCATCATCTCCAAGAACCGGCGCTATGAGAAAGAGGAGAGACAATCGCACAATAGCCACCGCAGAAAAAAAAAAAAAAAATTGAGAGCTGCATATTCTATTGTCTCGGTGTCTTTGGGCGACTAGGAGCTCCTTGTTTCGTCGTCTTGATGTCCGAGCGACGCCATAGAAACCAAGTCTCCGCCGTTGGTGGTCACCGCACAAGTGTCAGTCACTCCACTATACAAACGCCAGCGTGACACTAGCATTAAACCGTGCTGTCTCTTCAGTAGCTCTGATGTATGTACTTACGGGGATTTTATGCACCTCGCTCCGAACCACCTGAGCTTATCGCGGCAGAATAGGCATTTTCCTCGGAGACCTTGACTGTAAGTCAACAACCTTAGCCTGGACTGAACCCAGACGGACATAAAAAAAAAAACCCCAACAACTAGGTACTCTTCATTTCTATGGGTTCCTGCTTCAACCGGTGCTCGTTTGATGGAGACGGCGCGGCTCGCATGGAGGTACACAGGAGAGGCCGTCGCGGAAAAGAACGTTTAGGTCGAAGAAGCAGATGCACGTACAGTGCGTGCAACTTGTGCCGGATCGTATATGCGGCACGTCCGCAATCAGCATTCGTGCAAACACATGGCACGTATAAGTACGCATAAAAAAAAGAAAGAAAGAGGCGATTTGGCGTTTGTTTTAGGGGTCGTCGTGTCGACGGACGGTGTAGCTGCGGTTGTGAGGAGAAAGCTAACCCTCGTGTTTGCAGTAAAAAAAGGGGAAACAAAAAGTACAAGCGCAAGGAAAGAAACTTTCTCGTGATAACCTCCGCTGCGCGTGTGGGACGGTACGTCACGACTCACGACTCGTTCCTGTGTTTTGCTGCTTTGTGCGTGTAAAGGTCTTTCGACCGAGAAGCCAACAGAGAGGTCTGGATTGGGACTGCCGACTAGACGTGTGCTTTCCGTTTTATTCTCCAGCTTGGGAAGGGGGATACAAAGTTAAGGCGGGGACTTTCTGTTTTTTGCGTAGCTCAGCTCCCATATAGAGAATACGTATTTATTTAAAAACAACGAGGACAACCCTAGTTTTATGCCGGCTACCCACTGCTGAGTCCTGACAGCTCTATTGATTCTCTTCTCGGTGACATGGTGGCTTCAGTTCCACGAGGAATCTACGGGTGGGTTCTTTTCGGGAAGATGTTCGTCGATCATATAAAGTGGCATAAAATACACGCAAGTACACAGAGTGACGAGTATGTGTGTGTGTGTCTGTGTGTGTGTTTGCGTGTGTGTGTGTCTGTGTGTTCTTTCACAAAGAAAAACTTTGATGCGAATCGTCACAGTAGCGCTTTTTGCAGCAAAAAAGTTTGCCAAAAAGACGTTTATTGAACTGACATTGCCGTTCGTTAGTAAGTTTGCATACTGTATTAGTCTTGGTAACATGTTAGCGCTTGCTCTACAATAAACATAAAAAGGGACGCGTGTATCTTGCAAAACAAATAAATAAATAAAATAAACAGACAATTGTTTCGAAACCTGGGGTACACCAAAAAAAGAGCAAGATTTAAAACAGCACGCTGCTACTTTCGAAGAGTCCCTCCAAGGATCACGACAGCCGCAATGCTGTTTCAGTATAGATGTAGCTGAATGCCGTTCAAGTTATGCGCTGGTATAAAACGAGGAGGGTTATCCTCAAACGTAGAGCAGAGGCACTGGAGATTGGAATTATAAATGACGTGCGCTGTCATTGTTCAAAGGTCTGCAAGTACTTGGTAGTACAAACATGAAAAATCAAATAAGATTTCATATCTAAAAATTATGTGATTATACCTTCAGCCCGATGTGTTACACGTGCCTAGTATATTTTAACATCCTCCTTATATCTGCTCTTTTAATCGAAACACACACACAAACACACACACACACGCACACACACACGCACACGCACACGCACACGTACACGCACACGAACACGCACACACACACACACGCACACACACACGCACACACACACACGCACACGCACACGTACACGCACACGCACACGCACGCACACTCACACACGCACACGCACACGCACACGCGCACGCGCGCACACACACACACACACACACGCACACACACACACACACACACACACACACACACACACACACACACACACACACACACACACACACGAAGCGATGAATTATGCTGATTGATGGTCAATTTGTTAAGGCTATAAGCTGATGAAATACACTTATCCCTCCATGCCCGGGTGTTTAAAATTGACTGTCGTACCTACGTTGGTGACGGTGATTGACAAGATGTGTTCAAATAACGTTGCGGCAGGTCTCGTCATTAACGTTCAGGTGGCAAACGCTGAGGACGTCGAACTCATTGTGACGTGGCATTGAGTCCGACGTTATGACATTTTTCGATGGGAATAAGCATTGTACCGGTGTGTGGTTGCGAATCACGACTGCATGTTGTACGCTAAAGACCCCAAGCCAGCAGTCTTATTGCACTGTTCAAATATCTCATCTGTGTCTCCATAATGTGGCAGACCTACATCACACTTTCTGCACAGCTAAAACATAATTTGCTTTTTGAGCAAGTGAAATGCCAAGCTCAACGTCGCATCGATGACTTTGTTGTTTATCGAGAGCGTTCTTGGCGCTCTGTCAATCACTAAGTCTTCCCCGTAGATCAGTGGCTCTCAAAGTGCCTTGCGGAGAAGTAGGCCTTCTCCGCGAGGCATTTCCGCTACTTTTTTTCTTGTTAGGCTACAGGGAATAGAGTCACTGTTTACTGATCTTCAAGAATCGTCTACGAACTTCTCGACATACGAAAACTGGTGACGACGGAACTCTTCAATAAAAGAAATTAGAGAAGACGAGGAAGGCGAAATGAACAATGTCTTCCTTTAGGGAACTAATAACTTCTTAGATGTCTAATAAATAAATAAAACAAATATACGCACCATGGTAATAATCGCGACAAACGTACCGTGCCCTCCCCCGAAATGACGAACCCTTCTTTCTTAAGCTTCATTCGCGTCAATTATCTTTGTCCCTCCACAATTACCAGCTCCCGCATTATCAAACCTTTTAAGCCTCGCCCCGAATAAGATCACGACTCACAAAAACCGTTTCCCGCACATGGAGGCTGAGACACAATGTCAATACAAAACGCGCGAGCGAGTGAAAGTGGCCTAATTCATCGCTTAAAAGCGGGCCGTCATAAAGAATTACAATCACGTAGTCGAGGGCCGCAACCCTTACGAACATCGGAGTACCACGAAAGTCAATAAACGCTTCCGCTTATGAATAACGATTCGTCGGGGCCAATAGACAGGTCTCCAGCCATCCTTTAATGCGCCTCGGGGTGCCCACTGGACAAATAACGTCGGTCAGAACGCATTACAACGAGTTGCACGACAACGTAGATGCCCGGTCTTCTTACCAGGAGGGCACGTGTAAGACTGGTCGTGATTGAACCTTCCGAACTTCGCGAGGAAGCGACGGGTGCTCCGGCGCGTTCGGGATTTATTTTGATATCTTTTTTTTCTTTTCCGGTTGCAGGGTGAGTGTCCGTCAGGGATAAGAAGCGCAGCCAGCGCCGCCTCCGGTGCACGGCTATCCAGGTCACGATTCGGATCGCCGATTGCCGCCGGTTGCTCCCCTAATTACGCTTATGAGGATCTCTCGGTTGGCCCACCTCGGGCGATTTCGTGTCGGGTTTCCTTGCCACCGTTTGGCGCGCGCGCGCTTAGCATCCCGAAACGAAACGCCCTGTCTATACTCCATTTCACCCCTAAACTGCCAGTGCAGGTAGGAGCTTTACGCATTCGCCGGACCTATCATCCACCTCCCTTTCATCACGTGACATCTCTCTATCTCTCTCTTTGCGCGTGAGTATGCATGGGGCAGTCACGTTCACGCTACCGAAAGAGAGTAACTAGATACGGTTACGCGTTACTCACTCATAACGTAACTAAGTACGTTACTTGTTACTGCGATACAAAAGGAACTCGTGACGTCAGCTTAAAAGTGACGCGTTGTTTTCTGGTTACTTTGAACGTGTCGTTTTCATAAAGCAGTAGCCGCTTCCAGTGTTTGTCGTACTTAATACTTCCTCGCTTTTTAACGCCTTTGTTCGAGGATAACCGAGGTGATACTGACGCATACTTGTGCACATCTTTTAATGGTCTACTTAGCGTTTCCTTGTCGTGCAAATTACAAGCGCCAGCTGTGGTGAGAAGTACTTCTGCTATACATGTTCCCCTTTACCAGTAACTGAATCATGTTACTCGTTAGTAACGGTTACTACAAAGCAATTAGGTTGTTACTTCGTTACCGAAAGAAGTGATTCGGTACAGGTAACGCGTTGCGCACAAGTCTGGGAAAGGGTGGGTGCGTGATCACGTAGCGTGAGATGAAAGTACGATTGGTCCAACGAGCACCGTAGCTTCCACAGCGCTGTCATCTTAGTAGTATACCTGAGCGTGTCTACGGTGAGCGTTCCGGACAGCGTCATTGGGTGCAAGCCTGCGACGCTTCGGACGAAATTAAATGGCGTCTCGGATTTGGGTGTTGCAAACGGGAGCGTCTTGGCCCGGATAGAGCTTCGCTCGATTGCCGGTGAGGAAATAGATCAGCGGTGTTCGGGTAAAAGAGTCGGTTCTGGTGCGGCGAGGGTCTGCCCCAATAACCACGACGTCGGGAATGCCGCATTATAAAAATCGTTATTGGGAGGAGTGCAAGTTATGCGATTATGCTTAGGGCGGTTCTTAAAGCATTTTTTATCGAGACTTTGGGTCACTGACGTACCGGACACTTTGGGGAAACTGAGGACAAAAAACAAATAGTTTACGCTTTAATTAAAAAAAAACAAAAAAACAATGACTGCTGAGCATAAGTGAGCTTGCGTGCCGGCTGTAGAAGTTTAGATTGAGAAAATAAAGATCGAAATGTGTACGTGAAAACAACCTCATAAGCTTTCCAACCCTCTTAAAAAAATGGATAGCGTTGAAAGGCCAGAAAACTTCTTTAAAATTTTCCGCTCTCAGATGTACTTGGCGAATGCAAACTGCATATGCTGTATACTTTCTATGCTTCAAACCAGACTTGTGCCCGTTACTTGTAAAAAGTAATTAATTACAATTACAATTACTTGGCCATCAAAGGAACGGATTACCGTTACAAATTACTGGCTTTAAAATGTAATCGATTAATTACTTCGTTACTTTACTCAATTACTTTTCAATTACTTCAAGAAATACATGCAAAACACGAATTTTCACTTAGTATCCCTGTATGCGGTAAGAAGGTAACTTATTAGCTATATGTAGACAAATATTACTGGCCGCGAATAATGTACAAAGTCATTTAAAGGGATTGTCCGGTGAAAACCGGAAGTTCTTAAGATTTCGTGATGGTTACCTGGTGGGAGCCTAATGATTAACATAGGCCATTTTTATTCCATTAAACGACACCCCAATTTAGTGTAATCAACGACGGATAATTGAACGAAACTCCATGCCGAATTTCGCAAGTATCAACGGCTGCACTCCCATGCCTGACGTGACGTCATACCAGTCTTGCAATTGTCATATCCTATGCCTCATTCCTCCGTGGGAACACAGTGCTCCCGACGCACCGCAGCATTCCATATTACTCGCCACTGTAAATGTCGCGGAGAAGTGTGGAGCGTGACAACCGCACAACGAAAATACCCTTTCATTCTAAAAAAAAAAAAAAAAAAAAAAAAAAAAAATCTAGCGCTGCAGCGAGGGTGAACTACGTCGTACCGCTCACGCGGAGGACAAAATTCGAAGTGCACTTCAGTTCGTCGCGTTCTTTGCCTGATGTTACCTCAGAAACTCCGCTTCCCGGAAGGTGGAAGAGGAAAACGCCGTTTATGCACGCTTGGGTTAAAATACAATTACTCCTCCAGGGAAGCACACAAAATTCAGATTTGCCGTGGAAGATGCTCCTACAGCCATTGACAATGAGGTCTAAATGTTTTCATGAATACGAAATTCGACCGGATAATCCCTTTAAGTTTTGTGTTTAGTTTTTATTGCACATGCATCAAGAGCAGTTGGCGTTCGAAGTTGAGGTCGTTCATCTTTCCTATCTTTCGCGAGAAAGAGAGGAAAAATGAACGGCCCTGAATAACGTGATTGCACTACACGAGCGCGCGTTCTTGGCAGTGACACTGAAAGCCTGGAGCTCGCTTCTGTAGCTTCTGCTACGCTCACACTTAAAGTGGAAACGGAGTATGGCACGTTTTAGAAGATCAAATATTTTACCGCATCGCACACCCATATCGCCAATGTCACAATGGTATGCTTGGGAGCAGCATTATGAACTTCCGATATCCGAAAATACAATTTGCGTAAACTCCCTCAGCAACTCGCCGCGGCTCCCCTGAGCTCAAATAAATATCAATATCTTTATCAACTGTTCGAAGCGTACTTTACGCCGTACGTCAGCGGATACACTAGGGCTGAAAAAAATAACCAAAGGCAATGTTGAGAGTGTAAAATTGGGATGCAAATGCCCAATTATGAACTTCACAAAAATCTTAAATTTTCTAAATCACTGGTTTCCACAAAAAAAAAAAAAATTAAAAAGCACTTACTTTTACGTGTTTTCGTAGGTTCGAATTCGTGGACTTCGCAGATGAAAGAAGCTTTCTTTCGGGGATGCGGAGTAGGCACTGAAACTCTAAATTTGCAGTTCCCTTGGTGCCTTTCAATTTAAACATTGGATCCAAGGAGGGCCGTGGCGACAGTGGAAGAGACATGCTGAATGCTCACTGCTGGGACCTCTCGAGTATTTTCTAGCCGTGGATCAGCGAGCTAGAGGCGGGACCTCAGTAGAAAATATTTAACAGCAGAAAAAAAAAAACAGTTCATATAGATAAAATATTCCTACATAAGTACGAGGAGAAAAAGAGAGTTAAGAGAAAGACAGGATTTGACAAGGGCTACACCCTACTAAGACGACGAGAACGCGAGGTTCTAGCAAAAAAAAACCAACAAAACAAAGCTAAGCAAGAGAAACGGAAAAAATTCGCAGAAAACTCATCAGCGGATGTGGTGACTATTGTGAGTATCGTTCTCCAAGACGACACTAGGTTCGCTTGTAGGCTGAGCTAGGGCTCTGGTGTTTGTCTCTACTTGACCAGAAAGCTGGAAACCTCGAGTCTCCATCACGGGAAGGAAACGACATGCTTTCTTTGCCGTGTAACAAAAAATATAAGAAAAATGTCACGTAAAAAGACAGAAGGCACTGGAGTTCTAAAATTGTTCTTAGAACTGGACGGCATTTGGCCTTTTGTCCCGTAAAGCCCCGTATTCGGAACTCACAGGGACTCCGACTCCTCCCCCGCAGAAAACGCAAACAAGCGAAAATAGGAGAGGAGGCTGACTCCCCACCGTCCTCGGTGCACACGAAGTTGTAGTGGCTACTGTTTTTATTTAAAGAAAAAGACGCGAAAGAAAGCTATTAGTTCAACTTCGAGCTTGTTCTCGGGGTGTTGCTTATGTCTTTATTCACGTCCTTCGGCTTCTGAAATCTGAGCGCGGGCTGGGACTGGATCGCACAAACTTCCCGATAATGATCTTAGCAAAAAGAAACAGCAGACGCAGCAGACCCACTCCACAGTTGACATGTGACATTTTTATGGGCCATTACTCTTCTATTCTTCTTTCGCCCCACTCCGAATCAAGTACCCAAGGCTCAGAAGGGGCTTCTCTTTCCGAGAAAAAGCGACCGAAACGCGGCGTTTTTGCATCGTGTAAGCGACCCTTCGGTTGTCTTAAGAAACCTCTTTAGCTGTGTGAAAACTCCCGTTTTCTTTCTTTGTCTGCTTTTGTCGGGGCCCTCCTCTTGTTATCGTGCTAAGGGGATCGCAGAGTCAACTCCCCCTCTGTTTCCCTCTTTCCACCTTCTTTTTTTCTTTGCCGAGATCCCGTCACAAGCTTTTGAGATCAGTCTATGTGTCCCCCCCCCCCCCCCCCCCCCCCCCCCCCCCCCCCCCCCCGGCCCCAACTCGGTGACGCTACTCAAAAGTCATATTTTATTGAAAAAAAAAAAATTGAGATAGCAAAAAAATGTAACGAGTAACTTGTGGTAATCCGCTACTAAAAAAGTAATGAAATTACGTTAGAAATTACATTTCTAGAAAAGTAACGGATTAATTACAAAATTACTCAAAAAGTAATTAATTACAAGTAATCCCGTTACTTGTAACGGATTACTTCCAAGTCTGCTTCAAACTGGCGTAAGTCAGAGCTCCTAAAGCAGCAAACCGACTCCTCCAAATTTGTTTTCTAGTGTAACACAAAAAAAAAGTAAAAAAAAAATAGTAGCACCTTTTATGATCATGCGCTGAGGCATCGTAAAAAGTATTCATAAGTGTACTTCAGCCCTTGCTCGTAATACATTGGGTCATCTACCAAGAAGAACACAACCATACGATACGTAACACGGCAAAGTGAACGAAGCAAGTCCGCGGGAAAATCCTCCGAGTCAAAGAGGTCAACCGCTGCAGGTGCCTTTCGAAAACAAGTTTCATTCCGTGCATTCTCAGAAGTAACACCAGCATTACGAGCAAATCTTCGTTCCACTGCTATTAAAAAACAAAACAAAACAAAAACCACCTTTGATGTTCCGATTCGCTGCGTGCAAACCAGGCTGGCTTGCAGATCTTACGAGTCTCCGAAAGAACGGAAGACAGTTTGTTTATCGAGTGGCGACATCACGAGAAAACGCCCTTTAGCTGGGTATAAAAAGAAAAAAAAGAGAGCTGCAACTCCCACAAACACCTATTTTATTTTGCAACCTCCCACCGCTGTTCCTGCCGATTCCTTCGTGATTCGCATCCAAACGTCCCACTGCTCGCGTTTCAGCCATTGTCTGCCGGGGAAGAGATTCCGCTGGCGCAAAGGGGTGATGGCGATCCGATGACGGTTCACGAAAACGACAACGACTTGGTGCCAGGTGCCTATACCTTTCGCGGGCACCGCGCGAGGATCCGCCATCTTGTTGCTACCGTGGTAACCGCCTGTCTTTGTGGTATACGACTCTGCGCTTTTTGTTCGACTCTCCTGACCGCGGCCTTTCTTGCGTCGGCCTAAAAATAGGCAGTTCGGCTGGCTTGGTCTCTTTTGTTGCCCCACCGACTGCCTCCGAACTTTCTAGAAAGGGTGGGCTCTTGTTTCTGCGGGCTTCTGGGCAGTAGATGTGCCTCCTGATGTCTATCCAATGATGATGATGATGATGGCTCTGACTTGCAAAGTGGGCCGACGCTGCTGGCCAGAATGGACTGGTCATTGGCGGTGGTGGTGGTGGTAGGGGGGGGGGGAGCTCTTGATCTTGATGTTACCTTCGCATACGGGTGTGGGAGCGGCCGCCCTGCCTCTGCTGGAGTGCGCGCGTGCTTGTGTGATGCAACCGACGCCTTCGCGTGATAACGTCCCGTTTTCAAAACGAAAGTTACCGGCGCAGGTTCTGAGACGTCATTGTGAGCGTCTCTGCGAACTGAGGCACGAATACAAAGACACGCGGCGCTGCTGATGTCAGAGGATTAGGCACGCGGCGTGGTTTTTTTTTTTTTTCCTTTTGTTTCACTTCGCGTTGTGGGTGGAATTCTTTCAGAGTATTGAGGGTATGCATGACTGTTTTCAAGAAACTGATCTAGATTGCGACGGTTCTCGTAGTTGAATGCAAAAAAACTTCGTGTGTCTTGCCGCTTTAATGCGAGGATTGGGTTCGAGGCGTTTGATGCTTTACGAACCACCCAAATCGGCAAAAGAAATGGTGGTGGTGATCAGAGTTTGTAGCTACTGATAACGACCACATACGCATTTCTTCTCTGTTAAGTTTTTTTTATGTCGAAACTAATTTTGCTGCATTTTAAAGCTAAAACTTTGAGTATTATTTTTATCTGAAGGCAAATAACCGGGCAACGTTGCTTGTCTTGTGAGCTCAGGAATGCAGAGAACTTAGATTTAAGTACAGGGTGTCACAAAAGAAAATTTACACGGTCTTTTTTACCGCAAAAATAAACCAGGCATCGCCGAACGCTCATTCTCCGCTCAAAGGTAGAGCTAGAGGTCACAACTAGATGCCAAAGTTTCAGCCCGATCCGATAACTTAATCAAAAGTTATAAGTGATTTTCTGAAAATTTCAATGGGAAAATGTTGGCCGACGGAGTTTTCGAGCACATGGGGCTCTATGGCACCAGAAACCAAAAACGGGCAGAAATGGGCTCCATTTTCCCATTGAAAGTTTCAGAAAATCACTTATATCTTTTGATTAAGTTATCGTATTGGGCTGAAACTTTGGCATCTGGTTGTGAGTGACCTCTAGCTCTACCTTTCGGCGGAGAATGAGCGTTCGGCGATGCCTAGTTTATTTTTGCGGTAAAAAGATCCGTGTAAATTTTCTTTTGTGACACCCTGTAGTTAGTACAAACTTTTAATTTTGTTTATGAGAGTTCCTAATTTCTTTAAATGCCAGCCATGCGCAGCTCGCTTTTGTTGATTTTTTGTACAAAGCTCGAATCGTCCAATGGCTTTGACGTTGCAAGTTCTTTCCATCAATTCATCTCCGCTAACGCAATGGCTTTTATACGACTTTGCAGCGGGACGGCGTTGAATGCAAAAGCTATCACATTTTTTTTGGCTATCATGATTAACTAACGGGACATTTCACGAGTTTAGCCTATATTCAGCACATTCAAGTCGTGTTCTTGTTTTTTTATGTGAACGTTCGCGCGCTAGAAACAACGCGCGACACATTACGCAAGTATCCACGCTGTTCGCTTTTATTGAGCCCGTTTTTTTCTCACTACGCTTACCTAAGCCTATTTCCACAAGCCTGCCAAAGTGGGAACTCGGTTAGAGCGACCCATACTCCATTTCTCAGGAAAAAACAAAAACAAAACAAAGAACGACTTAAGCCGAGCCCATAATACGCCTCCGAAAATGACACTTTTCGCGACAACGCAATCACCACTACAGAGAAACAAAAAAATATATATCGTAAGAAAATAACACATGTATAACACTCGCTCACACCATTATTTTCTGTACTTAACTCAAAAATCTCCGTACATTTTTTTTTTCTTGTGGTTCCTCGTTGTGAATTCCCCCCCAGCCGAGCTCGTCACCATGAACGGAGAATGGAGCGACCGGTGGCCATGTCCCCGTAGCGGGTTTGAGATGCTCGCACGACGGTCGTCCAAGCGTCAACTCTGCCGAAGGAGACGGACTTGGTTTCCAAGCACGACCGCCTCGAGCGTGATTTGTTTGCCCAGCGTGGAACGGCCGGGGTGGCACAGTCGGCGACGGCGACTGTGTCGCGCGGGGCGCTCTCCCACGCTATACGTGCTCGACGAGCTTCGACGGTGCGCCCGAAAAACGGCCCCGGTTCGCACGTCAGGTTAACTGCAGTCGCGCGTCCGTGGACTTCCCTCGCTCCAGTAGACAATCGAATATCACAGACCTGTGTCTGTTTTTTTTTTTGTTTTTTTTTTTTCATTGTTCGCACTAATTCTTAAGTAAGGCTGAGTGTTGTAGGTGACGACCTAGAGTCATTGAGGGCTTCAAATGCGCAGGGCGTGTTGAATCCCCGGGAATATCATCGTCGCTCTGCAGACGATGACGATGAGGTTGCGGCAGAACGCCGAAGACCGAATCACGAAGCACGAAGTGCACTCTTCGAGAAAAGCTAGTAAAACGCTAGTAACTCTAGCAGTTACTACCGCTTCCTGACCGTTACCACCTTCTCTAACTATTTACTACCTTGAACGCGCGAGTAAGAAGTAAGTAAATGCACCGATTACTAAATTTTTCTGACCGTTACTACCTTTTTAGCTAATTACTATCTCAAACGCGTGACAGGTAATAACTGCAGCTGCTATGCGGGGAAGCGAGAACAGGGCTGCTGGGAACATATGGGGACGCTGTCTTATAGACTGTCGCAAATAATTACTGCGTGTACCGTCACTTCTTAGTCAGAAATACTTTTCTTGGAATGTTTAGCAACAATATTGGGGAACAATATTGGTACGAAAGCAGCGAAATATTTGTAACATCGTTCATGGACGAGGTGGTCGCTGACCAACCAACTTCTTTCAAATGATCGGTATGAAAGGCGCAGTCATTGGGGGCAGCGATTAGGTTACCGTGTCGTCGCATGTGTGTGTTGTACGGGTGTGTCATCTGTGTTCTAAATCCTTGACGGTGTTAAATGTATAATACGTGTGCAAATGTGCCTGTAAGCAGCGCGGAAAAAAAATATATCCCAATCATAATAATTTTTTTTTTTTGCCAATTTTGTATTCGACGTTGACTGGCGCTACCTGAGTTTTGTGAGAGTTAGTGCCAGTCACTAGTTAAAGGTAGTGAACTATACTAGGTTGGTTAGTAACCGTTACTAGCTTTTTGACCTAGTAACCGCCGTTACTAGCTTGACCGTTGCTACCTACGGTTACTAGGTACCTAGCAACATATGTGACAAGCGGTCCACTAGCTTTTACCTAGTAAATACTACTGACTTCTCTTTAAAGGGTGTGTGAATGTAACAAGTTTTTCCATGTGCTCCTTAAAATGTCGCTGACTATAGACGGTTGTAAGTACGGTCTATGGGCGTCGCCATCTTACTGCTGGTGCGTCTGGATCGTCCAAAATTCGAGCCTATAGCTAGGGCGTGCTTACGCTTGGCAGACTAGCGTTTTTCAACTACGCTGGCCAAACTAACTTTTGAAGCGCGGCTGCTGGCAAACGTCTATTGACAGCTGAAGAAACACAAGATGTGATTACTCCCGATCATTTTATTATCACTCCAAAGCAAGTCACGTATTGCATATAGTTCCTTCAATTTATAATAAACTCTAGAAAAAAATAAACAAAAATAATTGCCGGCCCTAGCAGTTGCTGTCTTGCACTCACTATTTTACCCCTGTTACACGGACATTTCGAGTGTTCTGCGCGTTCCATTCGGCATGCACATGGTTTGCAAATGCGTTAGCTGCCTCGTGTCTAAATGCCATATTCAATGTCTGATGTCATTGGAGTATTTGCGCTTGAATGAGGTCGTGCAACGATTAACGTTCTCCTCGATGCACGAGCTCGAAGTGGGGAGATTAGGGGATACTAGTTGCTTTCTCCTCGTGCGCTTCGGAACAACGTATATTCTATTTCGACACGCTCAGCGCCGATCAAATCAGTAACTACCTCGTTATAAGCGAAGACTTCTTCCGGGAGAAATTAACGACCACTTTCCCGCTCCGCCGCAGAGAGCAGACGACGTGCCGCCACCACGGCTGCGGCTTCCGTTTCGGGCAGCCCCACTTCAGTAGCGTAACAAACCACCAAGTCTCAGAACGTGCCAACTATCTATAGATAACCCCGTAGGGAGGAAGGGAGGCAGAAGGGGCAGAGGTCTGTCAGAGCCCTCCGCAAAGCAACGGACCTCCCCGACCTCCCAACCAAAAGAGCAGATAGCGAGCGCTCAGTCATGAGCCTTCGTGCAGGGCATTCCGATGCAACCGAAAGACGAGACCACAACCACCGCCACAAAACAAGGCACGCAGCATCCACAACATCGTCCGCTGCTGCTACTGCCGCTCACGCCGAACGGGGTCCGGTATACGTACCCTTTAAACTACCGTTTACGATACGCGGCCTCATCCGTAATCGCCCCATAAAGCCGCCCGAGCCAGCCGGAAAGACGGGGAGTCGCGGCGGCCACTGCCGCCGCAGCCGCCGCCGCGTGTGTGGAAGCCCCGTACTTCCGCACTGCCGCCGAGCGAGGGGCCTTTTGTTTCGCGGCGCTAACAATACGGCACTCCTCCCGAGGCTTCTTTATAAATAAACGCGAGACAAAAGAAGGAACCGGGCACGTACACACACACGCCACGCATACATCTTTATATACGTGTGCGCTCCCGGGCGCGCTATAAAAACGCAATTTCGACACACCGTGCACCACCGGGAGGAAACCGCGCGCCGCCGCGGACGATCGAACGAACGGCCACTCCGTGCATACCTGCGGTCCGATGTGTATGCGTGTAAACCGAGGATGGTGCGGGTCGAACGGTGGTCGGCCGTACTCGCGTTTTCCTCTAACCGGCTGATGCATATGTTTTGTTTTCTTCCACCCCGGGGCAGCGGAGTTTGCAGCGGCAGTGGTGGTGGATAAGAATCGCCGTCCTCGCTTCGCAGGCTTGGGGACAGTCTGAGCGTAGAGGCGACTCGAGGACCGGGAAATGGGACTGTCTTTCTCGTGGCGAGTTGTCGGCTAATTAGAGGAACGGAATCGAGGAAACAGTTACTGTGTGGTGGTAGAATTGCCGGAAGGAAGGGCTGTTGTAGCTAGCGCTCTTTGAAGACAAGAATAGAGCTGCGTTACTTCGGGGAAGGTGGCGAGCGGTTAAACCTTCGAGGATGTGAGATGCTTTCTTTTTTTTACATTAGAAAAGCTTAGTGTAAATGTGTTAAGCAATAATGGAAAGAGACTGACTATAGTTCTGTCTCCGTGATGTCTTCACAACTACCAAAACTACCTTATCGAAAACTACCAAAACCATGCTGTAAGATTCGCATACTCCACTATTCTTCTTTGCCTGCGTCACCCAACTAAAGAAGCGCGCCGCTCTGTCTTTGCTAGGTCACCGTCGAAGAATTGCCAGACTGCCACGGTTTCATCGATCATCGCATTAACAACACCCAACAAATGTCATACCCTCGCGCAAATACAGATCGATTTGAAAATTAATTTTTTACAGCCAAAGATTGCAGGGATCTTTTTGAAACCATAGTACAGCTTAGGGACTAGGGTAAATTCAAAGAAACCCTTTTAGCACTGGATCACTCATAGTCTCACAATGGTGAATTTCATGCCTGCAATTGCGTTCTCTCCCTGTCTTTCTTGATATATATGTTCCCCTTCTGTACTCTTTTCGTATTCTGTCCACATGTTTTTGGACTTTTTGCTCTGTAAGGCCCACTCCTCATGTAATACCCCCTCTCAGGGGGTCTCTGAGGAAAATAAAATAAATAAATAAACATCAAGATAAAAGGGTGAGTCATCATGACGCTTCTCGCTGAAAAAATTAGGATCACACACGCATTTGAGATTAATTCGCACACCAGTGATCTGCCGCAATCAGTCATATGACCGCCATCTTTTAAACTGAAAACCGAATCAAACCATCGTGACGAGATAAATTTAGGAACTGAACTGTATTGAAATGACGTCATGCAATCCTATCAGGGGCGAAAACATTTTACCTTATAGTGTAACTCACAAAAAGTTCGAGACAGAAAAACCGCGGGCGTGTGGGCCCTGCTCATCCGAATGCTTTTGTTCTTACGAGAATTCGCGCGCGGAAGGTACTCTCTAAAGCCACGCGTGCACGCGCGTGCTTTAGTCAGCATTGCAGATGTCTGTGAGAACAGTATAGTAGCAAAATACGAAAGCCCAATACATTACGGTTGCGGCTAATTTCAAAGAAAAAGCGTGCTCGGCAAAACGCCTCGCTCGCAGGTGAATCGAGAAACCGAGAGCTGCTCCCAAGAGAGACTCAAAAGATGAGAGCCACCGCCGACACGGAGACGCCGTATTTCAGAACCGTGGCCAGCTGCACCCGTGACAAGCTCTTCTTGTTTAAACCTCACGCGCGAGCTCCTATTCACAATCGGTTCCAATGCGCGCACAAGCGCGCTCACACGCGCTCACGCGCAGGCCCAACCGCGGCTGCGAGCCGTGACAAGTGATCTTGTTAGGGAACCTGTCTTGCTCCAGCTGCCTGCCTCCCGTGAGGCAACGCCATCTAGAAGACAAGGCCGGCGCATGACGTCCTCGTTGTTTTATAGCGTGCCTGCTTCTTGTAGAACGCTGCGGACGCCTTGGCGGCAATGCTGACCCGAACTGTAGGCGGCGCAGCGAGGACCCACAACTGATGACGTCAGGGCGTCAGGCCTTGCCTCCTCGGTAATATTGAGTGAGGGCCTCGCTTTGAGCGAGGCTTTAGTCACATTCAACCTGCTTTGATTTGTTGCAGTAAAATTGCGCTGTTTTCTAGCATTCCTTGGTGCGCAGTTTTTTTTAGTTCCTTTTTTTTAGTCGCCGTTGTTTGTTACGGGGGCTTCTTAAGAGTTCCGGGCGCTGTTTTGAGACCGTGACAAGACGTCCTTTGTTCGAACTCGCTCCATCGCGGGTTTTTGTGGACTCGGAGAGACGGCAAAAAGGGGCGCCCCGTTGGAGGCTGGGTCGAGTGGTGCAACAACCGCTGAACGACTTTGCACAACGACGTTAGGTCTATAGTGTGCGGGTCGCGTGAGCCTGACCGTGTAACTTTCTAAAGAAAGCGTCGGCTGGCTGAGTTTTATGTCGGACGCTCGAACGACTTCGGTCCCCCCGGTCCCTCGAGCCGTGTCCTTAGAGCGCGGCGCATCGCGACGTCGTGTCGTTAGCGCGGCGGCGGCGACGGCATGTTGCACTCCGGCCGAGGAGAGAAATGGAGCTGTAACCGAGTAACCTCGTTAGAAATGAAGGGCTTACGGAGTCTTACCAGTCAGTTACGTGTCGTTGCCAGCCTAGCCGGTAGGAGCCAAAATGCACGAGAAACAACAGGAATGAAGTTTGAAAACACGCCGAAAACAGATAACGACTCGAGACAGCTACCCCCAACCTAAGCCAGGCCACCCCGTGGCGCCAAGGCAAAGTATTGGTCCAAAAATTATCAGTTGGCAGGTGCAAACCTATAGGGAGCGCAAGTTCGTCTGCTTCTTGCGCAGGGGTTTGCGGTTACGTCAGAAAGACGCTGAACACTGATTGGCTCTGATTGGAAGGATAGTTGGAAGACCTCGAGGCAGCTAGCATTGGGGTCTATTCAATATTCTTCCAATCAGACCCAATCATAGCTTCACGTTCTGACTTCACCACAACCCTTGCGCGAGAAGCCGACGAACTTGCGCTCCGAATAGTCAGCGACAGGTTAAGTGACGAAGATCGTGGTTTATTATGCTCACGCGTCTAGCTTCGTGATTCCTTCTTCGGCGTCCATATCGACTGACGCTACAATCTCGGGGACCGCGGAGTGGTGATAAAACGATACAGAAAAGATGTCCACAATCTGCGAATGCATATTATAGGGCATGTACAAAGCAGAGGGAAAATGTTCAAAAGATGGCTTATGAAACTTACATTCGGTCTAAACTAGAGTATGCTGCGGCAATATAAAACCCCCATCGATTATACCTTGTTGACACATTAGAAGCAGTGCAAAACCGAGCCCCTCGTTTCATCTTATCATCATACGATAATATCACCAGTGTTTCTGTATTGAAAAAATAAACTCAGACTAATCCCTTTGCACTACAGTCATGTCTCGTTAATATGGACCCCGTTAATATGGATACCCCGCAATATGGACACCACTTTCGGGGTCAAACTGGGAAAATACACGCATTTTTGTCTCGTTATTATGAGCAACTCACATTATGGACGATTTTTTACGGGAACGGAGGTGTCCATATTAATGAGGCATCACTGTACCACAAGAAACTCTCTCGACCCCGCCTCCTTCACAAAATTTATTACTACTGTTCAGGTTTCAGGGATTCTTCAGTATCACCCACAGAAAAAATATCTTCCGCACAAATAACTCCTGTGCTATCAAACTAATTTTCGGTAAGACTAAAGTTTTAATAAATACTTTCCTCCCCTCGCCATTTCTGAATGAAATTAGCTATCATTTATATTTACCATAAACGACACTACAGCGTTCCTAAATGCTCTTCAAATCCATCTTTTGTGCGTGCTCTTTCAGTTGTATGATATTTTGTATAACTTCTACTTTGTATTATTCGACATTATTGCGGTTGTCTGTTGTTTTATTGCCTTAAAATGCTCCCCCTCTCCTATATAATGCCCTAACGGCTCCTTTACGATGAAAATAAATGAAATGAATAAATAAATAAAATTATATCTTAGTCTTGGAATGAGTGTCCAACAGGTAAAACGTGGGCTGGCGTGTGAATCCTTGGCCAAACCATAAGAACGGCACATGAAAACGTAAATATAAAGGTGCGCCTCATTATTATATGACACATAGCACTATTGCTTGTATGTGCGTTTCGACTGAATGATGTATCTCTACAAGAGAACGCGAACTACCGAATGCGCAGGAATGCGCAGGAGTTCGAACGACGACACACGTGCCTGAATAGTCACGCATACGTTGGCTATATCCAAAAGTTTGTGTGAGTGATATGCGCACGATCACGTACAGTCAGATAACGCATGCACGAACAACGGCTCACGTAACAAAGGCCTGACGGAAGGTCTAAAATTATCCGTCAGCCATATTACTCGGTGATCAAGTTTGTCCCTTCGCTCTTTATGCTTGCCCGGATGATAAACGTTCGCGCATCCTCGAATCAAGTAGACCACATACCTTGAGGTCATTTTAATTGCGCGGACATTACGGAGCTCGAAATAACAATGAAATTCGCTCTCTGCTCTTCACACAATAGAAAGGACAATTCGCTCGCACCATTCAAGAAGGTCGTTGTACTCGCACTTGAGGTCTATCTGTAACTTTCATCTGCTACCGTTATAACCAGCGCTGCTACGTGACGAATGTTTTCTCTATTAGGCGCTGCTGTTTTTAATGAACTTCCTTCGCTGCGACGCGGTAATCGGGACTGTCTAATTTAGAAAAACGTTCAAGCAAAGGTCGCATCCTGTAGCTCGACCTCAACACAACGCACTTGCAACACACACGCACACACACACAAACACACGCGCACACACACACACACACACACACGCACACACACACACGCACACACACACGCACGCACGCATGCACGCACGCACGCACGCACGCACGCACGCACGCACGCACACACGCACACACGCACGCACGCACGCACGCACGCACGCACACACACACACGCAACTGCGCTTCGTTGAGTACGAAGTTTGATTATCCTGCCGTGTAAAGCGCCCGCCCCTCGCTTTTCTTTTTTTTTTTTTAAATTTCGTAAAGGCGATTTGGTATCGCCACTCACACGTAGTCTTTCCAGTCGGAGAAACAATCCGGGCATTGTTTCCGCTTGCTACACACACGCTTCGTTGCGATGCCTGTCAGAATCGAAACAATCAGTGATTCGAGTTAGCGCTAGCTCTTTAGTGAATGGCTACGCATTTTGTGAACATCCATATCGGGCTTACGATGACTGCAACATCAGCCAAAAAAAAAAAAAAAAGATTTACGGAGCAAGAAGAACAAAGATGATACGTTGTGCCCTGCGTTCCTTATGATGTCAATGACCATAGTCCGATTCGAACAGTGGTGCAGAATTTGTAGCCTGTGACAGCAGAAGTGTGACTCGCAAAACACTGCGACTCTCTGAGCAGTGAATCTAGAAATTAAGCAGCTCTCTTTTCTTCAATCTGGAGTACCTAAGTGAATAATAAATGCTACGTTACGATGCCTATAAATCCGCCCTTCTACGAAAGGAAGATCAAAGGTTTATTTTCGTGTCAATTTATTACTCGTCTAGGTGTATAAGGCAATCAGTAGAACCTTCGAAAAAAAACAAAAAACGAGAAAACATTTTTAAAACCTTTTGTGCGGAACACCAGGTGACTCCGATAGTGCTGGGTCTAGGCGCATACCAATCACTCCCTTAAGCTATGTTCAGGAAACCTAATATATGCTGTAACTGATGCGGAACAATATTTATCCGCCTTCTATTGCTTGGTGCTCTATGATTCTGTGCTGTGCCAAGTGCATAGACTAATAGCACGCTGTAACAAGGTTACAAATTCTCCCCACTTTCGTAGAGCAATTGTGAGCGTATGGGGACGGTATAGGGACGTTCGAAAGGATTGTAGCATGGCAGGTGAGAGGATGAACACACGAGCCGACTCAACTGGGTCGTGTGGGCGGCGTGGCTTCCGACACATGCCATGTAACGGCAAGACTGAGCGTACAGCACGCGACGAGACGAACGTTCTATGCGTGTGAAAGACGAATCGGCAAATGGTAGATCCCAGCCGCGATCTGGAACGGAACGGCATATTAGCGGCCAGCGCCGCGAAACTGGGACGCGTCGCTGTCCGCGTGTATGTGCGTAATGTTTGTATGCGTATGTGTGTCTGTCTATGTCTGTGTGTGTGTGCGTATGGGTGTGGGAGGTGGGACCGCCCATTTTGGCTGTGGGCTCGCTTCAGGTTGTCTAAACGCAACATGTGTTCCGGTTCATACGGTACGCAGCTCACGAAGCGGGCTGTAGATGCCTTCGCTCCGTTTCATTCCATCAAAGTCCGATACTCCCACGAGTCATGGTCTTCGGTAACACTTTCTATTGTTTCTTCGAAACTCAATGGAGAAATTGAACGGCAAAGGAGCGACCATTTACCGGGCCCTTAAAAATATAACTTTTGGGTTTTTGACTTCTTGCTTTAGTACATCGAAGTGTCTTATCTGTTTTTTCACGTGGGAGTTGGAATTGATCGAGAGATGCGAACGCGTGAAACAAGAACGAATGGGGTTGGGGAATTGAAGGAGGCATTGACTCCGCACACGTATATCGAAGCCATATTCTTCCGATAACTTGATGAGAAACGATGCCGCAAAATAAATATGTGAGGGCGTGCGGTATAGGATCATAGTGAAATTTAATATAATTTATTGTGACCATTCATGACGAGTAGAACCCACATAAACTCCAACTAACAAAATTGACGCACCACCAAAAGACACTTCATGCTTCGACGAAACAATTTGCAGTTCCCATTCACAAATCGCTTCGCTTAACCGTCAATTAGATGAGCGTTACGTGGACTGCGGTAGCGCTTGATTATTTTCACGACTCGAGAAATGAACCTTTAGTGAGCCTTGAAATGGGAATAGCATCTCGAAAGCGACGTTTAATTCAGGCCAGAACAGCGCTGGAGTTAAGGTTTTGTGAATATTACAGCAACTTATGTGGAAAGCGTTTGAATTATGCGCCATAATTGCCTATTAACCCAGAGAGGCAAGGGACATGACCTGGAGCAAAGCCAGCAATTTAGTGCGGGATCCTATGAATAGACCTGCGTGCCACTGGGAGAAGACGCTGCGCGGGGTATTAAATGTCTGTGTCAGATAATGAGTTCTCGTTCTGAGCGGTTTTCTTTCATATCAAGGACCACTACTCATTAGTCGAGCCACATGCTTTCATTTTTTTTTTTTTTTACCGTTTCCCAGGAGCTGCATGGCAACCATTTCGTGTTCGCGTTTCAGTGGAAGACCCAGCAGTCATTACCTATTTGGTATATAAGCAAAGTAACCTAGGACTACCTAATTTTGGTTTTGGAAGCAGCTTTCACCACTGTAACAAGCACAATAGATATGTCTTTCAGAGCTATTTTACTTCGCGTCTTTAGTCTCTACTGTTCCAAAGTATCGAATAAAATCAGCTGTAGTTTAGGTCTCTACAGCGTGATGATAATTATTTGCTATATAATAAGTATATTTTTATGTGAAAACGAAGCATAACTGACAATTGAGTATCGTACTTATAAACTTAGACATTATCGGGGAGTTTTTAGAATCAAAACAACGACATCATCAACAACAAGAAAACCTTAAAGCGCTTCTGGAAGCAAACAGCGCGTGTAGTACATCAGATCATCAACTTGAATTAAGTTTGATCAAACTTCTCTCCGCATACGCTAAAATAACGAGACAAAAATGCTTGTCGGCAAACACAATATGTATAGCCCGTGACGTCGCCGTCAGAGCTCGCGATGAATCACTCGTTCATTCCCCTGACCGCTCCTCATCATCCCCCGAAGAAGCGAAGCGCTGTTTCTGCCAGACCGACATCAGTCAAATAAACGATGTGTGAATATAAGATAAAAGAAGAACCACAAGTATTCACGATAGCTGTCCTCCTGATGCCGCTTCGGAGGTATACACGTGATAAATGCATCAGGTTCCGCTAGTCTCGAGCCAAATGAGTTTTCGTGTGAGACAGCGTCAGATCGTACCCCGAGACTGATTACGTTGTCATGAATCTTGTTGGGAGCGTCGGCAGAAGCTGCTTTGCGAAAACACAAGGAAAAAAATAACACGTTCCCACATCTCGCTTTATATTGCGTCTCTCAGAGCAAGTGTTTCTGTCCGATCTGTCAGGGTCACGCTGGAAATGCATGTGCGCACAAAAAAAAAAAAAAAAAAAAGTTTGTATTGTTGACAAAAAAAAACAAAAAAAAAAACCGAAGATCAAGATAGACGAGGACGAGATTTACAACACTTCGTTTCGTAAGGGCCTGAGACCGATTGTGAGATCTATCCTTGGCCTTGAAGGGATGTTTCTTTGAGTTTTGATTGATGCTCATCTCTTGTTATGTGATGACCTGGGCCACGTAATATTAAACTTTTTTTTATTGTTTTATGTGCTCCGCGTTTTTGTACTAAATGGTTAATTTATATTTCTGGTTTCATATACGCCCCAAAACATGAAGGCTCGTTTATACTTGAGTAAACTTGAAAGTCAACAAGTCAACTACACAAAAACCCACTAATTAAAAAACAAATTTTTCGTCTTAAATGAAGGTGGTCCACGCTGTTACGATAACGCATTCAAAAAGTGATGCTCCCTGTCGCAGTGAATGGGTTTGTTCAATATGCTTCTTATGTGCTTTTGCATTGGACACTCACCTGCTTAGTTCAGTTGTTAATGCTCACCTTAATTTTCGGGAAAGTGCCGTGGTTAGATTCAGTCTGAGCACTATCGGTGGTGTGTTTAGGAAGGAGGTCGAGCGCTTCAAATGAAATAAGTCTCATCGGGTGCATCCCTACGCATCTAACTGGAAGCATTCGCCAAAAGAAGTTTTTATCAAAATTTTGTACTTGAACTGTGAAACGCAAGATGTCTATGCCAACCTAAAGCTGCCAGTTTTATGCAGGATGTTTTTCTTATTATTCTGACTAACAGAATTAAGGATGCCCGGAAGATACATTACACTAAAACACAAGACACAGGTTGCCGATCTGTCGCGTCACATCTAACAAAACTTAAGAAACATTTCAAGAAACCATCCTGGTGTATTTACCATAGACAATTCGGACTAAGACTGAAGTTAAAGTGGTCTCGGAAAAACTAATGATGCAGTAGGTTCATTCACGAGTGAATTCAGTATCGTTTACAATGATTTTTCGCAACGTGTTGGGACAGTATACCAGGTGGTAGTCACTAACAACTTCAGAAACGCAAGGTGTGGCTTATGATGTTCACGCATCTTGCTTCGTGATTGGTCCTTCGCCATTCTTATAAGCTAATGCTGCAATCTCATTGGCTGAGGAACGATAATTAGATGCTCAGGATTCGCCATACCCTGCCTTTCTCAATCTGTCAATGCATGACTTAAGCCCTCTTCGTCACCAAAACACGCATAAAGATAAATTATGCTTTCTCATACGAACGTGCTAACGGGCAACATTGGTGGATGAAACCTTTATTTGCTCCGCGTGAAAGTAGAGTATCCGCACGTCCTTGCTATACAGGCCGTAACGATCCGAATCGCGAGTTTCGAAGGGCGCCCTCCGGAGTAATTCAATTTTATTGCCAGACCTAAGCTAATCGCTACGCCAAAGACCTGCCGCAAGGTTAAAATTCCGCACAGAATTCTGCTGCTTCCTCTACTCCAGCGAGGCCATACTTATTGTCTTGCCCCCGCGCACACTCCAATACGGAAGTGTTGTCTTTATTGCCGCCGGGAAAGATGAGATGCACGGAGGGCAGCGACGTGCGTGCTCACAGCCGGAGGACCACCTCGTCGTCACAGCCTCTCGGTGAGAAAGATAAAAAATAAATAAATGAATAAAACCCCGAAAAGTGGGACAGTCCGAACTTGCCAGCGTCCAGCTTTCACGCGGCCTGCCACCACGACCGTAATTACGCTGCCTGCGCGTTTGAGAGACCGTTCATTCGGCCCGCCAGGCTTAAGCATCTCGAACGCCTTCGTCGGCTTAGCGTTTTGTCAAAGGGTTCGTTGCACCGTAGGACGGGCGGCGTTCCCATTGGTGTCCGGTCTGATCTCTCGCAGAGCCGTGGCCACGCATTAATCTAACAACGATCATTGCGGCTTCCTCTTTCCTCGCGTCCAAGGTTCGGGATTCTCGAGACTCGGCCTAAAGACCTGTCAAGGCCACGCGTTAAACGCCGGCAAGGCATCGACTGTGTCTATTAAAAGGGGACGCTGTTGTCCCCGTTACTGTCATTTCCCCACGCCTGCTCTGTTCTAACAGAAATTTCATTACGATTGCAATCTTACGTGAGTCATAATTATTATTCAGCCACTCTTCGTCCTCAATCCTCATTCGACTAGATTCGACCACTCTAAGCTGTCTGCTTTGTCCTTGGATTCTGGTCAGCCGAGATAGAGAGATTTGAGTTGAGACAATAAAAAAGGATTGAAAAATAATGTGCCTCGGTCTGCTCCAGCGTTAGCATTGCAGACTTAATCCAATTGAAAATAAGTAAAAGTGGTAAAGACCAAAAAAGAAAGGAGAATGTGTATTGAACGTCGAGACATATCAAGGGTGATTGGAAAGCTTGAAGAAAAACTATAGAAAGGTACAAATACACACCGCCCTTTGTTATTTTTGTGACATTCACGAATGAAAAAAAAAATATTCTCAATGGGACGACTACTTCTAAACGTTGAAGGTGATTGCAAAAACTTCTTGTGACTAAAAGATAGTTACGAGTTTTAAAATTTTTTTCTGCTTCTAGGAAGTACTGCGTTATGGCACTTTCTTTGCAAATTACAGTTTTCATCAAACAGTCTGGCAAAATGAAACTAGCCAGAAATAAGAAAGATAGCATATACAAAGAAAGCAAGACGACGAATGGCCTTGAGTTTCACTCGAAGGGCAGAACACCCGACATGTCGCATAGTTATTGTAAAAGTGATCTGGCACAGTCGGCCCTTAAGCGCACAAATTCCAGTTAGCGAGCTTTTATAAGCTTTCATATCCCGAGCAATAAAATCTATTATTTTGTTAATTATATTCGAGGCTTTTTTTTATTATTTTACGTTACTAGCGCGCGAGCTTCGAGTTAGGGCTGAGTAACTTGCCGTTAATTATGAACACACAGAAAAGAACTCTCTAATGGAAACAAAAGCTTTAACTGTCACATAGGTGCAGGATATAAAATGCCTCAATTACTTTTTAATTCACCCCTACTTGACACATCGCGATTTACGAACAATACCAGTTCAACGCTAGACCGTATTTTTGGCTATAAAAAGTCTTAAATCCTCCTACGCAATGTCGAGCGAAAACAATAAAAATCAGGAAAACCTTCCCCTTCACCGCTTCCCAGAATAGCGTGGTACGGGCTATAAAAGGCCATTAAACGGTTTCCAGTTTTTCCCAAAACGCGGATAAGACAACGCGGTGTCTGTTTTTGAAGCTTTTGACACGTGTTCATTTCATTTGGCGATCTCCTTAATCTTGAGAACCTTCGAGAAAAAAACAAACAAAAGCTTTTCGGTTCAAGCCGATGGAACAAAGACGAGCAGCTCGGGTAAAAGAAAGCACACCACGGAACACGGCTATATACTTCGTTTCACCGAGAGGTTTAGTAAATCGTTCCAATACCTCCGACCCCCCCCCCCCCAATAACGATACGTTGCACGCGCAAAAGCGGCGGCGGAGTATCGGGTATCGCTCTCGGAGTCATCAGAACGATCTACTAAAACTTTCTATTAGGGAGTTTTAGGGGACCGTTTTCGCACATCCGATACGGTGCGATGGTCTCTCCGGTACGAACAGCGCATATGAGAGTCTTCTGTAGTAGCGCATGCGCAGTGTGTAAAGGGGAGCCCACAGTACCGTATCGGATGCGCAAAAACGGTTCCCTAAAACGCTCTAATCGGGAGTTTTAGGGAACCGTTTTTGCACATCCGATACGTACGATGGGTGCTCCGGTACGAACTGCGCATGCGCTACTACAGAAGACTCGCATATGCGCTGTTCGTACCGGAGGGCCACTCGCACCGTATCGGATGTGCAGACACGGTTCCCTAAAACTCCCTATTAAAGGGGGAATCATATTTAAGCGTCTAACTTTTTTGCGGTTTCCACGTCTTTTAGGATTCGGGCAAATCAGCGGGCACGGAGGGGGTAACTAAATATCAGTGCGTCATATTTTAACCGGACGACGCGGAAATCTCATCTACCTACGGGGGTGACCCGCGGTGCCGAAAGCGCGCGATATGTGAAGTCTTTGGTCCTGGACTTACTACTGGTCAGAGCCGCTAAAAGCTTCTTTTTAGTCGAAATACAAAATAAAAGTGGCGCCAACCGTCTCAAATATTTATGAAAGTAGCTTTTGTTCAGTATTTTAGATCAGAAAAGAAACAAATGCAGTTTATACAGTACGAAAACAAGACCCGTCGACATACCCGCCACCAAGCGGTGGAAAAGGCGGCGCATATTAGAGAAAGGGGTAGTGGGATCAGGCACCGACGAGCGGCGAGCGTAGAAAGGTCCCGGATGTACGCGGCGGCGCTGCGGTCGTATACACCTTTTCTACGGGGGCGCCGCCATCTTCAATTCTGGCACTTCCGGTATGCGTGAAAACGTCGCTTTCTTCTCCCCTCGACAGTAGAATGTGTTAACATTTTAATTGCAACCGTCAGTCGTTCTTGTTATGACCCTTCTATACTTTTTTACTTGTTCGGGGTTGTAATCTCTTGCTTTTTTTTCGGAACGCATACCGGATATGGGGACGACGTGGCTGGGTGCGAGGCTAAACGAAAAAGGTGTATAAGGGCTCGAGGATCCGGCCGCTTCCGAGCGTTCCGAAGGCCTTCGGCGAGCAGGTTTGGCTTGCGGTTTGGCCGTTTGGCGGTATGGCAGCGCGAAGTGACTCCCGTTCTGAACTGATCTTTACCCCGTGTTTGCTGTTGCGTGTGGCCAATGAAGTGTCATGCCGAATTAGTGTTCAATCACGCAGCAAATGCAATGCGAGCCGCCCTGGCTGCCCCTTTCATCCAGCCTATCCAGCACATGCTTTAGTGGCGCCCTCTCGAGCCGTCGACACGGAGTGCGGCCGCCGTGAGCGCTCGCTGAGCTCACTACCCCTCCCCTAGTTCACGGCCACTCAAGCAGCCAAGGACGTCACGAAGGAGGCTATTTTTTGCTTGGTTTTGTAATTTTAATTTGCCTATATAACTTTTAAAATAAAGCGAAATTCAAGAAAAGAAAAATGGAAAGAGGTGGGAGGAGCTTCCACTTTGTTCTTGATTTGTCCCCGACTATAGGGAGCGCCATAAGCGCATTGTCGCAGGGCTCGTCGTCTTTGTACGTCCGCTATCCCCGGCAAAACCAATCCCTCACAGCAAAAAAAAAAAAAAAAACAAAGCGCGAGATTACGACGTGTTTGCTGTGCTTGATTTGTTTAGCTGGTGTTAGCAAACGTATACGAAGACAACGAGCCGCCAGGACGATACACTTTTTGCGCTCCTTGGCTGGCACCATCGGATCGCACCGTTGACTGCGGTCGTACTTATTAAGAGTATAATAGCCTGAACGAGACATCGGCGCTTTTTCGCATTTCACTCGGACACTGCGGTTCATGGGTACCAAATTTACCGCTCGCGTTGGCTTCCCGAACGAGCGCTGTGCACCACTTCAGAAGTTTCAATGACAGTCTTGTTAATCCAGGACACAAAATAATAGGCAAAAAAAAAAAAAGAAAAATCAACCATCGCTTGTTTATTTCTCGCGCTCCGTGCATGACCGTTATATATTTTGGATCAATCAAGAATATTTATGAAATGAAATAGGTTCAGCAGAATCGCAGCCTTATGAGAGGTTGGCGGCGATGCGATTTATTTGCAATTTAAGTTTTAAGTTGAAATAGCCGTAACTGATATACTTTTTGTTTTAGTAGTATTCAATTAGGCTATAATAATTGCCGTAAAGGGCAAGCTATTCAATATTATGCTAAGTTCAAGCGTGGTGAGTTGGTAATGACCTACATTAGGTTATTACATTCGGAATAAATCTTTAAGGTTGAGAAAAGTGAATGCAGCAATTAATGAGAGAGAGAGAGCAGTGTTTCTATGCTTTGAACGCTTGCACATTCACCCTTCATAAATAATTCAAAAGCCAAAAGATGCACCCAGTGTGAGTTATAAGGTTTGCCATATTTCTTTCCAAAAAATTGTAACAGGGACGCTGAGATAAAAAAAAAAAAAAAATGAAGCGCACACTAGAGTTTTACTTTATGCACCTTCTTTCACAATATCAACGACAAGCACACTTTCATCACATCCCTCAGGTTGACGTCGCAGGTTGATCACAAAAGTCTCAGGTTGATAGCAAAAGTGATCAACCTGAGACGATATTAGTACGCCCCCTAGGTTTTAACGTCGGCGACTCGGCGCTTTCCCTACAGCGGTGTTGGTGCTATGGAGCGTGGCCGGCACTGGACGCTGACCGAGGGCCATGTCCGTGCTCTTTCCACTCGCTCTCCAGAGCGGCCACGCTTGGCCGGCGACTGCCAGATGTCCGGTAGGGCAACGGTCTCCCTCCCCGAGTTTGTTGTCGAATACTCCCGGTCCATGACCTTCGATCGTCGTGTGTCTACGTTTTTGGAGAAGTCCTCACACGCCTTTAGGACCTTGAGTGTCCAAACAAACCACGAACGTAGTCGAAGTTGGTAGGAAGTGCTTGTAAATGAACCTTCTGGAAGTTTGAAAGTGACAGTCAATGGATAGCTAAAATACTTGATGAAACGCTGCCAACTCTTAGCAAGGTGTAATTGCTAAGTCTTGCTTTGAAGCCTCGCTAAGACTTACTTGATAAAACGCCTTAAATGATCAATGTCAAGTAAGGTCGCACGAAGACTGTTGATCCCTATTAGCAAAACGTTGGCTGCTAGACTAAGGTTTTCAAAAGAGTTTCTGTTCAAGGCATTCGACTTCAGCTGATAGTGTTGTGATGTTGCCTTGATGTATGCTATAGGTTCCCACAAAACAAAACAGTATTCTGAAAGGAAAATCTCATATTTGTGATGAGCACGACACTGTCACGGTTGCAGTGGTTACTGGTTACCTTGTTTCTTTTTGAAAGGGGCCATGAAACCTCTTTCCTTACTTAGGAAGCCAAGGGCTACCAATTAGACGGTTTTCTTCCTGCATCTTTAACGTGACAATTAATTTTGAATTATGATTTTTTCCCAATGATTTCGTATGCAGAAAAACGTAGAATTCTGGCGATGCACTTCGTACGGTACAACAAACATTGTACATGAAATTGCCTTTTCAATGTGGTTATTACCAGAAAGGTTAGACAAATCCGCCTCGTGCTGCTCAAACTGCTGTCAGCACGAAGATTATTATTAAAGATCAGAAATTTCAAATAGTAGCAAGACCTCCCCTTTCAGTTGGCCACGTGAAGAGCTCGTACACATTTCAAGTGCTGAAACGTATTATATTAAATTCATATCTATAGTGAGTGATTATTTTAATAACACAAGCAATTTGTATACACAGGCAACGTCGACAAAGTTTTCAGGAACAAAGGTTCTCTTCCAACAAAATGCTCTGCAATCCGACAGATTCTTTCATGACATACTGAATGGCACATTGTGTATTATTCCTTTATTTGATACAAAATTTAGAGCCCGCAGGTCTTCATTTGGCATATCATTACTCATAAAAGCGGATAGACAATATGAAAAATCCAGACAATCGAAATGTTTGTTCATGTGCCTATTGGCGCATTATAAAAAAAAAAAAAGTATCGTTGTTAGGCGGGTGCGCTGAGTTACATAAAATAAAGGTCGGAGACGCCGAAAGTCGAAATTTGGGTCTATATTTTGCAGTATTTGTGCTAGTTGGTTTGCAAGACAGTGAAACAGTTATGTTAATCGCACGCTTGATTTCGTTAAGCCGCGTTGTAAGATGAGAATGTATAATCAAACTGATCTTGATTTGCGGCCTTAGCCCACTGGTTCGGTTTTAAAACATTTTTTTAAAGTACCATATATCAAGTTACGGCAAAGTCATACACAAGGTGTGCAGGTACCCTTAATGCGTGACCATTTAAACGAGAAACGAACCACACACGTTGCCCAACTTACGAATCCTGTTTGCTCCGCTCTCATCATGGCATGATCAGTGGCCGGTGCCTTACCCTCGACCCTCTTCCTCGCGAGCACCATTTTCCCTTTGATTGGTCGACCCTCGCACTCCCATCGGAGCCCGAGTCATCCATCTTCTCGCTGAGAGTGCCGGGCCAAGCACCCGAAATAAAGGAGATTAAAGGTCACTTCCCAATCCGCACGCGCCCGAAACCCCCACACACGCGCCAGTGATACCGGAGTACAATGATGAGGCACTATTTCAAGATTCAATCTACGTATGGTAATCCGCTTGCCAGCGAGCATCGATGCCCGAGTAGAGAGCGACACCAGCGTCGTGACGTGCTCTGTGATCGAAGAAGCGCGCCTTGTTCGAAGCACGGATGAATCTAGGAGGGTCGTGTGGCAACGTTCCGGGCAGCTTTACTTTAGCTGTTTCGTCTGGCTTGACTAGAGCGAAGGTTACGATTCAAATGAGCCAATCGTAAGTCTGGAGTGTTTCACGTCATCGCGAGATTCCTTTGTGAGTCTGTCTAGCTTGATGCACCCGATCGAATACAGAGAAAAGGAAGACCGCACGCCATGGACGTTCATCTATCTCCCCGTTGCATTTGTATATAGGTTAGTGGTGCTTTTGTTCCATGTGAGTCCTGGTACAGCATGTCTTCTCTATGATTGAGTTGCGTGTCTACATGAAGGTGCCCGATTATAGCAGGTTCACAAAACGGCGTGTCTTTGCGTTAGTGTCGAATTATCGATGCATGTACTTCCACATGTGTGCACCTCAACTGTAGAAATCGCAAAACCTCTGAGTCATTCCGAAAGTGTTTGCGCACTTTACAGGCGTCCACGGGCGTGCACGCGCATGTTTGTGAAATGCGATGCGCATCTCCCTGTTTCATTTGACCGCAGGTGCGGCCGAAAGTTAAGGGATTTGATAAAGACAATCAAACAAGAAAAACTTAAGAAATACCAAAACACCCTCCAGTGTACCGCTTCGTTGCAGGTATACCTCCCTGTCGCCCCCGACGGCACGACGCAGGTCGACCTTCTGAACTCGAGGCGTTACGGAGGGTTGACAGGAGGCACGCGTGTGAACAAAGGAGTCGCGGCCTGCTTCAGATTAACGAGAACGGTGCACGTCGGAATCGATGAGTCACGAACTCTGGCCCCCTTGCTAATAGAGAACGGTCGGCACGGGATATAGCTCGGCTAACGAGGAAACGTACCCTGATTTTCGGGGGCGGATCGGGTCCAGGGCGACCTATCGACTCATCGGCCGAGACCTGATTAGAAGGAGCCCGCGACTTTGAACCGACTAACGTCCCGATGATTGGCCTGGAGGTCCCTGAGGTCTCTAGAGCCCCTTCAGATGAATCCCTGGACGGCTTTGTCCTTACAGCCTTTGCACACGCGTGAACTTTCCTGGCGCTCCACTTCGGAACGAAGGAAAAAAAAAACAAAAAACTATAGAGTATGTTGTTTTGTTATAGCGGATTTGCTGGTGTTGAAAGATGAGGCGTTGATGACCCCTATTTTAGAGACTAGAGCACGAAATTATATTTTTATGTTTCTTGAAAAACCCGAGTCGATGCCACTGCGTTCTGAACTGTTGCTCTTTACCTCTGAGGAATGAATTCGAAGATGCGCGATTTGGTCGTTTCATACCACTAGGAAAGATCATCATAAAGAAATATACACCAACAAATGCTCTTTTTGTGTTTTATAATAGCGCCCTTTAAAACGACACATTACACGGTAAACTTCCTTTAAAGAAAGGTGCTCAGCGTTATAAAAGAAAAACGATTCTCTTAATTTATTGATTTATGCCAATCACTACACAAGCGCTAAACGAATGAGAATAGGCGTTCAACGCTCATAACAGGTTGGTGTACTTTTGTGCAGCGATTCAATTTGTTTTTTTTTTAAGCCGGAGGAAAAACAATTATTTTATAATATCCTTCCGCTGTAGTTTTTTTTTGCCAGTTGAAATGGATATGTTTCATAAATAAATTGTTGCTTATAAAATTGTCTATAAACGGCAAGGCTTGGCCCGTGCGAACAGTAGCGACCGATACCGATACACGTGCATTGTGTCCCGCACACTTCACGCCAGCCTTTTCATTGAGACCCGTACAGACCGCGGCCTTGATCTAGGGCAGTTCATCTCGCTTACGGAACCAAACCACAAGGACGTCTATTCATGACACGGAGAGTAGATGCGGCCGTACTGCCCCACACACACCAACACAGCAGCCATAGAGCCATTCCCAGCAAGCCCGTCTTCCCCTTTTGTCGCCGTGAGTCCATTTTCGCGTTACGTCAACAGACGCGCCTCCTTGATGGTGGTGGCCAGAAGCAGCAGGGGGAGACGGCTCGAGTCATTCCCACCTCGAGGGCTTTCATTGTTATATCACCAAAGCCATCTTCCGAAGTATGCACGCAGTGGCCGACACTGGCTCCGTGGTATAGGCATTGAAGCTTCACGAAGACACCTCGCGGTGAAGACATGCCACCGGCATCGTCAGGTGCTTTGAAACCTCCGATTCTTTTCCTTCCATTCTTTGGCTTTGGCCACTTGTTTGAGTTTTCAATGAATCCCCGGCTTGGAGGGCCTTAATGGTTTTTGGAGGCTCTTGCGACGGCTTCTCGTAAACGTGGATGGCGGATTCTCTCTTGGCGGGGGTGGAGTGCCTGGCGTCAATCAAAAGGTGGCTTAATGGTTCATTGAAAAAAAAAAAAATATACATGGCGAAACGAATTTACGAAGCGTTGGAGGAGCGACCAATCGGGGAGGGCTGCATGGGGACTTTGGCGACAGGACTGGACGACTGACGAACGCTTGAGTCGTGAAAGACCTCCCGCCGTACTCAAAGAGTTTGGGACTGTAAGGTGGTATTTGGGCTAAGCGCAAAACGATCAATACCAGAGTTTTTTTTTTTTTTTTTTTATTCTTGTGTTGCGTGTAGAGGATGACTGGTGTTCGCCAGGTTTCTATTGTTGGAGATGTTATTTCTGCTGAATGTTTTTGTTTGTTCGGAGGAAAGACGAAAACTGCCCTCGAAAACTTTCATTTCTCGCTTTCTTTTCAACCCATAATATAGGTCGTTTGTATGTTTTAAGCGACCAGCCTTCTCACGTTTATACATTTTGTTCATGAAGCAAGAGTTTCACGTTCTAAAAGTCTAAGTATAAATTGTGTTGATATTTATTAGGTTCATAACGTGTTTTATACTTGCATTTAAGCTTTGACGTATATCTATTCAAGTTTGTAACTTACGAATGAAATATTTAGCCAATTATTTCACGTGTTCTCATTATTTGAACACAACTATTTTTTTCTTCTTTTATGCAAATAACATTACGCATTAAAAAAAAAAAAGCTTTGTTTTGTCATAACTTTTGTCTGCAAAGACCATAAAAAAGAGCTGTTGCCAAGAGATTGTAAAAAAAAATATTCTCCGCGCAAAAACAAATAATTTTAAAATGTAATCATTCCTCGGGAATCTAATTATCTCTCTACACTCTAAAACATGTCTGTGCGTCTACTTTCCCGCACAACACTCGGAGAGCCAATCACCGCAACTTACGGCGGCAGCTCAGCGAATGACGATGCCGAAACATATGTTTAGACCAAAAAACGCAGTCTGAGTTGTGACATAAAGCAATGCAAGCGTGACGTTTTGCATTGCTTAATGTCACAACTCAGACTGCGTTTTTTCGTCTAAACATATGTTTCCGGATCGTCATTCGCTGAGCTGCCTCCGTAAGTTGCGGTGATTGGCTCTCCGAGTGTTGTGCGTGAAAGTAGAAGCACAGACATTTTTTAGAGTGTACGACCAATGAGGCTGCGGCATAATGCGAAAATATAATAATAATTCACGCCTTGCATTTTTCAGGTTTTCAGCGACTAAAGTATACCGATGGTAGATGTACGCTGATTTAATGAATATAATTAACCATAAACGAAATTCACGTAAACAGACATGATATTCACTTTCTTCCAGAACGGCGACTAACACGGGGGTTAGATTAGGGCCATATTAACTACTCCTGAAGCACCAGGATGTGACGCAGGCATTGCAGATATACGCACGAAAGTATTTTTGTTTTGAGTGTCTGTGGGTCTTAGATATTAAAAGCAAAGACACTCAAACAATAGCTAAACTTGTCTAAAAATAAGAACCTTCGGGATGATTATATCGACTTTGTACAATTCCATTCAACAATGTTACTGAAACGATTCAAATGACCCACCTACGGACAAAATAAAGATTCTGATTGATTGAACGATTGATTTTTGGAGTTTTGACATATCGGTTTGTCAGTCACTCATATATATATATATATATATATATATATATATATATATATATATATATATATATATATATATATTATTAAAACGTTTTGATTCTCCTCAGCAAGATACATTTTAAGGGTCAATTTTTCTTCTTTGCGTCCCGATACCCAACTAAGGGACCTTATTCAATGGAAACAGTTCCGATCGGTATCATTAATAAACACGACAGCCTAGAATAGGGGCATTATACTCGAAGTCACGTGAAGTTTTCTTTTTTACATTCCAGCACCATTGCTACCTGGACCGGTGTTTAGCATCATCCAGGACGCAACCCACGACCTCGGTCGGCAGACACCTCAGTAGCGTGCTCTCACCCACTAGAATTATCGGCATCCTCTGGCGAAACAAGAGGCGCGGCTTCCGCAGTCTACCGTACCTCAGTCCACGCAACTGGTTTTCGATCGATCCACAGGCAGTTCGTCCTTTAATGTTTGCGCCACACGCACGATCCGAAGGGGAGGGGGGTCTCTCTTTTGTACCCTCGTAGAACAGGCTGAGTTCATTTCCCATGAGAGTTGCGCGTGCGAAAACGTCGCTTCTTTCCTGGGACAGGGGAGCCCGACCGCAAAGGCGAAGATAAATACCAAGTAAAGGTGATTTAAAAAAATAAATAATAAATAAATAAAAGGATTTGGGGGGGGGGGGGGGGGGTATAATAATACAGACGAGCAAACTTCCAGAATGGAGGGTCGAGATGCTGATGATCTCGAATGCTGGCACTGAAAATGCTTGCGCAACACTCGAATCATGAAAGGATGTAAAGCTTTATTTTTTTTTATTTTTTTACACCCTTTAAAATTATGGAAAGCTAGGCTAGTTGGTACGGTAGCATACTGTAAAAAAAAAAAAAACCACGAAAAAACAGCGTGAAAAGTGAACGGACGAAGAACAGGCACTGACAGGGCCGTGCGCATGCAGGTTCAGCGCTTGTTCCTGTCAGTTCCTGTTTATTGTCCGTAGTTGTATTCTTTTGGCGCTGATTTTAAGATATTATTTTATAACAGTCGAATAGACTGACAAATGAAGTGCACTCTCCGTACCTGACGGAACAAAATTTCACCACAGTGACTGACGGTCCAACAAACGTAAGAACTAGCTTAATTAATATGTACACGCTTCTTTTTTTTTTTATCGTGATTGGCTCTTTGTCGTTTTTGTCGGCTAATACTGCACTCTCATTGGCTGCGGAACCATAATGAGATGCCCGTGATTCGCCATTCACTGCGTTTTTTAAGTTGTCGGTGACTGTAGAACGCGAGTTAAATGTCGATTCGTGGGCACAATGTAAGGGAATACTGCCGATCGAGTTACATGAAATGATCTATTGTTGTGACTCAAATTTAAATTGAGTTTCTGAATACTTATATGGTTCTGACAAAAGACTAATATGCTCAATGTTATTCTCCTATCACTCCATTAACCAAATAATATCTTACGAGGCAGGCGTTAGCAGGTGACAGAAGCATGAAATAAAACGGTACATAGCTCCATAAAAGCATGCCTAAGATATCTGTCTGTTTAACCTGCACCTCTTCGAGCGTTCCCCGTTTAGTCAGAACGCTGCGCGAATTTTAACATGTAAGAGGATCGAACCAAACATATACAATGTGTGACGGTTATTTTTACGTCCTAAATGCCTTCTATTGGCGTGGCGACGGCAAAACAATGTTTTCGCCCATACTGGAAGTGACGACATTCAAGATGGCGGCGCCCTTGCGAAAAAGGTCTATACGAAAGATTATTTTCTTTCCTTATTATTCATCTCTCCTTTTCACACGCCCGGAACAGTGTCTACGTCCGGGTAAGAAATTTCAAACAGCTGTGAAATCACAATAGACATTTAATCCTCCCCTCCAACCCTCCTGCAAAATAAAAAAAAAAAAAAACTCCAAGGTGGGATAAGTAAAAATAATCCCGAGGACAACATAGGCTTCCTCGAAATCATAATAAAAAAAAATTGACTTAAAAAAAGATGTATAAGAAGGAAGCGTATACCAGTTCACTCCTCTGAACGGTGTTCTTTTTTAAAGCATGCATTTGCCGCTGTTATTGGGAACCATAAGGGAAAATTGAAAAAAAAGCAGGTTGTGCATATTTGTTTTTGACTTTACCATCTCTAACTGCATTTATTAAGTTGTATAACACCATATGCAATAAGTCGATGGCATAAATATAAGGGCGCAAACGAGCTGGTGTACATTAAATATGATTAAAAAAAACCGAGACTGCAGGTAACGACACATACACTCAAACGTTTCAATGTCGGGACGTCGCTAGCTGACCTTTAAAAAATTTCAAAACAAACACAAATAATCAGGCGACAAAAGTAAATATTACCAAAATAAATTGGCTTACCTACATTCGAGTCAGAGTGAGTGTAACGCATGAGAAAGTTGGAAACAAAAAGGGCATGGGAGAGGGAGCCGAATCGCTTCCGGCCGCCGGACAAGAGAACAGTACCACCGGACGTAGAGTGTTGAACAAAGCCCCCCCCCCCCCCCCCCCCAAAAAAAAAAAAAAAAAAAAAAAAACACTCCCTCCTCAAGGCCCAGCTCCCCTCCTCTGCACAGCCCGCATCCAGGGGTTTCCTGGCCTCCCGTGCGAAACTCAGATCGAGACTCCCACAAAGAAAGCAGAACACCTGCCCGGCCTCGGGAGGAGAACCGAACGATCCCTTGGGAGGGGAGCTCTTGTCCCACGGCGGTTTCTTCATTTCTCTCCCAAGCCCTCCTCCGCCTTTTCGCTTCCACGCTTACTTGCAAATACACCTCCTCTCTATTTTTTTCCTTAGTAGTCAGCTTGCCAGCTGTCGTCTTCGATGTACCGTCAAAAAACAGCAACAAAATCTCGACCGATGCGCCCCGCTGAACGGCAAGCGATGTCCCCCGACTGCTTTCTTCTGTGGTGGTACCCTACAGTTCAGGGACCCGCTCCTCGAAGCATCAGGGTGGTACGAGGAGGCCCCCCTTTAACTCGCCTATCCCAGAAACGCTGCGGGGCGATGTTGGCATTTGTCGGGTTCGTTCCAGACGTCGGGGATATAGGAGAAAGAGCGATCGAAAAAGTATTGGTGTTAGGTTTTCTCGTTTCTCGAGGAACAAGGGGCGGTTTGTAACGATCGACTGCTTGACTCCGACGTTGGCACGTTCGGCTGTTGTTAAGTCTAATTGGTCCAGCAGCCGTGTGCTCGACTACCGCGAGGTGAGAATTTGGTGCTACCGCTTTTAGACAGCGGGGATAGGTAAAGAATGACTTCACGGTGTCTTTTTTGGGCGTTGGCCGTACTGATGCTCTATGGGCTACGCGAGAAGATCGCGATAGTTAGCCAATTTAAAAGCGATTGGGGAGGGAATACCGGGCTACTGTTTTGCTTCCTCAATAACCCTGAACACTTCACTGGCAGTCTTAGATACTATGAGGGGTGTTCAGGTTAAGTTTATCTCGGTTCAATGTACTCCAGTTTACGCACCTCTCACTTTGTTTAAACAGCGTGTCAGAATCTAATATATATATATATATATATATATATATATATAGAGAGAGAGAGAGAGAGAGAGAGAGAGAGAGAGAGAGAGAGAGAGAGAGAGAGATATGGTTGACGATGCGTCTGGAATATTTGAACAAGGCGGTGTACGTATTGTTGAGCCTAATCTTTTTGTACTTCAAATGTATGATTTTAACATATTACGCACAAGAAAAAATACAGACAGGCCTTTAGAAATGCGCCAATCGGTGTTAACTCTACTACTGAACTCCGGAGCGTTCAAATGAGTGTCGGTAATACAAATAACTCAAAGACAACGCAGCAGCAGCCTGAAGAGCATGTTCAACACACTGTTAACGATGTAAACGAGTCGCATTACCGCTAGAGTGAGGCTATAAATGACCTAGACGAATTTGTATCTCTTAAAGAGGGGCTCTGCTGAATGACCTAACTCTGTAATGTTTCGAACGTGCATATTCTTATTAGACTAGATATTTCACAGGTATATTTGTCGACCGGGGACTACAGGACAGTCCCTTTGTTTTTCAGTTAGCCGAGGAGACCCTTAGAATATCATCAGGAAGCCCTTCTTTATCGCTGCGGGGTACATGTCTTCGCATCCCGCAAGATCGATTTAAAGTGTACACAAGACTGTCGCGAGCGCGTTGATAGCCAGGTATCCCACATCGACAGTGCTTCCTGGCAAAAGAAAGCCGAGGATGATAGCGCACCCAGCTATACTTCGTTCACACTCCCCCCACCGACACACCGAGAGTCCATGGCCTCCGCTCCTGCAAAGTGGCTGACCCCGTTCAGCAGAAACCACATCGGATCGCTTTGCTGGATGCATCCCCGTCGAAATAAACTGTGGCCACTCGCGTACGGACAGCTCTTCCTCGGACACGGCAGCACCGATAGAAGGACGGAACGCGGTTCACGATGCTGCATCCTTTCTTGAGCGATCGGTTTGTACGAGGAAGTATCTATAGCGGCATGCCGTCGTTTCCACGAGGATGCGAGTATATCTGGGGCGAAGAGGCCGCTCCATGATGCCCAAGGACGCACGCTGGACTGGACGGTTTGATATCGGTTAATTGAGCACGACTGGAGGCCGGTGCCCGTCATCGACGTCAGTCGGGATTATAGCGAGTGCCGCTAATACGTTTTCTTACACTTGGCAGAGGTGGCGATGGGAGACAGTTACGTGTCCATTGTCATTGACAGCGTCATACGTGTTGCCTTTTATGATAAGAAAGGCATGTTATTTCATTTCTCTAAACATCATATTGAGGTCTATATCAATTTTTAAGTAGCCCCCTTCCACCCGTTCCCGCAAAGCGATGTTCTTATCAAAAGCAAGATGATTCTTGCCCTCTTATGGGGTTGAGCATTATTCATAAATAAAGAGGGAACAACGAAAAATAAGCGTCTCGGTAGGTCAGACATAACGACTCTCACACATATTTATAAAGCCCCGGGAGAAGGGTAAAACACGCAAAGAAAAACAAAGAGGACAGCTCAACGATGTCTCAAATCACGGCTGCCAGTTAGACCGTTCTTCAGCTAGCCTGCGCTATTATCCCTAACGCATGCATAGCAGGGTGTCGGCGGCCTTTCTGATGCATTTCCAAGGTTCTCTACAAAGTAATATATTAAAGGGATACTGACAGGGTATTTGTGCTCGCCGAGGGTTTTAGTTGTACGTGACATATGAGAGCCCAAGTATACCCAAAACAGAATTTGCGGCTCGAAATTCGGTATCTTTCCGCCCGAAAACCGCCGATAAAAAACTGGCCGGTTTGAGTCTCGCTCACTCTCTTTTCCGTGGTCACGGACCGTTTTCTAAGGTTTAGCCACGACCACCAAACTTAATCAAAGCCGTGGGTCATTGAAGGCACACAGTCAATACTAAAAATAGAAGAAAATATGAAACCCATTTTTTGTGGCTTTCAAAAAGCTGCAAATACGTTGATTGAAAAAAAAAAAAAAAAGGTTGCACAGACAACCGGAAGCATTCTGCGTGTTCACTGCATAATTCTCAACATGGCGTCGTTTCGCGTTTCGAGGGACTCGCGGGTGGCAGCGGACGACGGGCGTGGGACCTCTACTTCAGAACTGTCGTTCACGGTACCGGCGAATTCCGTCTTCCTTCGAAAGAGAAATTTTGGACCGATCAAACGAATTGATATTCATACCGTACGACACGCCAGACCAGCAAGCCGATTGCACGAAGACGTTGCCGTACCGTCGTTCTTTCTCGTGGCTGAAGACATCGCTCGCTCAAACGTTAAGCACGAAGTACGTACTTCAAGTTGAATACGCACGCGCACTGTTTCTTTACTAGGTGCGAATGTGGCCAATGCGTGGTGCTGCCCGACTTCCAGCAGGGAGTTCAAGTACTGGAGCTGGAGGGAAATCGGCAGCAAACTTTCAGACATACAGTCGATCGGCTGCATTACTACGAACAAAAGAGTTCCTTGAGTAGCTCAGTGGATTCTTCTCCCGGCTGCGAAAGCGGACGGACGCAGAATCATGTGCTCTGCAGGAGCGGTGATAACGGCCCCCGTCGGCCGCGGTGACTCGATTATCTCCGGAGACGAAGATTACAGGATGATTTTGCCCGCACTGCCATCAGGGGAATCAATGAAGAAGGCTGTCGTGCTGCACGGCGACATCGCATGTCGCCCGTACCGCATAGAGGACTTCAGGCAACCACTGGACGAAGCAGGTGTCCTCGGGGAGGTGGCCAAGATAGGGTCATTTCAGATGTCCCACGTCTGGCTGCTAGGCCTGAAGACCTACGCGGCCAAGCAGAAACTTCTGGCGGGGCGGCTTGCAGTAAAGGGTCGGAAGTGTGTCGAGGTCGACCCGTACAGACAGGAGATCCGTATTAAGCTGCACTGGGTGTCGTTTGGCGTCACGAACGACACCATCCAGCGGGCCTTCTACGACTACGGGGAGGTGAAGGAAGTCGCGTACGAGAAGTGGAAAGTGTCAGGATTCGACGGCGTCGAGTCGACAACCCGCACCGTGCGTCTTGTTTTGCGGGAGGGCGTCAGCCTTGAGCGTCTGCCGCACCAGCTTCGGCTGGGCGGCGACATGGTGCTCGTGGTTGTGCCTGGACGCGCCCCTGTGTGCCTCAGGTGCCGTAGGACTGGCCACATCCGACGCGAATGCCGGGCCCCTTGGTGCAGCGAGTGCCGTGCTGTCGGCCACGAGCGGGCCGACTGCGTCCGCACGTACGCTCGAGCTGCAGGACGAGGCGCGGGTGACGACAACACGGACCACCTCATGGATGAAGAGGAGGCAGAGAAAGTGGCGGCACCCATGGAACCGACGACCGAGCGGGCGAAGGATGGCGAGCCTGGCACCGTCCCTGAGGGGATGAGCGCATCGCCTCCTGCGGGGCCGTCGACCGAGGCCCCCCCTTCGCCACTGGCGGACGAGGTCCAGTCGGCGACGTCTTCCGGAAACGACGAGGCAGGCAAGGCTCCGGCTTCTGACGTAGACCCCACTGGGCCAGAGATGGACGTTGTGGAAGGCTCTGCGAAGCGCCCGTTCGTCGACGACACGGAGCCTTCTAGGGACCGACGGCTGCGCCAGCTGGAGCACAAGTGGAGGTTGGTGAAGGGCCGGAGAGGCAAGGACGGTCGGCTGCGGTCCTTGTCACCAAAGGGCCGGGTGAATCTGACTCAGTGAACTGCTGTGCGAATGTACCACCCTGTAAAACGACGACGAAGGTAAGCCCCGTACGCTCGGTCTGGTCCCGATAGCCCATGGTTTCTATTGAACGGCCTGTACGCCTGGCGACCCTCAACGTGCGGGGGCTCGCGGACCGCCGACGGCAGAGACAAGTATACCGCCTCGTCGTTGAACACGACCTCGACGTTGTAGCCTTAGAGGAGACCAAGGTCGAGGGGGCGGATCAGACCGAGTGCATGGTGAGGCCTTTCAGGGCACGCTACGACGTGTGCGTTTGCCACGCTGTAGGGACGTCGGCAGGGTGCGTCTTGCTTGTGCGGCAGAGTTTAGGGGCAGTGGTCCTGGCCGTTACGACCTGTGATGCGGGGCGGTTGATTGTCTGCGACCTTTCTTTTTTGTGCCTAGAGTGGCGCATAATTTGTGTGTATGCTCATAACAACGCTGAAGAGCGGAAAGTATTTTTCAAGTTTATTCGTTCTTATTTTGACACTGACCGTATGACAATATGCCTTGGGGATTTCAACTGTGTGTGTTCCGCGCGAGATAAATCCAGTGTAACGCCTTTCAGAGACGCGAGTACCAGCATTTTAAATGAAATATTTAATGAGTATGGGCTGGAGGACGTTGGGGATGTCTTGGGGGATGCTTTGAACTGTCGCTTTACTCATTTGCAAGGATTTAGTCATGCCCGTTTGGATAGGTTGTATATTTCCTTAGAACTGATGCCTCTGAGCTCCAACTACTGTGTAACGCCGGTTTCATTTAGTGATCATTGTCTGGTTTCTGTCATTCTTGGCAAAGCCAAGGGAAAGGGAAGGAAGTTTTCTTGGGAGCTGTGGAAGTTAAATAGTAAACGTTTGGACGATAATACTTTTGTAAAGGCTGTCAAAGACAGCATCGAAAAGTTAATGAAACGAGATGAAAATATTTATGCTGCAAAATGGGATACTTTCAAACAAGAAGTTAAAATGATAGCAATGGAGCGAGGAAGCGCTATTCAGAATAGTGCAAGGAAGAGCGAGGAACTTCTGCGCAGCACACTTAAGATTTTGATTGGTGAGGAAAGCCGTACGCCTGGCGTTTTCAAAGATGATATCTGCACCGTCAGAGCCCAGCTTGAAATCTTGGATAAAGAACGATATCATGGTGCGCTAGTACGGGCGCGAGCAGGGAAAATGTTGCTGGGCGAAGCGCCAACAAAGAGAGCACTCGGGATGGAAAAGAAATATGCTTCCCGCAATGAGATAGCAGAAATTGAGAGTAGTGGGGTGGTGACGAGTGAACTCGCGGAAATAGAAAGCGCTTTTTGTGATTTTTATAAAAAAACTTGTTTTCTTATCGTCCTGTAGACTTAGATAATTTCAAAAAAGAATTCTTGTGCTTTTTACCGCGTTTGGATGACGATGTAGTGTCAAGGTTAGAAGAATCAATTACTGTGGGTGAGATTGAAAGAACAATAGACGAATTAAATGCGGGGAAATCGCCTGGCCCAGATGGCCTCAGTGCGTCCTTCTACAAGATGTTTAAGCGTGAGATAAGCCCTTTGATAAGTCAGGTATTTAATGAAGCGTAAGACCGTAAAATGCTGCCACCCTCGTTTTCTCGCTCTCACACGGTTCTTATTCCGAAAACTGACGATAGAATTAAATTGAGACAAGTATCGGCCTATCGCCCCATTTGTCTAACAAATGTCGATTACAAAATTTTAATGAAAATTCTGGCCAGGCGATTACAGTCAGTTATCCAGGATGTGGTTGGACCCCACCAGACGTGTGGAATAAAAGGGCGGTCAATTCTGTCAAATATAGACCTTTTCCGCCTACTCTCGCCCCCTACCGCCAAGTAGGCATATCCGGTATGGGCGACGAAAAAATATTAAAACGTTTCAACCTGCAAATAGTAAAAAAAAATAGAGGGGAGAGAAAACGAGAATGGGTGACGGTTACGCTTTTCTCCTAAATGCATTCTATTGGCGTGGCGACGGCAAAACAATGTTTTCGCCCATACTGGAAGTGACGACAATTCAAGATGGCGGCGCCCTTGAAGAAAGGGTCTATACATGCCGCTCGGAGCGTGCTGGAATGCTGTGATTGTATGGCTCGCGTGGTCGCAATACTCCAGATCGACCTGGAGAAAGCTTTTGATCAGGTGTCGCACGAGCTTCTTTTTAATGTCCTGGAACATGTAAATGTAGGTTCTGTCATTCTTGAGGGCGTGCGTATGGCGTATAAAGGGTGCACTACTAATCTTATTGTAAACAAAGCTGTTGGTGAACGTATCCCAGTGCATCGTGCTGTGCGCCAGGGGTGCCCTTTGTCCCCCCTTCTTTTCTGCATTTTCATTGAATCTTTTTGTAGGTATATTCTTAATAGCCAAAGCATTCATGGGTTTCAACTAATGTCGAGTGAAGTGCGCGTATTGTCATATGCTGACGACATTGCCATTTTTTGTGTAGATAAAGGCAGCATAAGTGAGTCAGTGAAAGCTATTAAACTTGTCTGCAAATATAGCGGTAGTTCGGTAAACTGGCAGAAATGTCTTGGCCTCTGGCATGGTGAATGGGACTCGGCGCCCAGTGCATTTGAAAACATTAAGTGGGTAACAACGCCTCCAAAATACCTAGGTGTACCTTTAGAAAATTATCGGGATAGTGAGCTTTACTGGAGAAGTCAGGCTGTAGAGCTGCGCGATAAAGCCGAGAGATGGAAGGGCAGGGATTTGTCAATGTTTGCACGTGCCACGGTGTGCAATTTGTTTTTTGTCAGCAAATTGTGGTATGTATTTCAAGTGTTACACTGCTCGCGCGTCAACGTACAAAAAATACATAGAGTTTTTGCCGTTTTCATTTGGGGATCGACCTGGGAGCGGACTAGCCGAACGAATCTTTTTCGGCGTGTCCGATCCGGGGGCTTGTCATTAGCGCACTTATTCCTGAGGCAAGTCGTAAACCGATTTATTTTTGTTCGTGATGTGAAGGATGGTTTCCTTCGTACTATGTGTCAGCTGCGCTTAGGCAAAGCTTTGCCACATTTTGTTGTTTCTTCTGCGTGTCCCCCCGCTGGAGTAATCCGTGGTTACTGGCGAGAGGTTGCTCAAGCAACACAGTTTTTGAGCACTCGTTTTTCTATGGAGTATTTAAGTGAAGTGCCGCGGAAAAGACTGTATAGGGATCTTGTTGATGTTGCTCTCCCTGTTCCCCTATACCGATCACTGTATTGTGCGGGCCCAGGTCAAAACGTG
>JABSTQ010011244.1:140000-356955 GCA_013358835.2 Ixodes persulcatus
CAACAAAAAATGATTGAAGCGGGCCGAAGTATTATATGTAACAATAAGAGAAGAGCAGCGACGTCACCACAAGCTCTGGAGCACCAAAAGATGAGAAGGAAATTACAGCGACAATCTGCGTTCACTCAATTGTCAATTAGGTGGTAATAACAATAGGACGACATATCTTATGAGAGTTATCACCTCTAATTCCCATTCACGTGGATGTGTATGGTATCTGTGGTGCTCAGTGGGCACCAAATTTGAGCGCGGTGTTGCGAGCTGCGGAAGCGCCGTGGGTGTAGATCGTAAGTTCGCACTTAGCAGCAACAGACTCAACTATGGCCGCCAATGAGTACCGCCTATAGTAGCCGTATTTGCTGCCCTCAGAAGTGAGGATAGTGCGCTATCTGCGCCAGTTCTGTTCGGTGTTGGAGAAACGAGAGCAAGAAGAAGAGCGTCTGTCGGCGCCGCTATACCAAAGCAGCCAACAAGAGCTTCGTTCCGATTTGGGGTTAAAACGCGGGTACGGTTCCCCGAGCATGACGCTCCCAATTACGTGCCGGTTCCTTTCCTCGCTCCCTTCCTGGTGCCAGTCTTCGCCGCGCAGGACACTTTTGACCGGCAGCTATTAGAGGCCCCTCTACAACTGAAAAAGCGAGCGGAGTCAGAGACAACATGTTCCATCAATACTACGCCCAAAGGGCAGCTGAAAAACAAAGGGGTGTTGTACCGTCCACGGGGTTGGAACTTATTTCTACGTATAACAGTTGTTTCGAACTAGATAATCTCGAGGAAAGCCATCAATGGTCGTCCTTGCCTCCATAAATGTACTTGAAGTTCTTCCATCACTAATTCCTATTAGTTACAAGAGGACTTTCCAAATGCAGAGAACGCCACTCAAAACTGTATTCACATGGGTCGACGACATAGAGACATTTTGAGCCGCGTATGTACATGTTCGAGATTTCCCCCTTTGTTGATTTAACAAAAGGTTCTATAGATAGTTTCATGTTACTATAGGCCGCAGCGGATGCTACGAGCTATCCCCGCCAATCCAGCGCTGTCAACTTTCATCACGTGACTACGTGCACGTGGCACATGACCCGAAGGTCACGTGATATTCGCACAACATTCAATTAGCTTTGATGGCTCGTAGCGCTCTCTGCGGTTCACCGTAAGGTGAAACCGAGTACAGTATAGCGTCAATGTTGTTACATCACTTTTGGAGTTACTCCCATGCTTGACGCCGAGGGACTTTAAAAGAACTGGCGAACAAGGTCATTACATTAGGGAGGCCCAACTGAAACCTCGAAACCAAGGCGTTTGAATATAATCTGACGAAAACTGACCTAGTTCAATTTGATTAGCAGGAGAGGACGCTGCTGAGGGGACATTCTCCTTGAGCCCATCACGGAGTCTGTTAGACCTTAACGGCATATCGACATCAATAAGCACCAGCTATCGCGTAAAAATATAATCCGTGAGGCAAACCATGCATGTCCCCACTACAGTGCCCCATGGGCACCGGTGGGAACGATAGACGGCCGAATCAACGCTGCAGTCTTGTGCAGGTATGCAGGTGTCCGCTATCGCAGCTTTAATCTCTTCCCCAAACTTTGCGGAGGCGTTCGTAGATTGTGAATATTTCATTTCTTACCATGCATCAGTGTCAAATGAAGCAATCATTCGACAGCACAACTCAGTCTACCGTTTGCGTGTCCGCGGTCCGTAACACTTCTTCTGACGCCAGCGGATTGGGAATAAGAGACGGCCTGAACGAAACTCATTGTCTGTCAAAATGATAAATAACGATTCCTCTACATTGGGGGACTCGACTAGAGTATAAAGTGTTTCATTGTTCAGCTGACAAGATACAAAAGTATTCGGCGCACACGCCCAGCCTCCTGTTTGCGTCAATCTCTGCTGGCGCCAACGCGAGGAACTTCTGCGATTGTCTAACACGGGCGTTTTCTTTCACACCGATGTAATAAATACGAGCTGTCCGTGGTAACGACCGTGGCCTCTTCGGATCCGAGAATAGTAGCACGTCGGCTGGCAGTGTGTCTTTCGTCACAATCCGCTGAATTGGGGGCTGCGTGTGCTCCGACGGCGGAAACGTAATTCTTCTGCTCAACGTCTCTTATATGTTACTCCGGTTTGCTTTGTTTGGGGCGTCTATACCATCCAGAGTCCATGAACATTCGGCACTGAATGAATCCGCCCAACAAAAGATACAAAGAGGGAACAAAATTATGACCCGCTAAAATAGCATTCACGAATAAAAAAATAAAATAAAAGAATCGGACGGCACCGTTCCGCTTCCATTGCTAAAAAAAAAAAGAAGAAGGAAGAAGAAAGTTTTGCTTGTTGGTTGTAAATTCAGGCTCGATTGAAGACTCTGAGCGCCGCGAGCTACAGACCAGAGCATGCAAGATAACGGTTTTGAAAAAATTGGAGTGTAGACATTTTCAAAGTGTTTCGCCTGAGTGGTTTCTGGCAATGTGTCGTCGGGCTTGAGAGGCGACTCGCAGGATTGGGCTTTCCGATTCCCGAGGTGCTGACATCGTTCGATTTGTTTCGAGCAGACCGATTTGTTACGAAAGGATGAGCCCGGACAATGCCGATACGACGAAACGCCTGGCCAAACGGGATTAATAGGTAGTGTACACTGTTTCTCTTCTTCTCCAACAAATACGTGACGCTTGAACGCCGTGCGGACCGTGACCTCAAAAATTTCCCGATGGCAACCTTTTTGTTTCTTCCGTAAGCTCCGTACTCACCTTAGCGATACGTTTGAAATCGGCTGCTGTTCTGATACGAGCGGCTCCAGCTAAATACGGTCGCAAACGAAAGCGTTCAATCGACGTGGCGTTACTGATCAGCGAATGCCCGTTTTCGATTTAACGCGGATCGTGCACATGTGGTAGTTAAAACGATGTCTTGGGCTTTCTTCTTTTTTTGGTTTCGCTCCGAGGTGGGCTACAACCGAGGCTACGGACCACCAGCTTTAATCAGAAGGCAGTTAGAAACCACGTGGTATAGTGCTCTGACGTGCGTATCAAAGCAGAACAGTAATACGCGTTTTTTTTTTTTTTGTTTGGCTGGCTCATTTTTTAAGTTGGTGACACCGTGACACCTATATAGCTTCGGTTATAGACCTTTTCATCGCTTATCACCCGGGTGAAAAATGCTGAGTCAGTGAGCTGTGGACGCATGCGCAGCGTGGGATATACCGCACAGCACAGCAACAGCGCACGCTCAGAAGGCGTTCCACAGCCCAGCAGACAAAGATGGTAGCGTGCAGAAGGCGATTTTCGCAAAGGTCTATAGTTCATTCTAGAGCAAGACTAATCGTAGCCTGGTGTTACTGGAGCCTACATATCTACCTGTCCACACACAAAAAAAAAAAAAAAGGACATGCGTGCAATTTTTGGTTGTGGACTCCTTTTTTATTGCAGCTGTTGCTGTAAGTCACTAGTCCAAAGATGCCATCGGGTAATCCAGCACGCCTAACAGCGACGTCGCAAGAGCGTGCAAGTATGATGTCCGAATGCCGGGACTGTTTGCACGGCCGCCACGCCCGAACGACGGCGTCGAATGCGGGACCAATCGGAAGCTTCGACGGCGCGGCTGACCTGCGAAGCACAAAAAAAGCCCCGGTCGGTCAGTCGAACGCGCAAGCCGTTAGAACACGGGTGCAGTGAGGCGCGGTCCTCGTCCGAGGTGGCGCGGGACGACGACAGCTGTCCCGGAACAGTCGGTGGTAGCACGCGCGGCAAACTGACTGCATTCAAAACAAAAACAAAATAAAAACAAGAAAACAAGGCGGGTCACGTTCGAGACCACAACGAGCGTGGGAATGGCTGGTCCTTAACGGAATGGTCTGTTTACCATAGGGCGATAAACCGACCGCCGGATAAACATCGAGGTTTTGAGAAGCGGGAACCATTATTTTACTCGCTCGTATGTATACACATCGCAGATGTGTTGAAGACTTGAAGTTACGTGTTCTCGTTTCGATGGACCGGCAATAATGGGTGTTTTGTTTCTGAACGTGAACGCAGTGTGTGGATCTTGGCACTGTTCTATCGTGGCCATGTAAGCTGTTTTCTTCGTAGTCTCCAATTTGCATCAAAATTTGCTAAGCACAAAAACAGGCATCGCTGAAATAGTAAGCCAAATATTGGGCCATAATAAAGTTTTTGTTTTAAATTCGGTTTACAATTTTGGTACCGTGATTTTTTCCTTGGCCACAATAAAAAAAAAAAAGTTACTTCAGGGGAAGGCAGGTGTTCACTCTTTGGACTATAGACTTTGTCCCTAAGTGATTACAAGCAGTTTCATGGTGTCAAATGAATGCCTTCGAAGCCCGCCCCAGCACCCGCGCAGCAGCACGAAAGAAATGCTCTGGCATCGTCCATTTTCAGTCTGCCCGCTCGACCTGAAAACCTGCCTTCCCATGACGTCACGCCCCTGAAAAGCGCAGGTATATTTGAACGTTCGTTTTGGCTCAATTTTTACTCGCCGATTTCACAATAACTATTTTGAATTTCGCGATACTTAATAGCAAACCGGAAGGCGTAAAGGACGGTGATTCCGAAAATATAGTTAGTTGGGGTAGCACGAAAAATCGCCGGAGCACCGTGTAAAGGCCGACGACCAGTTCGCGCTTTCCACTTTTCCCCCGCTTCCTCCTCTCCCCCTTCTAACCTGTCCACCGTTGCCTGCTTCCACCTCCCCCATTGTGAGGAGGATCTGCCTTTAAGAATTTCGAGTGTGGTCGTCGGCCACTGCGTGGAGCGAAAAAAAGCGACGAATTTCGCCCGGCGGAGTTCACTCTGCGCGTGACGTCAGAAGAGTGGCTGTTGCGCCGCGCGCAGAGCAGACGCGCAGCCGGGCGTAGTTCGTCGCTTGCTCGCCGCTTATTCGCGCACAAAGTTGAGCCTCAACATACAACCCTTCGCGCCTCAAATTTTTCGCTGCCGAAAAAGCAAGGAACGGGGTGTGAAAAAACACGTCGTTCATATACGCATAACGTCTGTTACAAAAGGAATAAAAAAAAAAAAAAAACTTTTGTTTGCCTACCGTTGCTTGGCAGCTGAAAATTCGGTTTATAGTGTGTTACGAATTTAGCCCGGCATCACGTTTACCATGCACATACTCCAATGTATTGAGGGTTTGTATTAGATAAATGTATGTTTATCTTCACCCGCAAGGCAATGAGTGTCCAACTTTTACAGACTGCGATTGCTTACACACAATTACAGTTGGCACGAATCACGATGTAAATACGCATGGAAAGATGGTAGGACCTTCCACGGAAAACCACGTGTTCATATTTAATGTTTGTAGTTTTATTAGAAGAAGATAACATTTCCTTCTGGTACATGAATATTCTTCAAATATTTGAAAGAAATAACGAGCTGCCATTATTTACTTTTATATCTTAAATTAATCCTCACCACCAAAGGTACTACCACAAGGAAGACAAAGAACGTCGTCCAAACAAGTGTTGCAGTTGCAGGTTGCCGAGGTGTGGGTTTCGTATCAGGAGATGCCACAACCCGGAGTGATGAAAAATCTTCAGTTTGCAATAAAGTCGATTGAAAACGCTTCAACTACCAATCACTCTAGCCTTCAATTGTAAATAAAACTCTGTACAAAAACTGATAAATGGTTGTTTTGCTTCCTTGATCTCGGGGGCCATTTTTAGCTGTACATATCGGATGGATAGTGAATAGATATATTGACTGCATCGAAAATCCTTAAAAAAAAGATAATATCTGAAGGAACGCCGATGCCTAAACCCATTATGTAACCCAGCCACCTTAGCAAAAAAAACACAAAATAAATTAAATTTGGGTGTGTGATATCTGCAGGAACAAAACAGGTGGGGAATCCATCTTGCACTTAGAACCCGTTCCCCCGGTATACTTTTCGTGGCGCCCTTCACAAACTCCAGCCAACCCTCTCACTCCAAAAAAAAAGTACCCACGACGTGTAATTAAGGGTCAGTAGCCTTCCCATTCCCCGAAGCCCGCGTCCTTGACCCCCCAAAAAGACGTGCTCTCGGTAGTCGACCAGCCTTCTTCGCATAATTTGTGTTCACCGCGCGCTCTTTCTTTAACTGCACGCCGGTATGCGGACCGTCCGCTCGCAGCTCAATTGCGTCGCCGATTTCCAAGCATTCAAATGAGCCTGGCGGCGGAATCCCATTGCGGCAAAGCGACCACGATTAAACGGACGCACGCACGACTACACACACAAACAGAGGAAAGAAAGGGGTGTGGGAGAAAGAGGGCGAGAGAGTTACGGAACCCTATGGCAAGCTCATAAATCCCGTCCGCGAAATTTGGTCGGTGCCGGCGTGAGCGTTCGGTGGCGGCCGAGGAACCACATTCCATTGGGCGGTCCCTCCCTAAGCAAGCGGCGCGGTCCTCGAGCGCCGTGCCTCGAGGCAGTGCGGTGAGCGAAGCCTACCTTGCCGGCTGCCTGCTGTGCAGCAGCGAGTCAGCAAAGATTTGCTCGGCCAGTCACTTCGCCTCGCTTCGCTGCCTGCTGTTCATTTTTCGTCGTTGGACAGGGAAGGTTTTTGTTGTGAGCAGCGACGGGACACCGGGGACGGTGGCTGTCATACGAGGTGCAAGACGACGGTCAACTGCGGCAGTTTGTGGAGGTAGAACCCAACATGTGTCGGTTCTGTGGTGCGGACAACGTCATCGGTTCAGCGTAATCCAAACGAACGACCTCGGAAGGTGTCTGGAATTCCCGCGGCGACACCCCGCGGAGCGATCGTGGGGCGCGCCGCGACGGGATGGCACCCGTCGGATCGTTAATTATATTCGCTCGTTCGAGATCGAAAGTCGCTTTTGGTTCAGTCGAAACGTTTCAATTGTTGCTGTCTGGTAGAATCGGAACACACAGTCAGCTCACTCAAGGGAGCGTTTTAAACGTAGTATGTAAATGGAAGAAAGGACAGAAAATCATTCCCCCTATTGCGTATTCACCGGTACTCGCACATCGGAGGATATACTATGAAGAGTTTTAGAGTAGGAGGACCCAATTATCTAGGTGCCCCGAACAGCTGCAGGGAAAGGGTTGGGGGGAGGTCGCACTGCGTATGCGGTTCTGCGCATGGAAATGTGACAACCCAAGCTGCTCGGATGATCCAAAGCGTTGAGGCCTACTATTCTAAGATTCCCTAATGACTCGTGTATTTAGCAATACCAAAGAAAACGGAACAGTAAAGTGTGCGTGTGTGCGTGTTGTGAGAATATACTGTAGCCCTGTTCAAAGCTGATTTTATCGGAACAACAGAACGCATTACGTCCGCAAGTCCGGTGACCTCCCGAAGGGTTCCTAGGTGTGAGATCACCCTCTAGTGCAACTTCATACCCCTCGTGTAATAAATGCGTTGTTTCACGTGTTTGTACCTCAAACACAAGCCTATGTCCCAATTATTCAAGTTCACATAGCGTCTCTGAGACCACCAGAGTCTTTAAAAGAGAGTCATAGGGAACCGTGTTTGCACAACCGTTACGGTATACGATGGTCCCTCCGGTACCGACGGCGCATGCGCTACCGTAGAAGACTCGCACATGCGCAGTTCGTACCGGAAGGCCCATCGTACCGTGTCGGATGTGCAAAAACGGTTCCTTAAAAGTCTCTAATGTCACGGCCCGCAAAGGGACTTCTGCAGTTGTTTTAGTGTCCTCCGACAACCTCCTCCGGTGAACAGGTCCTCCATCGTAGACGCAGATGGAAGTAGTCATTCAGCGAGAAGACAAACGTTAACATCGTCCCTGCTATTTCTTCTGCCCGAACAGAACGCGCACACACAGAGTAACCAAAGACGCCAAAGCGCATCTCATTCATTGGACATGGTCCACGCATCCTCGACCTTGAGCGAGGAAGCCCAGCCGCATCGTTAAAATTCTTTTCACGCTCCTGATAACCACAAGACGGGGCAACAAACGCCAGTGCCCAATGACAATCGACGAAGGACGATTAGAACGGAACAAAGGAAGAACAGCTTTGTGTCCATTACAAGGCAAAAACAACTCCAACGAACCACCAGAAACAAACACAACAGGACGCCAGCCACCGGGGAAGCTCCGCAAACAACCAGGACACATCGCCGTAGGACAAAACAGAGAAGATGGGCTTTTGCTTCGGGTTTTTCCCCTCAGTCCACCCGCGTCCACGTGTAATCACCAGTGCCGCGGCTTCTACCAATGTCCTCGCCGCTCGCGCGTGGATTGAAGGGTCTTTGGGGTCAACCCCCACCCCCCGTCCTCTGGAAACAAGCAGCAATTACGGAGGCCCACTAAGCTTGTCAACTTTAAAAAACCCTTTCTGGAGCTGCGTTGAACCAAAAGAAGCGAGCCTGCAATGCCATCGGCCAGTTGCAGCGTACAATTGTACGTGACGACGTGAACACGGCCCATGTTAGGCGTACTGCCCCTGTATACTTGGAGAACGTGCTCTGACATGGGCGCCGCGAGAGCGCGTGAAATGTTACGAGGCAGTTGGGCGAGAAAAAAAGAAAAGGACTGCGAAGACGTCTTTTTTTAGAGCGGGAATCTTCGGCTCCGTTCGCGCTTTTGTGTTTGGCGCGCGCGTGCGCTCGTGTAGCTCTGTTGTTTCGTTTGTTTACCGCTGGCGCCGCTCATGGCCTTGTTTGCGGACGCCGTTTGACCAGAGGTTCTTTCGAAAGATTTTGTATGTGCGTAATTCGGAAAGCCCGTTCTATTTGGCATTTTATTTTCGGTTGCCGGTTTGACTGCTGTTGTCCATCGAAGAGTGTTCTTTGGGGGCAGTTTAAAGTACGTGGTGTTGTTCTTGACGCCGTGTAACTGCAAGATTCTTTTTTTAGGGTACGGCGTGATTGCTACTATCGACCGTGAATGGCGTGCGGAGGGTTGATGTCGGTGCGGTAACAATAGAGAAGCAGTGGGTGTTTGGGAGCATGCTCCTGTTTATTATATGTTACCCGGCTGAGATGTTTTTGGAGCGACTGGTCATTGGGTGTGATATCATTGAACCACATGCTTATTGATGTCAGTCGCAGTCTCAGGATGAGGCCCTGAATTCTATTCGTCATTCACGAGACGATCAAATACTAGAATTGAATTAGGCGGTTATGCCTAAGAATCGACGACAGGTAGCAATTCATGTGACGTGCAGGAAGTCTAAAACATCTGCAGAATACCGTGAAATTGGTTTTCCAACGAGATGTGAAACAGAAGGTTTCCTTGCTGGCGTGTTTTATGCTTACTGACACAGCAGATCTCGGCTACCTTGACTACAGTTTAATTTTTATAAAGACGTTGAAATCCGGAATTAAACTTAAAGGGGGCACGAGGAAAGACTATACATGCGACACAAATGAAATACAATCAGTTGATCATATCCGATTAAAGATTTATCGGGCGATGGTTGACCCGGCCCATGGAGATATAATGACATATTATGGGGTCAAAGCAAGCATAAGCTCATTAGTCTTTTAGATTAAGTGAAATGCTCAAACATAGAAGAAAAAAACTGGAAGTATCTATAGCAAGGACGGAGTTTTATGAATAATATTGCAGATGAAAATAAAGAAAGAAGTGATACGCCAGTTAAAGCTACATGGCCTGGCGGTCTTCACCGGCATAGATAGCAACAATACATTGCCATCTATCTAACAGCCGGAGAAAGTAGAATTAAAAGATAAAACGGAACGATGGGTAAAAATAAAGCAATTGTACAGAATACAATAACTCGCGCTAAAAACCAATCTTTGTCAAATAATCAATAACCATCCAAAAACTAAAAACTGGAATGGTCGTTGAAAACACATCCGATACGTTGTCCATTCTATCCTCTAGTCTAAGTAAAATCCATGAGGCTCAATTTAACATCATCAAATAAACTCAGTCCGTATGCGGTAGAGTTCTCCTTTCATAGCAGATGAACAATTTTTAAATCTGAAGTGTTTCATCACCACTGGAGTAGAAATATTATATTTAAAAAAAAAAACAGGTGACTTTTGCAATGCGTAGTTGATACAGCTCGCGTACAAAATAGCTCAAGACACGAAGCAAAGATGCTTTACACAAGCAAATGACAACGATATCGAGCAAAGGTCACCAAGAAAAAATAACTATAAACAAGCTGAAAACAAAAGTCTACAAGCCCATAAGCCAGCGCGCTGATAGTGGGACGCACGCGTAGCTGTCAACACTCCCACTTTATTTTTAGCAACTCCATTCTCTCAGGTTTATCAACACCACTAATTGCGGCTCCATTGTCAAAGTACTCAACACTCATCAAGAAAAGTAAAAAAAAAAAAATCGCCACTGAAACAAAGCGTTTAAGAGGAATAATCGTTTTCGCTGCACAATGACCACGTAAACGGTGTAAAGTTTAAATATAGTCGCAAACCAAAGGCCACGGGCTTTACGTAACACTATGCTAGCCGCATAACGCACGCACTTCACGTACCGTTCATGCAATTTTCAACGAGTTTCTGTCGCTAAACAAAACAAGGGGGGCGACATCGCACGTCCCTCTTCTGAATCCATGTCATTGTATATAGAGGCCACGGCACACTGGACTTTGCGATGGTGCCGCCGCGGCTGGCTCCTGCGGTGAAACCGCGTTTTCTCGGTCTCACTTAATAGCTGCCCGCTTGCCGTCAGGAGGCTATTGTGTCCCCCCTCCGAGTTCTTTGTCTCCAGGAGGGTGTCGCGGCTCTTCACCGACGTTTTCTCGCCGACGTATGGAGTGATCACGTGATGTGCGTGCGATGAGTGGCACGCATCCTCTCGTTTCGGAATGGGGACGCGTCGCACTGGCGTCGCGAGTGGCGTCGACACCACATAGAAGACAAGGCCCGTGAATGCCGTCATCGTTCGTAGATCCCCGACCCGCAAAAGCGACGAATGCGTTAACGTCCGACGAGCCGTGTGCTTAGCGTCGCGCTCGTTGTGAGAGGCTGCAAGACACGCTGCCGGCGATGCTGACGCGAGCTAGGCCGCTAGGTGGCGCTTCGTGGATCCACTAGTGTTATATACGGTTATATATGTCTTTATAGAGTTATATATCTCTAGATGTATTACTCTATTCTAAATAAATGTTAAAAAGAAACACTCGCTAGGTGGCGCAAGCTGCCGCCTGATTCAATGGGTTCAGCTTCATCCATCCATCCAGTGATCACGTTTTTGGGGGGAAGGCTGAGGTCTGGGTTTTTAGGTAATATTGGTGGCGTGGTGCCTGATTTCGTTCGGCTGGTTCGGGTTCTTCTTTTGTCGCGGTTAAAAAAATACGCGGAGGAACCGGTTCGCACTTATTTAGGGCATCTTTACGAGACAATCCAGAGCTTCAATGATGCCGGCGCGCTCGATTTGTCGTGAAAGGCGTGGAGCGCGCAAAGACGCATTTTGCTTTTTTGCGAAATGAAGGATGAGTTCAGTGAACGAGTTACATAGGTTTACCTAAAGGACTCGCGTCAATTTATGAAGACTTTTTCAATGAACTTTTTACTTTTCGCGAAAAATTGCACCTACGAAAAGCAATAACGCCTTGAACAATATGCACACTGTGGGTGCCCCCAAAGTCACAAAGGCTTGATATGAAACTGCCCTAAGGTATAAACTGTTTTCCCAAATAATGTTTTTGACAAAAAAAAAAAAAAAAAAATTCTGCGTACATTTGTATTTTAACTCGAGAAAAGGCAATAAAAGGAAATGGACATACAAACACACCGTTTTAACATCGTTGAGACGGTGTCTGTATATGTTAGTTTTTTTCCGCCCAAAGAGTTGGAGGTATAGAAGTTATTGACCAGCTCGCCTGCTTTTTTAGTTTCTTTTTACTCTATATTGACAATTACTTTTTAAGTAGGGAATTTTACCAGACCGTTCCAATTCCTTCCATAACAATACCCGATACTCCGCCGACGCCTTTGCGCGTGAATCGATGCGGGCCCGTGGCGCTGGTTTTCAAATTTAGGGGTTTCACGTGGCAAACGAACGACGGCCATCTGGCACGCCCCAGCGGAGATCCAACAATGGCTTGAAAAGAATACGTATAAAGGCTGAACTCCATGGAACGAATTATGTGACGAATAACAGGCGAACGCCGCCCGACGGCACGCTCGTTTTGCGCGCGACGTAGCAGCCACTGAGTTGATTCCACGCGCAGAGCAAAAGCCGCCGGCCAAAATTCGTCGGTTATTCGCAGCATATTCGTCCCATGGAGTTCAGCCTTAAAGGCTGAACTCCATGGAACGAATTATGTGACGAATAACTGGCGAACGCCTCCCGACAGCACGCTCGTTTTGCGCGCGACGTAGCAGCCAGTGTGTTGATTCCACGCGCAGAGCAAAAGCCGCCGGCCAAAATTCGTCGGTTATTCGCTGCATATTCGTCCCATAGAGTTCAGCCTTAACTTCTAGCTCGCGTTTCCAGAAAGCGTTTGTTCAATATGAGAAACTGCCTTGGTCTGGGGTCTAAATGCATCTGTTCAAAGGGTTTCTTTGACTATGACCGGTGATAAAACATATTGATTGGAATCACCTAAAGCCAAAGCAAAATGACAAAGACGTTATGTAAACAAGTTTTTTTTTTTTTTTCAAATGTCTTGCAGTTCTCGCCGCCGAATATCCTTTTTCCTTTCTGAGAAAATGCGAGAAAGGAAGGCTGCTCAACAGAAGGTGAAACGAGGACACAGAGTCCTGCTGTCAAATCACTTGGCTTATAGAGATTTTACTCATATTAGTGAGATATTGTAAGTGCGCAGGTGAGCTGGTGGTAATTAATCATTCTGTGTAACACCTGAGACAGTGTGTCTGTTCCTTCGACTAAAAGCTTTTTTTTTTTCTTTTCTGCACCACAGGCTCAGGTGTTAAACGACACGATGCTGACACGTGAAAGGGGAGCGGGATGATAGTTTTAATTATTACACTTTAGGCGAGCATTGTACAATGAAGTTGTTAATTAAGTATGCCGTAGACTTTCGGCCTTTAACCAAGAAACGCCGAGGAATATCCATCGGTAACAAAAATATAATTTTGGTTAAAACCAAAATACACCGATGAACACTCGTTGGTGCAATAAACAAAAAATCGTGTAAAACCTAGAAACACCGATTTCTGGAAATGTCTGCTCCAGCTGGACAGTTCCTGTCCAAACCCTTCTTGCTTAAACCCGAATAGCTTAGGTTATTGGGAAAATTTGCACCGATATTCACTGTTTGTATCGTTCATCCAAAACGGATGACCGAAATATACCGATATTTCAAAAGTAAATAAACACAAAAAACAACAACAAATATCCTCCCCGATTTCTCTTATGAATAAGCACCGGTAAATCTGCGCCCTAATAATAAGCACGTGGAGAGTTTTCTATCGCACATAAGTTACAATCTGAAAATAATGTCCGATTGCTTAATTGCAGTCGTATTCACGCTACTCGAAAAAAAGTTATCAATTGCAATTACTCTTCACTCTAAAAAAAAAGCCCGTGCGTCCACTTTCCCGCACAACACTCGGAGAGCCAATCAGCGGAACTTACGGAGGCAGCTCAGCGAATGACGATGCCGAGACATATGTTTAGACGAAAAAACGCAGTCTGAGTTGTGACATCAAGCAATGCAAAACGTCACGCTTGCATTGCTTAATGTCACTACTCAGACTGCGTTTTTTGGCGTAAACCTATGTTTCGGCATCGTCATTCGCCGAGCAGCCCTCCGTAAGTTCCGCTGATTGGCTCTCCGAGTGTTGTGCGGGAAAGTAATTGCACGGGATTTTTTTGAGTGTTGGTTAAAAAAAAACAAAAAAAAACATACCATTCGACTAGGTTACATAATTCGTTACTCAAAAAGAAAACTTATTGAACGGAACTTGAAAAGAGTACCGTTACTTTTCAGATTACGCAGATTTTACTGCCGTTTTGAAAGCGGGCCTCGGTACTGCTCTTAATTGCATTAGCTACTGCTCAATCCACCAATTTCGGTAGACTAATCTCCTGTCGGAGACATACGGTTTGAGCCTCGAGGACTCCTTGGTAGGGAACTTGTAGAAACAAAAGAAGCGCTGGAGAAAGAGAGAAGAGAGAGAGAAAGGGGGGGGGGGGGGCAGAGTAACGGTTACAGGTACTTTTAGTACTTACAAAGGTAATCAGATTACTCTCGTAATCACTTGCTAAGAAAAGTATTCAAATGATTACAAAATTACTTGAAAAAGTAGTCGATTACAAGGAGTTTGATGATTTGCAATGAGTACCGCACGTCTGCTTATTGGTTCGCATGAGTGTCATAAGTAGGGTTTCGTGTTTTAAGTTTCTTTTTTTTTTTTGAATTTGGGAGTGTTTTCTTTGGGGCTTTATTTCTTGCCACAGATTCGTTTTTTTTCTTTCTTCTTTAGTCTCAATTTTTGGCGTTGGACAAAAGTGCGGCGCCTATTGGGGCAATTATGCTGCAAAAAGCAGCTAGGACACCAGCATGTAATCCCAAGTTCCGGAAACTAATCTGACACGAATACTCGAAAAACAAACAAACAAACAAACAAACACACACGCGCGCACGCACGCACGCACGCACGCACGCGCGCACACACACACACAAAAAAACGTCCTTGTAACATGACTTTTTTTTGTGTGTGTGGAAGAAAGAAGTAGCCTCGCGGACAGTTAATTGGGGACTGTTCTGGGTAAACTTTAAATAAAACTGCAAATAAAGATCCCTCTTCCGCGTTGTTTGGGTTTTTCTTATGGGATGAAAACTCCAGTTCGGAGAGTTGTGTTTTCCCCGAGTTCGATAAATCCCCCTCAAAGGTCACTGTTTGGGGTCTATCGGTACAACGAAAACCCGAAATTCTACTCACACGAAGGGATCGGTGGCCGAGTGGGCTAGCGCACACCAGCTCGGAGCACGTGGAACGAAAGCTCGCGCCGCGAAACCCAGGGATCCTGGGTTCCATAGATCAATCTCACCGGCCAGTTTGGATACGCCACCGCCGCCGCCATTCATCGAGAAAGCTTTTGTTTTTCTGCACTTGCGAGAACCTCACTGGAGCTCTGCGCGCGCAGAGCATGGGACGACTTGGGCACTGCCGCTTGCCTCCTGTGAACTAAAGTTATGGCGGCTTCACGCATGCGGCCATTGCTGTGTGCTCGGCTGAGGAGCGCGTGCTGAATGCGAGCTTCTACAGTTCTTTCGCCACGTGCATTCCGCACCACCAAGATTGCCGGTTTTGGCAGCCTATTAATGCGAGCTCGTTCTGAGCATGCGCTCTAAACAGTGACCTCAAATATGGCGGCCAGTGAATACCTCCTATAGGCCGGTTCTCACATGAAGCGAAGCGCTGATGTAGCGCTCCTCACGTGCCGTCAGCTACTTATCGCCTGCCACGAGCAACAGTTTTGGCGGTGCGATACAAAGCTGGTGAACGCTCCAGTCAGCACGCGCTTAGCGCGAGGTTAGCGCTATGTTTGTAGCGCTCCGCTGCATGTGTGAACAGGCCTTATCTCCACCCCTGGCCGTTTCGATCTGGATGAGCATCGTATCGGCGCGCGGTCGTGTATCACTACTGCGTGGTGCACGCTAAACACCCCAAGCTAGCGGTTGTACTGCATTGGCTAAATTTCTCACCTACAGCTGAGACACCAGGCGCCCCTCTGAGGCTGACCAACTTCCGGCTGTGTAATCATACACACATGGCAATTATTTGAAAATTTGAAAGAAAAGCCAGAATGACGACGAAAAAAAATATGTCCAATATATTGATGTTTGAAAAATTCTCTATCTTTAATTATGGGTCGGGAAGGCGGGATATGAATATCAAGTTACTTTCTGCTTTGAATACATTTGTAGCGAGCAATGCCGGTGTGACACGCGAGACGGAATATTACATACTTCTTGTCAGGCACGTAGCCAGGGGGGGGGGGGGGGGGGGGCATGGGGCCTGGGCCCCCCGAAATCTTTCATTTTGCTGGGACCTCCTCTTCCCCCTCCCCCTCATACAGCATTTTGTCATGGGTGCCCCCCCCCCCCCCTCCTCGAAACAAAATCCTGGCTACGTGGCTGCTTCTCGTAAATCGTGCGCAGCGGACTGAAGGCCCTGCGGCAGCGTACTCAGTCCGAGCTCGAAGTGTAGACACGAGGTTCCTCTACAAACCAAAGATAATTTTGCATACGATATACAAAACGTCGATAGTACCCTCGAATGGAATTGTTAGGGATTTTCTAAAGGACACCAACTAAATTAATTTTCTTACGGAAAAGGTTCACGTCTTGACTCTAGAAGTATTCGGAAAAAGATCGGAGCAGCGGGGGATAGGGCACAAGGTAATACACAAAGAGAACGATGAATGGCAGTCGGTCGAGAGATACATAAGGAGTAATGATGCTCCTATGTTTCAGACTATTTTCGAAGAATGCAACATAACGCACAGTTTCAAAGATGAACACATTTCTGTCAACCCCGGTGTTAGTAGTAACGGCGTTACCGTAACGCGTTACTTTGTGTAACGTAGTGACATACTGGTTGAATTTTTCATGACAGCAAGGGATAACGTACTTACTTTACTTATTTCAAGTAACGTGTAAGGTGGTTACGTTACTCGCTGCACCTTCTTCGCGAAACTTCACAAAATATTATACTGCAAAGCTTTTTTTTTAAATGTTTTAGGCGCCAAGTTAGATTAATTCTTGCACTCAACTCATATATACCTTCAAAGTCAAACCGCAAGAAAAGATAACCTAATAATTTTAAGTTTCTGCACGGACATAATGTTCCTTGAAATATGGCGCTTATGCAGACTTCTAACGTCAAAACTGCAAAACGTTCCGAGAGTCCTAAATAAATTGTAAGCCAAAAGTAACGTGCGTTATTTTTAATCGGTAACTGTAACGCGTCCCTTTTATTTTTAGGTAACGTAGGTTTGTAACTTTGTAACGCGTTCATTTTTTTTTTTTTTTTTGCAAGTAAGGAGTAACGTATTTCAGTTGCTTTCTTCGGTAACGCATGCAACATTGGACCGCACAAGCTTAAAAGGTGAAGCTGGAAGACGAAAGTTTGTACAAAATAGGATTTGGGTTCTACTGCAAACCATAATATGGTACAGTTTAAGACTTCCGATGAGAGTTATATAAAGTGTCTTTTAGTGTGTGACAAATATTTCTTTGACCATATAGATCGAGGATGGTGGTTTCTCACTTGAATTTGTTGGGATAAGTTCTCGCCATTGAAGGGTGTCAAGACTTCCTAAGGTCTTAGATCCTCTTCGCTATGATAATTATAGTGTTCATCGTCATCACGAAACACGGAAAAGTACATACACTGAGAAAATCGCTAGAGCTCTTAAACACTGCCAGCATGTGTGGTATTCTTATGTTGATTTTGTATTTCATTTCGTCATCAAGAGGTTGTTGTGCAGATTTCAGGCTCTCTGACATTCTTTTTAAGATTCAGACAGCTTTCACACATTATGAGTAATTCTTCTAAGGTCATTATTCGCGGAAAGAATTGTTATTTATTTTGCTGCAGTACAATCATCGAAGAAAAAAAAACTCACCCCAACGTAAATATTTTGACCTTTGGTTGTAAGCCATTGGAAATCGAAACTACTACTACTACTAATAATAATAAGTACAATATAATTATTAATAATATTAATAATAACAGTGAATGGGCTTGGATGACAACAAAAAGCATCAACATAGCTGCATTTTTAACGTTTTGATGTTATCAACCTTGGAATTGTCGTAAACATTGACTAACTGTTTATACATATTGTCCCTAGTAGTTTTAAAACGACGCAAGGAAAGTAAATATTACTATTAAAAAACTTCTCAGCAGCATATTTAAGTTTGTCAGCAACAGCCAAAACGCAGTGCATTAGAAACTTTAGCTACTCGGTAAAGCGTACTTAGAAACAAAAGCGGCGCTAGAAAACGATGCGCAAGCAGACATGTACACGTTATTGTAAAGGAGTAACGAAATACCTTTTCTCGTTGCTGCAACAAAAAATAATGAAAATGACTTACGCGTTCCTTATCATAAAAAAAAAAGGAACCAGATCGTTTCTTCGTTTCAGAAGAAACGTAACTAGGTACAAGAAATACGTTAGTTGTAAACCGTTACGTAGAAGCGTGTGGACAAGTAAACAGAATGAAAGGATAGAACGATGTCTGTTTTTACACTTGATTCGTCTGTCGTAGGCAATGCTTGCCGTTCTGTGTTCGAGAATAGTTTGAAACGTTAAATATAAATATAATATTGCGAACAGTTTAATATTTGAGGTACCATATAATTCTTATACTATTCTTCCAAATGTCAATTTCCCGCAGCACTTAAATCGCGTGACGGATAATAAAGCACAAATTTTCAGAGTTACCAACATCCTGGCAATAGAATACCCCGAAAAATAAAAACAAATGAGCCACAAATTCGTAGGCTTTCATTTACTCACCGAAAAGAATCCCTGGGCAGATAATTGTATCCGGTCACGAAATCCGGCGGTATTCCACACGCACCACGGGCCAATCCGAACGGGACGACGAAGCACCACGAGAAAATCACGCACACACTAGGAGCAGCACCGGTCGGCAGATCACCGTGCAGTCTCGCGGTATTCCAGAAGCTCGACCGCAGCGAGCGACCGTCCGGCGAGCATCACAAGACGAGATCGCCGGTCACCGACTTGGGCAGCGGCAGCAGCGCACGGCACCGGCGGAGGCAACGGGAGCACATGCGGGAACTCGGTCAACGGCGGGAGCTCGCTACCTGTCCCAACAAAGGAATGGCACCTGGCAGACACCGCTCGGCCGTCCCGCGCAAGCACGCCGGCGACGCCAGACGGAAGTTGTTTTGGCTTCGCCGCACGCCGAGGTTGCTAGGCAACGTCCCTCGTGGCAAGCGCCATCTGTCTGGGAGTTTGGTAGGCTGAGCGGACGGACGAAACGGGTAGGGCCATCTCTTGGAGTTGGGGCAGACTTCGCTCGCTTAAGTGCGCTACGTCATCTTGAGGAGGCGAAAGTCCACATTGAAGACGGAATGCAGTACCGGTACCGAAATTCGACACTCGTCTATTTTTATTTATTTCTCTCTCTCTCTCTTTCTTTCTCCCTCTCTTTCGGTCTCTCCCTCGATATATGTATAATATACCTTTCCAGCACATAACATATACGGGAAAAATGCCGACTATGCATTTTTCCAATGCACACTGTAATGTCTGGAGATATAGATTTACCATGACTAATATTATTTGAACTCTCGTTTTTGTTGCACCTTTTTGTTTGGACGGACTATTATAAAAAGCGCTGATGAAGTTAGTAAAGCAGTATCATGTTCTGATGACGTGCATAACATCTAACGCGAAGATAGGGTTTCATTCGTCAGTTTGAATCTCCCGGTAACACTTCCCTTCGCCAGATTTGCTTTGCTCACGGGCAGGGTTGTAAAGTACCTAGGTACAAGTAACTGGAAATCAGTATCTAGGTACTTTTGTTCTACCTGAGGTACAAACCTAGGTACTTTCATTTCTCGATATCTGTATCTTAGGTACATTTTCTAGTAACTTGTAACTGAGTGAAGTTACTTTTTACAGGTACTTTTCTATTCGCTTCGTCAAAATGGTAGAAACTATAAATCTGAAAGTTTGAACACACTACCTTGTGCCGTGATTAACGGTGAGTTGGGTACGACCTGGGAAGCATTAACTTGATCGAACGACGTTTTAGCGAACGAAGCCCCGCCCATAATGTTTCATCGAACGACACTTAAGCGAATGGCTGTGTTCGTTTGAGCGAACGGTGGATTAGCGATGCCGTTCTAGCGACACCAATTTATCGAATCGCTTCGGAACTCCGTTTGGGGAAAGTAGCGACCTGCTTCCTTCATCTCAGACCGAAACCGAAAAAGATAACGTGTCCTAGATTGCTCATGTCAATGCGGTTTTCCTTATTTCTCACATTGACACCAATAAAGCATATTTATCGAACTCGTTTTTGTGTGCATCCTTAGTATAAAGAGCTTTCCTTCCAATATATTCTGACGAATTTGGGGAAAATAAATAAAGTATATTTACATGGTGGGAAATTTAAAGTAACTGTACCTGTGCCTAGGTACATTTTTAAGCTAGTACCTAGGTACGTATCTAAGTACCTTTTCGTATGAGTAACTGTAACTGTATCTTAGGTACATTTTTGAAGTAACTTTTACAACCCTGCTCACAGGTTTGGCACGATAAACTAATTTATTGAGAAACGTGCGCCAGGCGCAAACGCCATGCGTAGAGCAAGTCGTCTGCTTCTTGCGAGGGAGTTGCGGTGACGTCAGAACGACGCCGAGCTCTGATTGGCTTTGATTAAACAAATAGTGGGTAGACCTCAATGCTAGATGCCTTAAGGTTTACCCACTATTTTTTTTTTTTTTTAAATCAACCAATAAGAGTTTGGCGTTCTGACATCATGGCAACCCTTGTGCAAGAAGCAGACGAACTTGACCTCCGTATATAATATATTTCTCACAGTAAAAATGAGAGGGACGCTGAAAACAACGAATATTTAGTATTATATAAATATTTCGGAGAGCGAGGGAAATTTCGGCAGAGATAGGGAAAGTTTAGGCAGCTGCTAAGGAAATTTTGACTTTCCGTGATGGCTGCCCTGCCGAGCCTGACACCGGGCGTCCATCGACGCAATTATTGAACGCAAGGCCTAGCCGAACGCTTGCAGAGTTCTCGTGTCTTCGCTCGATCTCGCTGTGATGACATCAAAATGCAACTGCACGGGCTTTACTAATATTCAAAGTGGTGTTGGCTGCGGACGCGCAATATCGTCTCATTACTCTTCTCGTCTCCTATACACACTACCGTACCTCACAACAACATGTACCCAAATCAAAAAGCTCGAAGCCAGTCTCCGTAAACTGTACCGACTAGCCTTGGGAGTGCCGCGCCACGCATCCAGCGAACGCCTTCTCAACACGGGAACTTTTAACACCATTACAGAACGCATACAAATGCACAAAGACGGGCAGATATTACGACTCTCTACCTCAAACCAAGGGCGAACAATTTTGCAGACACTAGATATCAGCACGGACTCACTTCCCCCAATCCCCATACCTCCCCCTCCATGGAAAAGCGCCAACCCAAATGTTACAGTGGAACCACTACCAAAAAACATGAACCCCGACAACAACCCCGAGAGAAGAAAACTCCGCGCCAAAGCCCACGAAAAGCGAATACGCTACCTACATGAGACGGATCACGATACATATTTTGCTGATGCCAGTCACCAAGTTACGCATGGCAAAATAGCTTTCGTCAACACACGCACTAAAATACATTACTCCGAAACCTTTACAGAACCCCCGACGATCGACGATTTGGAAGAATACGCCATCGCCAAAGCCATGGAACACGCAGCCCAACAACCTAACACTAATCCCACTATAATCTTCACGGACTCACAGCGCGCCCTACGAAACTACACCGACAACACCTTGCACTTTACGACGGATAACCTAGTCCGTGAAATACATGTCCGCTACCCGGACAAAAAATTCCGCCTCGTATGGACGCCTGGCCACCAAGGCGTGGAGGGAAATGAGACAGCCCATCGTCTCACCCGCGAAAACTCCCCGGGTCCCGTCACGTCATGGCCGGCTATCTACTCAGTAGGCGCAACAAGGAACGCTCACCGAGCCCTGCGGAAGTCGAGGTTAAAAGAACAACGGGAAGAGCGGACCATTTACCCCCAACCCCCAAAGACCATGTCTAGGCAACAATCCTCCCTCGTCAGGAAAGCTCAGACCAACTCTCTTCCATCACACCACATCTTCCACCACATCTACAAACGACCCGACTCCCCCACCTGCCCAAAATGCGGAGAATACCCTTCCATCCCTCACACATCATTTGGGGAAGGGTGGGTGGGTCTTGTAACCCACCCACCCTTCCCCCAACCCTCTCACACATCATTTCTTGGGAGGAATGGCTGGCTCCACCCACGGGCACCGACATACCCACCGCACTAGAAGCACTAATTAATCACTCCGGTCCCCTTGCGGAATCCATCCGCGAGACGTGGGCCGGACGGGCCGTCCGGACCAGGACGTAGGCCCCTACACGAAATAAAGTTTTGCTTGCTTGCTTACTCTAATATGCTGCAGAAAAAAGTGCGACTGCGCATGCCAATGCGCAGCTCACATAAGGCGAGTATAGGAATGTGTATGCTCAAAGAAATTGTCTCAGTATTCATTACGTGATGAAGGAGGAGGACCTTTTATCGGCGACGTAACACTTGAGTACATTAGAAGTATGTCGAGTTCTGAGACGACCGAACCCAAATGGCTTGAAAGAAGGAAAGGGGGGGGGGGATCAATGAATTCACTGAGCATTTCTGGAACGTCGACTGGGCTTGAAGCGCATTTTAGAAGCGCGTAATTGTATTGAACTAGGGGAACATCGGAGGTTTTCAAAGATCATGCATTTGGCTTCATGTATACAGTACTCAAATTCATGATCAACAAAATTTTAAGGGTATGCGAATTCTGCCTCGAATCGAAAAGTGAAGTGTCAAGCTTCAACTTTGTAAAGACTGCCGGTGTCACGCAGTGGAGTCGGAACAGGGAGAGAAGGGGAGGGGGGGGGGGGGGAGGGAGGAGAAGGGGAAGGGGCTTCCGCACCCTTAGCATTTTCGAAAATTTAATGTAAAGAATACAAAAAAGGAAACAAAAAATCTCCCTCCCCCAACACACACACACCCACACACACCCACCACCACTACCGTCGCCCCGTAACCATCTCGCGAATAGTTCCGACGCCTCTGCCGGTGTATCGTGGTTTCCGGTTCGACTGGGAAAGTCATGACTGATGCCGCGCTGTTCAGTTAAAACGACCAATCGATAAAACCATATAAAAATAAATGTATTATTAACCGGTGCCTGGTCGGCCCTCAAGAAACACTGGTAATAGCCTTAGACTACATCGCCCTGCTTCTAACGTACCGGTATGCTCTCGTACGTGTATCACTCAAGCGATACACGTTAAAGACGCCAGGTTAGCATTAGTAGTGCAATGGCTAAATTTCTCATCTACAGTGGAGACACTTGACCGCCATTGGGGCTGGCTATCTACACGCAGTCACAGCTCCATTACAATTTTGTGCCAGTATACAATAAATCACCAACTTGTGAAACATTCCTTCTAAAAAAGATGCACAGGTCTTAACTTCCGGAGCTCGTACCCTGGTATGAAAACTACAGTATTAGCTTAATAAATGTTGGCTGCCGCGTAGGACTGACTGATCTTTCCCTGTAAGCGTACCTTGGGCATTTCAATTTCGCGGGTAAGTAAGCACCATCAACGCCGTAATCTTCTAGCGCCATCTGTGAAGCGCCGCAGTAGACGCTGCGCTGATGCAGCATTTTGTTTTATGGTGATGACGGCAGCCCTCGGAAGAAGAAAGCGTTGGCCGTCTGTTCTCAGACAGAAAGATACAGGCTCGCTATCGTGTAATCACAACTGCACGTTAATAATTTTAATTTTCCAGTAGTGCCGTGAGTTGTATACTGCACTGGCAAGGGAAGTGGCCTCCCTTCTCAGGCTGATTCAGCTCACCCTGTAAAAATATGCAACACCCAGATATGTTTAGGCAGTCAGAGATACTGCGGATGAAAAATAAATAAATAAACACGAACTAATATATTAGCTTTACCCGCTATTCTCACTCGGAGTGTGTGGAGGACGAACACCTTTATTGCGCGGGTGTATTCTGTTTTGTAGATATGCATAGGTCAAAGTCAACCCTCTGCCACGAAAAACGGAGGGAGAGGAGATGACTAGAGCGCGCGCTGACGTCAGAACGCCGATATCTGGTTCGAATGATTAGTGATGGCTGCCTTTGTCTCCACTGAGACGAATATGCTGCGAACAATCGACGAATTTTGCCCGACGGCTTTTGCTCTGCGCGTGGAATCACCACATTTGTTGCCATGTCGCGCACAAAGCGAGCGTGCCGTCGGGCGGCGTTCGTCAGTTCGTCGCATAATTCGCTCCATGGAGTTCAGCCTTTAGGACGCGGAACGCCGGCGGCCGGCGTTTGGCTTTTGCAATCGGACGCGTTCGACGAGTGCAGTCTGCTATAAAAGAATTAGGCCAATGAAACAAAGATACGAAATTTAGCCAGTGCAGTACGACTACTAGCCTGGGGTCTTTAAGGCGCATCACGCTGTAGTGATACAGACAGAACGGGTCGGGCTGAAGATTAACACTCTTGTTCGTTCTGATTGGAAGAAGACAACGGATAGACACAAAGACGTGGCGTCCTTTTCGCCAACGCGCTAATCGTTCCAATCAAAGCTCGGAGCTTTGATGTCCCTGCACGCTGTCATCTGCTCTTCTTTCAGAGCGCAGCTCTTAAGGCCCGTTCACACTCTTCCGACCTCTTACAACTGGGTTCGTTAAAACCTCTTACAACGAGAGGACACACTGGCGCCATCTATTGGGTAGCAGTGTAAACTAGGCGGTCCGGCATATTTTCTATTTCTCTCCCGCATTATCCTTTCTTTCTTGGCTCGAAAAACTTTTGCCAACGTTTATAAACGAGCCTTTCTTTTATAGGTAATACGCACATTTGACCTCGGAAATCCCGCAAAACCTTCGCTCTTGGGAAATGCAGTTTCAGGGTTACCGCATAGATGGCGCCAGCGTGCCAGTGTGTTCTCTCGTCATAAGAAATTTTAAGAAGTTTTAACAGATCTCGTCTCTCTCGGTCGTACTCGGTTGCAAGAGTGTGAACGGGCCTTTATGCTCCCGTTTCCATGTTTCGCGGCGTCGGCGTAACCGCGTTAAATTTAGCGAAAAAAATTGACGTCACGTGACCTCAACAACAATTCAATTCCCCGCTACATTTAGCAGGGAATTGACGTCACGTGAGCTCAACAGCAATTCAATCACCGCTAATTGCTGTTGAGGTCACGTGACGTCGATTTTTCCTTTACATCTAGCGGAGAAACTGAATTTGTTCGTACGTGACGTGGCACGGAGTCATGTGACGTCATTTTCCCCGCTCAATTTAGCGGGGAAATTGAATTGCACTTTGAGGTCAGGTGGCATCAATTGTCCAGTTAAATTTAGCTGGTGGAAGAGGAGTGAAGGGCAGGAAGAGTGTGTACGGAGGAGGAGGAGGAAGCTACCCCACCCTTTTTCTCCTCAAGAGCTACGCTCTAATTTCGCATTTAAGAGATTTGTAAACGTCTTTAATTTTTTCAATTTCTCTCCTTATGCTTGCCTACAATGTTCTGTATACGTACGGAGGCGAGCATGAACGCCGATGAGATCTGTTCTCTCCCGCTCGTCCTTTTGTCGAAAATGCTACAGAAAGTTGTCCACACCCAATGGTCGGCCACCGATGGCTCGCGGTAAACGCGATTTTGGCTTTTTAGGGGCGAAGCTCCTTAGGGGCTAGCCATGTCCGTCCGTCCGGCGTCCGGTGCTCGTGCTCCTGCTCTTGAGCTCACGTGCTCGTGTAGGGCAAAAAAAAAATGATGAAAATGTTGAAAAAATGGCAATTATGTTTGAGCAGTCGACAGGATTCGAACTTTGGCGGGGAGACCCCAATGGATTTCTAGTCCATCGCCTTAAAGGAGCTGTGCAACGATTTTAACGTTGAAAGAATTGGCGTTTTCTACTTTTGACATTGTTCGCCTTATCATAAAGGACAGAAAACACACCTCCTACCTTCGAAATCTTGCGATTCCGCCGCGTAATCGCGAGGCAAAAATGAGAATATTCCTCGACCTGCAGCCGCGAGCGGCGGCCATGAGAAACACGCGGCATGACGTCAATGGGGAATCTTGTAGAAAGATAGCAAGTTGTGCGAATACCTGCTCGATAAAAGGTAACTTTTCTATAAATCTTGTTGTTCCAACATAAATATAAATGCGTTAAAAACATGGTATCATCGACAAAACTTTTATTATACGGAGTTTCAGTGGCACCATCTATCCTAGGTCCACAAAACCGTCAGCAGCGGAACAGCCGTCAGAAGCCGGAGGGGGAGGGGGGACAGGGCCGCACGGGTATGGCCGGACCCGAATGAGACCTTCCTCCTTTCACCATATTGTTCGCGCTGCGCCCGCCAGCACGTGGTCACGCGGTCGCGAGCGGATGTGTCCTCGCTGCTCACTGATGGCTCTAAAGAGAGAGCTTCACCGGAACCCCGCGCCTTCCCCATTGACGTCACAGCGCACGTGACTCGGAAGTTCGTGAAGGAGTTGAGAGGTGCCGGAAACCTCAATCTTTGTTCATTTTTAAAATAAAAATTAGGACATGCAGTCAAAAGCGGTTTTTTGTTCTTTACTTCAGAAAGGGCGAGACACCAACTCCCACATTAGTTAAGCAAAGCACTGAAACTGTTGCACAGCTCCTTTAACCACTCGGCCACGACTGCGGGACGAGTAGGGGGTTCTGAGATGTGGTAGTAACTCAAGAGCTGGGGATGTCATGGATGAAACGTTGCATGTGGCCGCTCAACTTCTATACAGGAGAGGGCGCTGCGGTCAAATGCGTATATAATCGCGTTAAAGGTTGCATGCATCGGCTCAACGTTTATAGACGAGAGGGCGCTGCGGTCAAATGCTCAAATGTGCATATAACCACGTTCCATACCACTCATTCTCTTTCTGACATGGATGAAAACGAACGAAAGGCTCGGCATACTGCGGCTCAGCGTCTACGCAGACAAGCACCACCAGAGCTTCGCCCCAATCAACATCATTCACCACGTGGAGATGCGGTCAATTTTTTGGTGGTTCGTAAATAAAAAAGAGGTGCAATCAAGCGAGAAAAGAAGACGTCGATGATCCAAAATTTAAAGATAAGGAAAACGAAGAAAGCCTCGAGATGCAGGCAGGGCAGCCAAGACGCCTAACATCAATGCTTCTTGTGACTACGGCCCTCGTTACGTTTGTCTACATTTTACTTGGCTACACTTTCGACACTTCACGTATGTACAGGATAAATTTTCACATTGTTCAAATAGCTAAGCGTCGACTGCAGTGATTCGAACTAGAAATCCATCTGTTACTATCCGGTTTATCAAGTTACGCCTCCACCGCCGTATGACATCAATATATTATTAGGACTTCGATGGGACCATTCTTCAAAACAGTAGAATAAGAGGCAAAAAAAAAAAAAAAGAGGGGAGGGGTGAATTTTGCGTCATTAACCAATAGAACGCTCAAACAAAAAATAAATAAATAAAGGACACAGATTGAACACATTTTTTTAGTAATGTCCCAATTTTTTGTTGCGCAATATTTACGCCGTTAGACGCAATTTAAGTGGAGGTCAATGGCCCGATTTAGCCCCGCCCACAGATCAGTGACCTCGCCCAATAATACTGGCTCGGCTTGGCTGCTCGGTCGAACACGCTAAGAAGCCAGTGCCTCCCTTTTGCAGCACCCGGTGCATCTAGTCTGGCTCATGGAGGTAGGAATAAAAGTAGGCGACATACCGGCTCAAGCCAGCCAGACGAGAAAATCCGAAGTGAAGCCGGAAGTAGAAGTGGGAACGCCCCCAAGGGCGATCAAAAAGCACACAAAACGCTATTGGTGCCAGATCAGGTGCCCTTTCCGTCCAATAGCGTCTTTTGGTTTTGGTCACTGTTGGGGGCATGTCCCTCCAAACAGGGAATTTCCCCGGCTTCACTTTTGGTGGCGCCCGTAGGACGCGGACATGAAATCTGCACGTCGGCGTCAGTTTTCGCTTTCGTCCGTCTGCTATTCCGGCCCCGTTTAAAAACTTTTGTGACGCTCGCAAGACCCGACCATGAAGGCGGTGTTCTAGCGTTCCATCATGCGAACGAGCTACGGTCAAATATAAGCGTCTGTTACCGTCTGTCGATCTGCGATAATAAGCGACCGAGAAGACTAAAAAAAATCAATAAAATAAATATGCAGTTCTTCCAGCTTTTCCGTTCTTGTTTTTATTTTCTTTGCGTGGCATCCGCGAGCATGGTGAGTGAGCGTCATGACGCACAATTAAAACGCGAAGTAAAAATATTAGCTTGAGTAGGCCAGGTGCACTGCACAACTTGAGAGCTACTTGACGTTCGAAGCGAAATGACGGTAACATATCTTAGACAAACTTGGTGCGAGTTGAACGTCCGATTGCCTCCAGCCAAATGACTCGCAAAATCTTACCTGCGTAGGTACCTTGTCGCTATTAAACCATGGTTGCAATCACAAGGGTTGCACAATTCGCAGAGCTGCGGGACCGCTTTTACGGGAACCAGCATCTTTATTCAGCACCAACACACGGAAAAGGAACAAATCAAGCCAGATCAAGCAACAGAGTTGACGTGGGACGCTAGACGTGGGACGAAGCGAAGTACCCGCACAGCTCTTCCAAAGGCGCATACTTGCAAAAGTTAATTGCTGGAAACTAGGTCGGTTGACAAGATCTTCGTCTTAAAACCTCGGTGAACGCAGAACGACTCGAACTCCTAAAAATAAACGAACTCGACGAGCTAGGCTCGTTGAGCACGCCACAAACACCGCTAGCCTTGTTTGTTATCGTTTGAAACCTCAGCGGAAAGGTAATTTTGGGATACTTTAGAAAACAATAGTGACTGTACTTAAATCATTTGTTTCTCAAAAAAAAAAAAAAAAAGTCGATACTAATACTATTACGGCACGGAGAAACAATTTTACAACGAACATTTCACGCGTGAATCATCACTCCAACCAATTAAAGCCGAGAAAAGGTGCGTAGTTTTCTAAGCACCGGGCTGAGTATAGAGCAGGGCTACCCCCTCCCAGAGGCTCTGGCCCAACAAAATTGCGTTTAGCAACGTAAATAGTGGTTTTTTTTTTTTTTTGTGCAAGTTAAAAAAAAAAAGTATTCCACACTAGGGTTTACATTTTTTCTTCAGTTTTTTTTTGTTTTTTTTTTAAGGCTGCCAGTGTATAATATTTTTATCAATACTTCGCTTCACACTAACCTTGCACTTTTACAGATGTGCACGAGTGGAGTACGGAACACGATTCCATCTTCTTCCTGGAGACTTCGGGCACCGGCAGGCTCTCGGCTCGCGCGAGCTGTGCCGTCGAATCGGCTGCCAAGCACCACCCGGAGCACGCGGTGCGTCTCCTGCATGATGGTGGCTGGTCCCCGTGGACGTCCAGCCCCTACCTGAGCGTTCTCAGCGCCCTACCTAACGTCCACGTTCAGCGACTTCGCTACGAAGAATTCTTCCAGGTATATATACACCAACACGCCGTCTTCGAACGAGCCGCGGCGTTTGCTCATACCGGGTGTGGGGGCATCGCGCCTGCGCAGAAACCAGAGTCGCGCGAGGTGAAACGACGGTGCACGCACAGTCCCGACACCAGCGCCGCCTCAGTGGCTTGACGTCAAAGAGTTGAGTTGGTGTATAAAGTCAATTATATCTTTTTCTCACGTGTTGGCCGCCCGCATAAATCAGATATGAAACACGCGAATGCCAAAGAGCCTCAGAATGCACGGATGGATGGATGGATGAATGGATGGATGCTAACGGCTGTATACCTTCTATAACGGGCGGTAGCTTGCGCCACCTAGCTAGGAAACTTGGACGCGCAGCCTATGAAATGCGCAAGGTTATAGTGCTCCGTTTCACACTTAGTCCGATTATGGCCAAAGCTGACCCAAGGGAGCCAATCAAGCAGCGGCAAAAGTCTGCCGTCACGGCACTCGTCGTTTTTGTGCGTTCATGAATCGCCTGCTGAACCAACCGCGCACAGTAAATACGTCGCGAACATGGGTTCTTTGTTTTTTGTTTGTGCGAGATTGTTTTAGCCGGTCACAGCGAACGCACAAAGACGACGGGCGCCTTGACGATGCAGTTTTGACGCTGTTTGGTTGGTCCCATCGGATCGTAGCGTTGGCTGTGCTTTGACTTGTTGTGAAACAACGAACCGATTTACCGTCAAAGAACGAGGGCGCAAGTCAGGTGGTAAAGGCTAAGCATGGCGAATTCACCAGAGACAGGGGTTTTCCTGAGGGAGAACAAAAAACAACAACAACATAGAGACATCTCTGTGATTTTTGTTGTCCCTTAGAAAACGCTCCTCGAGTGAATTAATCACCTTTATGGCTTTTCGTTTTCAAAATAATAGAACGAAGGTGATTAAAACTACTAAAATGAAAGAATGCGCTCATTAAGAGCCGCAACGTAGGGGGTAAAATTTAATGCCCGTCAATGCTCCGGCTATAGAAAACATAAAAAAGGCAACGATGTCGTGTTCGCGCTAAATGTGTCTTGATAGTGCGCGAACCATAGGTGACTTATTTTTTATTATTATAATGCAATTAAATGCAAAGGTGCGAGCGAACTGGATAAAAATGACGAAAATATCCATGGAGAAGGGGAATAAGAGGAACAAAGGACAAACACAAACTCCAAACACAGCTAGGTGACCGGTGCGCGACCGAAAAAATCCGCCTGGTCCGGGTATCGAACCCGGGACCTCTCCATTTACGAGGGGCGTTCATAAAGTTCGTATTATCGGCATAAAGAATTGAAAAAAAATGGAACAAAACAGGCATCAACACGAGCGCGCGACCCTCTAGTTTCCCCACAGTATAAACATCGCATGCTATAGTAGCTCGGAACGCCGCTAGGGAGTCGAAACAGAAATGGCACCGCCCATCGGTACCAAGCAGGTGCAGTGATCCGTTTTCTCCATTTGAAGGGAAGCAATGCCGAGGATATTCATTCCAATCTGGGAGCGTTGTTCGGGGACAACGCCCCAGTTTATGACACTTTGGTTAAATGGCGGAGACGCTTCCAGTGTGGCCAAATAAGAGGAAAGCATTTCAAGGACGGCGACAAAGTGATTGTTGAAGTGGAGCGATTCCTGAACCCTCAAAACGAGGAGTTCTATAACAATGGCCTCCGGCGTGTGGTGCATCGCTAGAAAAAGTGGGTAACTTTTGGTATAGAATATCTAGAGAAAGGCTCAACTCCTACTCGAGTTTGATTGCTGAATCTCTATTCCTTCGTGACAATAAGACGAACTTTATGAACGCCCCTCGTACAGTGGAGCGCTCTACCAACTGAGCTAACCAGGGGTTAGACGTCAGTAGAGCAAACCCCTTCTCCAGCGAATATTTTCGTCATTTTTGTCCAGCTCGCTTGCACCTTTGCATTTAATTGCATTATAATCATAACCTTAACATGCAAGTTTCACGTTGGTATTAGACTGGTGGCAGCTGATAAAACCCGTTTGCTCTACTGACGTCTAAGCCTTGGCTAGCTCAGTTGGTAGAGCGCTCCACTGGAAATGGGGAGGTCCCGGGTTCGATACCCGGACCAGGCGGATTTTTTCGGTCGCGCACCAGTCACGTAGCTGTGCTTGGGGATTTGTCCCTGCTTGTTCCCCTTTTCCAGGAATTATTTTCGTCATGACTTATTTTATTTTCTATTTTTATTGTTACAATTGATCGAGTAGTAGGATTTTGTAAACTAAATGAATGAATGAATGAATGAACGAATGAATACAATCTGCCGCTACTCGAATGGCATTTCCATCTCTGGGCAATCGCCGACGTTTCGGCAACCCGAAATGATAAAAAAAAAGTAACATTAAGCATGAACAACAATTCAGAAACCATTTAAGGAAACCGTTATGCTTCCTTCAGTCGGTCTATAATTAGAAAATGTCTGCGCTACTTACAAAGGTGCACGGAGTGCGGGCTATTTATGATGCATCTGTAGTCCACGAGAGCCACCGATACCAACGTTTTTTCATAACAGCAGAAAAATCGTCCGAACTACTCCCGTACGCGTGAATGAGTGGAACTGTTCTAGAATCTAGTTGCCAATAGGCGCACGTGCGCAGTATTGTGTCATGCTTGTGTTTTGGCTTTTATATTGTTCAAATTTTGATTACACCCCCCCCCCCCCTTATGTAATGCCCTTAACAGGCTCTTAAAGTGAAATAAATGAATGCAAGTCACGCTCACATGACGTTTTTGAGGTAAGCAGTATCATATCTTCTATGATTTTTTACTAATTTATTATTATTATAAATTAATAATTTAGTCAATTATGGTATATATCAGGGGTGGCCAAACTGCGGCTCGCGAGCCGCATGCGGCTCTTCGCGTGTTAAAGTGCGGCTCGCGGTACCTTTCCCTACCTCCCCCCCCCCCTCCCACTCTCCCGCCTCCCTCCCGATCACACGAGCACTTCCCCAAAAAGAGAAATGGAACGCGTTTTAAATCGAAAAACAGGTTGCGGTTTGGTAGTCTTGTGCTACTGCTACCTTACGTAGAGCTGGACTGCTTTTGACTCGGATAGATTGAAAGTAGTTAGAGTTTTGTTCAGTACTCTAAACAAAAGTTTGCCCCCTCCCCTTTCCCCCCCCCCCCCCCTCCGCCCCCTCCCCGTGGCTCTTGGAAGTTCCGTGGTTTTGTTTGCGGCTCTTAGGCCGGGTCAGCTTGGCCACCCCTGGTATATATCATCCTTTTGAAACAGCAAAAGCCCTGTCAAAGCTGGATCGAAGCTTTGTCAAGGTTAAGTGAAACTACAGCATAAACGTCTACTGACGCTTTGAGGCTATCAATAGCTTCGACGACTTTCGTTTTTTGTTTGGTGCAAGAAGAAGGGAGGATACTATACCCTCGGTTGTCTTCGTGTGTTCAGGATTAAAAAGTTTCAGTACTTACCTCGTGTATAAAAGAAGAGGCAAGGCGCTGGTTCAGGACAGTTACCCTTCCGCCTCTTACGCAAGATGCTGGTACCTTTCTGTTTAAGTTTTAGGGCACAAGTTCGCCTCATTAAATATTTATTTTCAGTTTTACGTAATTTTTTCTTTCATTTGTGACACTATCTTAGTCCGTACAGTGCGTCTGTTAGTTTACGCTGAGGTCATCTGAAGTTCGAGTGCATCACTGCAGCCCATAGTTTGTTCTCGTTGTTTCGACGTGTGGTGCCATTCAGCAATATGTCTGCATTCTGCATTCCCTTTCTGTACCTAGTTGTTCGAGTTCTTTTGTCTTTTTTTTTCAGCTCGTTTGTGACATGTGAGAGTGAGTCAACTTTTTTTATCAAGTCGTCGTACTGCTTCGACAGCATGTCAGTTGTTTTCTCGATCGCTTCGATGGTCTTTTCCTGCTTATCCAGTTTCTGAATAACTGTGTCATGTTTTGTTGACTGAAGATTTAGATTTTTTTCAATGGTCTCGATTCTACTCAAGACTTCCATTAGTGTTTGGTTAGTTCATCCAAAATAATCAAGAAGACCTGACAGCGGTTCTCGGTAATCTAGCAGCAAGGCTCGACCTTCCTGTGCCTCAACCGGATAAGATTGAATCTGTGCATAGATTGAAAGCGAGGGAAGGAAAAATACCGCCAATTATCGTGCGGTTCAGGGACAGGTCGGAGAGAGATAGGTGGGTCAATAAGCGTACCGCATTAAAATCTGAACGTATTTTCATCAACGAGAACCTAACGAAGCTCCAGCAATGGTTGTTTTGGAACGCGAAAGAATGTGCAAAGGAAAAAGGCTATAAATATGTCTGGATGAGTAATGGAAAAATTCTGGTAAGGCTGTGATACGTATTGAGGATGAGAGTGACTTGAACCATATCCGTTGATATGACCTCGTGCAGCTTATTTAAAGATTGGGATAGATACACCAAGACAATACTAGTTGAGGACGGAATAGAAGACACCCGGCAGATTCTTCATCTCATTCAAATTAATGTTAGAAGCCTTAAAAAACACTGGGGCGAACTAAATGTATACCTGAGGGATGCACTCGTAGATATAGATATACTAATACTAACCGAAATAAATATTGAGGCGACAGAGCCTTTGTCTTTTCATTTTGATGAATTTCACGCATTTTCAGCACGTCGCCAAGGCAGAAAAGGAGGAGGACTTCTTGTATACGTAAAAAATACCTGGCTAACTGACCGCATTGAGCTGTCTTTGAATCACGCGGAAGTTCTTGTGATTACTATTCATAAAGAAGAACTGTCATTTATAATTTGTGCTGTGTATAGACCGCCCCAGCAATAATTTAGAATTGTTCTATCAAGAATTTTCAAAATTACTAAATAGGTTTAATAACAATGATCAACTCGTATTAGCAGGTGACTTTAATATAGATACCATGAGTCACAAGAAAACGGGAGTTACGGAATATCTCGACATATTGTCTAATTACGGTTTATATAACTTAATTAACGACTACACAAGGGAAGAGTACCTAGGGCATACAATTACCAGATCGTGCATTGATCACGTGATAGTAAGGTTGAGTAACTTAAAATGTCTAGGAGGAACTATTAAACAAAAGGTAGCAGATCACTATTTCGTTGCACTTAGGATAATAAACGAAGAGCATACGGCCGTGAGAGGAAAAAATGAACGTAAACAAATCCTTGACAATAAGAAAGTAGACCACACTATTCAAAGATATAACTGGAGTGCTTTGCTTCATCTAGATCACATCACTCTTTATGATACTTTAGTTGAAACATTTAAGAACATATACAAACACTCTACTAGAACAATAAAGCTAAAGCCGAGGAGACCTGGAAATAATTGGATCGACAAAGAAATACTAGAAATGAGTGTTGAAAAGAACAGATTATGGAATAGATGTAAGCAAGATCCGCATGACACAAAATTAAAAGAAGAATTTAGACGACTACGAAACAACCTCACTGCGAAAATTAGACTTGCGAAAAAGAGATTTCATATGACGCAACTCCAGCAGTGCGGGAAGAACTTAAGAGAAACTTGGAATATCGTAAATCAAATAATTGGCAGACCCCCTAAAGATAATATAGATGCGTGTATACAGAAACATTTCGGTGCAACTGACTTTGATAAGCTCACCAATGAGTTTAATAACACCTTCATCACAAAAATACAAGACTTGCTTAACCAAGTAAACAACACGGCAGGAACAGCTAAGCTATTAGGGAATTCAACTAATTCGGCGTACTTGCCCCGAATGACAGAATCGCATCTAGAATACATAGTTAACAGTATGCCTATAACAAAGCCAGCAGGATTTGATGAAATAAGATTTAGAGATATAAAACATAACATAGGCTGCTTAAAACGCGTTCTGCTAGCTATAATAAATGGTATGTTGTCTACAGGAAATATACCCAGTAAGTTAAAAGTTTCAATAGTACGGCCAATTTATAAGAAAGGAAACAAGAAAGATATTGCTAATTACAGGCCCATCGCGTTGTTGCCGGCAATTTCTCAGATAATGGAAAAATTTGTTTTACAAGTCATGACCTCGTTTTGTGACAAATTCTCACTAATAAGCAACTGCCAGTATGGATTCCGGCAACAAAGAGGCACGATACTTCTACTGGAGGAGGTAACAGACTTCATTAATGAACAAATTGATAACAACAAAATAGTACTCACGCTCTTTTTAGACCTGACAAAAGCCTTTGATACAATAGATCACTCACTTTTAGTTGAGAAACTAGATAAAATTGGTTTCAGAGGGCACTTCCGTACATTTTTTAAAGGTTACTTCACTGAAAGAACCCAAAGAGTTCGAATAGGAAATAGTACAAGTTCTGCTGCGCACCTCAACTCTGGTGTGCCTCAGGGTTCGGTATTGGGTCCCATGTTATTTAACATATATGTGAACGACCTATCTTTGCTTCCTTTAAAATCAAAAATGTATCAATACGCTGATGACACAGCCTTGATTATTACACACGAAGATTATAATACTGCCGTTTCGATTTTACAGGATGACATCAAACAAATTATGAGTTGGTTTTCAGAAAGTTATATTTTTGTGAACAATGATAAATCGAACCTCATGTGCTTTCGAACTCACCAGAAACGCATTAATCTTAATCAACCCATCTTTTTGCATTCATGGGAATGTAGACAATGCTCTTGCTCACCACTACTTTACGCCAGTGAAACTAGGTACCTTGGTATACACTTTGACGAGCATTTATCTTGGAATCATCATATTGACTACCTACTTAAACACCTGCGAATAATTTCTTCATACCTCTATAAACGTCGAAGTTCTGTAAGTATTAATCTAAGGTGATTGATTTACCAGATGTTAGGTGAATCTAAACTAAGATACGGTATTCATATATATGCACTTTCATCCAAATACAAACTACAGAAAATAAATAACCTAATTAAAAAAATGATACAGAACATGACGTATGGTACACAATTAGAAAGCCTTTCGTTTCAAGAACAGCTGTCAGAACTCCAATTGTTAACAGTGGATGACTTGCATAAATTCATGGTCCTCACAAAATATTATTTCACACACGATTTCAAAATACCATCCGCTAAAGAAAAACAGCTAAGGCACACAAAAAGATTTGATATACCAAGAATATACACTAATTATGGGAAAAGGTTGAGGAAGTATTATGTACCAACATATTTTAATATTCTTCCCGATAGTTTACTTAATCTGCAATCCTTAGCACAGGTGAAAAAAGAGATGCGTAAATGGTGTAGTACGCCAGGAGAATAGACAGCTCCCAGACCCATGCCTTTTTTTACGTCCCCACTGTATTGCCGCATTCCTATTGCACGCCTGCATTCACTGTTGTTATCTTCGCAACTGTTTGTATTGCCATGATTTTAAAAGCTAGAGTTGATTATTCTGTGTCATTGGTGGTATTACAAAGTCTATGTAAATCATTATTAATATTGTATAAAAATAGGTAATTTCGTTTCATGCTCACTGGCATAAAAGTTTGTTAAGGCGATAAGCCTTTTTTTCTTTCCTTTTACTTTCGTTGAGTTCCGCATAAATAGGACTCCAATCAGTTGTATCAATTTAGTTTTACATACTTACGATGTGTTAAATTCATCCCATGCTGGACTGTAAGTACTCACGCACAAGCACGCAAGTGCTTTTGTGAGACTGAGTAATTTGTATGTATGCTTTCTTTGTGAATAAACTTATTATTATTATTATTATTATTATTATTTATATTTTGCCTTCATCGCTCTTATTTATTGCTAGCAACCTGCTTTTGAATATCTTCAGTTTTGATATCATTCAAGTCCAGAAGGCCTGCTAAAACCCTTCATTTTCGCACTTAAATTCAATGTAAAGACGAAAACAAAACAAACTAATAAAATACTGTTTGTATAAAGTTATTGCTTAACCAGTTAAATACTGCTTCAGCAATAAAAACTGGCAAAATAAATTGCGTACTTCTATGTGTAAAACTCGGTTTCGATGATACGAAGTCCACCTTAGCTGTATCATTATCTTGTATCAAGGTACTGTTCTTCCCCAAAAACAGAACTCTTCGCTTGGACTATGGCTGCAAGAAAAGGCTTACGAACAGAGCCGTTACAAGATGGTTCACCTCTCCGACGCTCTTCGCTTGGGTCTCCTCTGGATGCACGGGGGCATATACTTGGACCTGGACGTGGTCGTGCTCGTGAAATTGGGCGCTTTCGTCAACAGCCTCGTCCAGTCGATGAACGACATGGTGGCCAACGGCATTCTCTTCTTCGATCGGTACCACCCTTTCCTAGGCGACTGCATCAAGACTCTTGTCTCCAACTACAACCCTCACGTGTGGGGTCAGAACGGTCCGGTGTTGATGAGGAGCGTCTTCTTGCGCTGGTGCAACGCCACCATCGTGGAGGACATGGTGGGAAAGAGTTGTAAGGGTGTGACGCTGCTTCCCAGGCGCTACTTTCTGCCCTTGAACTATAGCCAGCATAGTAAGTTCTTCAAAGACAGCGATGCCGAGGAGGTCTGGAACGCATCGGGCGACAGTCACATCGTGCACGTCTACGGAAGTAACAACGCGGATGTCATCGCCGAACTCCGTTCTGTGTATGCTACGGTAGCACGAAGGCATTGCCCTCGGACGTTCGCTCTGTCTATGAAGCTGGACGGTCACATTTAATGCCTAAAGCCCGGGTCACACTACTCATACATCAGCTTCGTTCGATTTACCTCCACTTTCTGCACGGTGCAGAAAGGTGTGGGGCTCTGTACTTCCGGTATGTGTATTGAGATAGGACCAAAAAGTACACCGCCCTACACTTTTCTGCACTGGTGCAGATGGTGGTAGTAAATCGAATGACGCTATCATACAAAATACAGTATGCAGACAGGAGTCACCGCGATATCCGGGGTTCGAGTGCCGCGTGCCAAGCATCTCCTTAAACTCATTGCCATAGGGCATTTGAAGCACGGATCTCGCGGTGACTCCCGTTCGACTCTGTACGCAGACTGGCTTTTGTATGAGGTATAAGCAGTGTGACCCCGGCTTAATGGTGGCACGTCTGCATAGTTGACATTTTATTGTACCGTGTACATGAGAGTGCAAAAAGAAACATAATATAATCAATTGTATAAAGCGCAATTTTCCCCATAACTTAGCGATTCACTTGTAATCAACAGTGCCCTCTCATTCGCGTTATTTATTATATTATCATGCAAATAAAACATAAGAATGTTCTAGGTATTCCTTGCTCACGCGCTATTTTTACTTTTTCTCATCTTGTTCATAGATAGTGTTTATCTACAATACAGCTCCGACACGTTCAGTTTGCACAGAACTGAAGGCATCCATGGTAACTCTGAGACGCAGGAATAATAATAAAAAAAAAAACGGACAGATCAATGGAGTCTCCATTGAGAGTATCTATTGTTCTGCTAGTTTTTTTCTATTGTTCCTATGTCTCAGGGTTACTATGGATGTCATTCACCAGCTCGCCTGCGTGTTTGACCTTTTTTAACTGAAGACAACTGTTTTTTTTTTTTTTTTTTAAGTGCAGTTCCGCCTGGGGAAACTTGGAACAAGGTATAATTATCTTCTATAGTTCGTGGTATAGGCGGTTGGAAACAATTTATTTTATTTTCACTAAGTACGGTTAGGAATAAATTCTTGAGGTTCATAAAATACGAATATCCTTTTAGTCTTTGTCTGCACGTCCTAAAAGTGAAAAAAAAAGAAAGCCGTTTACAACTCCCTGTAACGCTGAATTGGAGCGCAGCTCTTGAGGAGGAGGAGGGAAGGGTACTCAGGGGAGGATATACCCCTCCTCCTCCTCCTCCTCCTCCTCCTGCTCCCCTCATTCTTCCATCTCCTCCGGGGGGGTCACGTGACCTCGAGGGGGGGGGGGTCACTTAACCTGAGGGGTCACGTGACCGGGGTCACGTGACCGCGCGGTGCATTATGGGACATTTCCCATAATGCACCGCGCGGTTACGCCGACGGCGACGGCGACGCCGCTCAAGCCGGAAACGGGCGCCTAAGAGCTGCGCTCTAAAACAAACAAACATGATAATCTTTTAGCGGTTAACCTCGCAGATAGAACATGGACACATAATCTGGTAGTGTCGTCGCACCTTTGAAGCTGCAGTCCCCAGCCACAGCCCAAGGAATATGAACTAACTGTCGACTGTCAATTTCTTGACCAGTCCAGACATTCTGCCAAAACGCCAGAATTGGGGATAAATACATGGCAAGATAGAAACTGAGAAGGGTACACACATATGGCGGAACCGCCAACACCTTGTTAAGAATGGAACCTTCGGCAACCTTTTTCGAGTTTCAACGCTGCGGAAACGAGTCCCGAAACGAGTCCCGACGTGTTCTGGACTGTCACCCACCTGTCGAAGTCTGCCCGAAACGAGTCTCAACGCGTCCGTGACGTCAACGGGACGTGTGTGTGTGTGCGTGTGGGTGCGTGCGCTCCGGAAGGGGAGAGAGGCCTGGCCTAACTGCGGAGAACCATGGCTATGACGCATTTCTGGCTACGACGCGGCGGACTTTTCTGCTACGCACTTGGCGGTCGCACCTGCTGCCCTGGCGGAGAGTGAGGGAGAAAACGGACCCCTATATAAGGCGGGGCGTGAGGCTGCTGAGTTGTTCTCTTGGATTTGACGACTGTATCGCTACCATGTAATTAAACCGTTCGTTACGTTACCAATTCTCCCACCTGCACTGGACCCCTGGGTTCTTCACTTCGGGGAATGGTCGTCGTCACGAGCCAGGAAGCCTCCAGACGTGCGGCCTAAGCCCCGCCTCGAACAACTGGTTGGCAGCGGTTGGGATCGGACCATGCGACATCGTGCTACATCTGTGGGTGAGCGTTTGGACTCTGCTTTGGGATTTGCCAGGCTTCAGATTATATGTAATTAATTTTGAACTGCTGGGAATCCTTAGTGTTTGACTCGTGCGCTAGGTTTTTGGTACAACCTCGCGTCAAGTTTTAGAACAAAGCCAAAGCTAAAGAGCAGCGATCATGGATCTAATGAGGTTACTGAGAACAGATTTATTCTGTTTATGTGAAGAATTGGGTGTGGAGGTGGAGCAAAAGATGAAGAAATCTGAGATCAGTAAAGCGATTTCAGAAAGCGCGGAAGCAGAGGAAATTAAAATTGCGTGGGAACTGCTTCAGAACGCTAAGAGTGAAGCTGCAGCAAGAGAGGAACGAGAACAGGCTGCAGCGAAAGAGGAACGAGAGCGAGAACAGGCTGCAGCGAAAGAGGAACAGGCTGCAGCGAAAGAGGAGCAAGCTGCAGCTAGAGAGGAACGAGCACAGACTGCAGCGAGAGAGGAACGAGACCAGGAGCGAGCGCTGAAAAGGCTGGAGCTCGAAATTGAACAACAGCGATTAAACTCGCAGAACAGTAGAGTTGGGGCTCCGGTACGAGCAAGTGAGACCGAGTCGTATCAAATGAAGAAGCTCATGCAGCCGTTTAAAGTTGGGGAAGACGTGGGCCTATTCTTAGTTAACTTTGAGAGGACATGTGAGAAGTTGAGCTTCGCCCCAGAAACGTGGCCGCAACGGCTTTTGAATCTGTTGCCCTGTGAGGCTGCAGAGGTTGTCGCGCGCCTTAGTGCTGGAGACGCGGACGACTACGACAAGGTGAAGTCCAGCCTTTTGAAGCGGTACCGCCTTTCTGCCGAGGCGTTCCGTCAAAGGTTTAGAAACGCATCCAAAAAGAGCAGCGAGGGCTACTCGGAATTCGCGTACGGGCTTAAAACCAACCTGATAGAATGGTTGAAGAGCGAGGAAGTGTACGAAAGCCGAGACAAGGTAGTCGAGTGTGTGTGCCTCGAACAGTTCTTTCGTAGCATTCCGCAGTCAGTCAAGCTCTGGGTGCAGGATAGGGTGGGAGTCGACTCTGTCGAAAGGGCCGCTGAGCTAGCCGAAGAGTACGCAACGCGTAGAAAGCTGAGCGGAGAGGAAAGCGAACCCGGCCGGAGCGATCAGCGCAAGACCTTCCGACAGGGGAACGGCTCGCGAGAAAACGGGCCCGAGAAGCCCGAAGCAGGACAAAAGGTCCCAGAAAAGAGCGCAGAACACTCGAACGGAGACGAGGCGCGGAAAAGCCCAACAGGGCAGTTCGAGGCAAGGAAGCCGTTCCTGTGCTACAACTGTCAGGAGCCGGGACACACAGCGGCCAGATGTAAGAAACCGCGGGTTGTGTTCTCGTACGTGAACGGTAGTGACAAGGACCTGAAGCTTCTTCGTCCCTATCTTCACGAGCTCCAGGTAAACGGAAAGCCGTGCAGGGTGCTTCGGGACAGTGCAGCGACGATGGACGTTGTTCATCCGTCGTATGTAACGACCTCCGATTTTACTGGAAAGGTAGTTTGGATCAAGCAGCTGCTCGAAAAGCACAGTGTCTGTCTGCCTATGGCGACAGTAAGGATAACTGGCCCGTTCGGAGAACTAGTGACAGAGGCGGCTGTCTCGCAAACAGTCCCGTTGGAATATCCTTATTTGTTTTCTAACCGGTCAGATTTCCTACTGCGCGAAAGGGGTCAACAACTGGGAGAAGGGCTAGTTCAGTCGTGTACGAGGTCCAAATCGCGTCAGGTCGCCCCTTTGTTGACGAGTGATCCAGAGCCAGAGGTAGCTGACGGGGAGCAAGCACTCCCAGAGTTGGAGGCAGAAAACCGGGATGAGAGGGACCAGGTTGTAGAACAGCGTGATCTCGTAGCACTAGGAAGCGTACGCCGTCCCAACGCGCCGGCGGAAAAGGCGGAGGAAGAGGGGATCAGTGAAAGATCTCTCGTAGCTCCGGCGTCGCGTAACTTTGGTCCTCTGCTACGAGTAGACAGAGTGTCTTTGACAGTCGAGCAGAAGAACGACCCTAGTGTGTCAGGGTTTCGCGGTACAGCTCAGGAGATTGCTAGGACCAATGTGACGGGGAATGAAAAAGGCGGATTGTTTTATCGGCGCTATAAGGACCGCATTTTCACGTCTAGAAATCACGTGAAAATCGATCACTATGGCTTCAGCGTAAGAAAAAGGAAAGGCAAATTTAACGGCAATGCCGATGGGTTGAGCAGATTTTTCTGACATCAAGAAAAATAGTAGGGATGATCTCAGAGGTCTTCGTCATCCACGGGAATGAGGATCTAAGTGGGGGCACTTCGTTGAAACCCCAAAATGACCTCACAAATTGCGAAAAGTTTTTGTCTTTTGTCTTTTGTTCTTAGTGACCTCGTTGGAAAAATGAGTTTTTTTGGCGACAGGGGGTCTTGATACCCGGAATTGTACCAAATTTTGGTAATCCGTAATCCAGTCTGGCGGGTCTTTGGCGAATTCCGAGCGTTTGACTGCGGTGTGGCGTGGTGTTGTGGGGGACGTTTCCGCTGATGCCTCCGTTGTGAGAGGTTTGGGAGTTTGTTTGGTGCTTGCAGCGTCTTCTCAAGGCCTACTCCAAGCCCACCTCTTCAGGCCAGCGATTGTACCACCGGCCATTCGAGGTTTCCCTGGCCCCGGAGGGGCTGTTAAGAATGGAACCTTCGGCAACCTTTTTCGAGTTTCAACGCTGCGGAAACGAGTCCCGAAACGAGTCCCGACGTGTTCTGGACTGTCGCCCACCTGTCGAAGTCTGCCCGAAACGAGTCTCAACGCGTCCGTGACGTCAACGGGACGTGTGTGTGTGTGCGTGTGGGTTCGTGCGCTCCGGAAGGGGAGAGAGGCCTGGCCTAACTGCGGAGAACCATGGCTATGACACATTTCTGGCTACGACGCGGCGGACTTTTCTGCTACGCACTTGGCGGTCGCACCTGCTGCCCTGGCGGAGAGTGAGGGAGAAAACGGACCCCTATATAAGGCGGGGCGTGAGGCTGCTGAGTTGTTCTCTTGGATTTGACGACTGTATCGCTACCATGTAATTAAACCGTTCGTTACGTTACCAATTCTCCCACCTGCACTGGACCCCTGGGTTCTTCACTTCGGGGAATGGTCGTCGTGACGAGCCAGGAAGCCTCCGGACGTGCGGCCTAAGCCCCGCCTCGAACAACCTACTGAAGTCATCAGAGACATTCGATCCTTGCGACGAGGTAGGGTCCGAGGCATACCACAGCGGAGACGAAGATATACAAAGCCGTGGAACACAAGCGCCAACGGTGTCTGACTCCTGTCAAGACATATCAAGCCCTCGTACAATCCAGCTGGCGAATGGAAATCAAGCTTATCAGCTGAGAATTCTACCTCTGATCGCACCTCTTCATTCTACTTGTGCAGTTCGTGTACCGAAGCGGTTAACGTATGATGAGAATTTCAATCAAGTTTCCGAGTGATGGGAAATCTGCAAATGACATGTTTTGAAATATGCAAATGACCATGCAGTGTATATAGTTGTATATATTTTTATGTCGATATTTATATATTTTATATACTGTATATATTGAAACTAATTTTCTGTTTTTGAACAGCGCCGAGATGTTTCGGTGGCGCCCTCTTATGGTTTCTCTCCGTGACGTCACGACTGGGATTTGCCTCGCCGTGACGTCACCAGTTGTTATTCTGGCTACTTACCATCGGGTGCGACGGCGAGTTCGATGCATGGTGCGTTTAAAAAGCACAGTAGAAGCTAGGAGCCATCGCAATCCGAAACTAACACCGTCAAAGTTGACAATCTGGCAGTCCTTATATGCCCATGGTTTGGCCAATCGTGAAATGTTGACCACAGCGACGCCTTTGGCCGCGCACATCGCTAATAAAGATAGCTGAGCGCGCACGAGCTCAGGGGACGACGAGGAAATAAACGTGAAGGAAATGGGCGGCCGGTGCATAAGCGTTCTGAAGCGAAGTGTCCTCTTGCTTTGTGCCCACTTGGCACGATACATACACCATTTCGAGGTACGCCTTCAAGCTGACTTGCCCGAAAACACGGCACAGCACTGAACGCTGGTAAACACGAACATCTGGGAGGTGCTTGTAATGCGGGAATTATCATTTTATAGTTCTCGTCGACCCTTTAGTTCGTTCACTGGTCACTTCCTTTGGCTTGGGATTGTTGACCGCTGGTCGCAGATCATGAAACATTCCCGGATGTTGGTGGACTTTGTGGTCAATTCCATATGGCCCCAGATGATATATTAAGTACTCCATAACATACATCATGCCGGGGCTGATGTAGTGGAATGAGATGGCTGTATCACTGCAGCACTCCAGACCCTGAAAAAAAGCAAACTGGAATTACTGCTAAGTAAAATGGGATTTATTTTCTGCAGCGGGCAACATTATTTAGGGCGTCGTTCTTCATTTTATTGATCCAAGAGAGCAAGTTTAAAAAGGAAAAAAAAAGATAACAAAAATAATCGCACTCATACCAAATGAGTACGCACCGGCCGAACAAATTCAGTTTATGAAATAACACGCGAATACCGCATTGTGAAAGGCACGGTGAAATAATATCCGAATAAAAAAGTTCAACCTACGTGAATTTTTTGAACAAAGTAAATACAATAAGTTGTGTTCTCTTCTAAAGTTTTATGATAACTATGCAATTTCTAAAGTGTCTCGTTTGATACCTGATTCATTTGGTCAATTCTTATAATGGATTCTTATTTTTGCCGACGTTGAAACTTCTACGCATTTACAGCAACTTGGGGATACTTTAATTATTGTGCGTAATCTTGCACAACAAAGAACAGTCTTAAAGACCCGCAAGCACGGGTTGATATATTACGCCAATATATTTAAACGTGCATCGAATATCGCTAGCCTATACATCAGTAAGTTTTCATCTGCAGGTTGCATGTAGTATCTCAACTAAGATTCCAGCCCGCTAACACAGGATCTACAGGTGGTCCATGTTGCTTTGGTAGTACGATGTCTGAAACGCGTCTTCGACTGGTGTGCTTACCGCGCCCTCAAGAGTGGTCCTTCGATTTCCGCCTGATGACGTCATAAATGGGTCATGCTGTCGCCGGCCGCACTCCGGGCGGTGTCACAGCAGCAGTGGTGGATGTGGCAGACGCCTGTTCTGCTGTAAGCCTGTTCTCCAGCTTGACAGATCATGGAAGTTTCGGCAGCCAGGGGTTGGGACGCCGTGACAACAGCGACGCTCGCACTGACCCACACTTTTTTTTTTTTTTTTTGCTGAGACTTCTGGCACCAACCGCCAGGATCGCGACGTCCGACGGCATGACACACCGGCTTCTGTGACGTCATTTGTTGCCACTTCGGGACCACTTTTGATGTATGGGCGGGATGGGACTCAAAAGACACCAATCGGGGACGCCTTCCAGGCGGTGTACATCGGAGGCTCTTTTAGACATTTTGCGTTCGAGCGCGGACGGTTGTGTTACGACTTGTTGTGTTCGGCCGCGACGCGCTGCGCGGACCTGAGTTGCCATAGCAACCATCTCGTCGTAACCAGTCAAAAGAAGACGTAACGCAGTTGGTCACACTTGAACGGAAATGTCTGAACCATTTATAAGATACTTATTCATATCGGTCCATTCAAATTTTCGAAGCTTCCAGAGTGTAGTTCTAAACCAGTCGCGCCAAGATCACCATGGACCATCATCGCACTGGAAGCGCTCCTCACCGATATAAGCGTCTTCGGCACTGTGTATGCAATCAATTTATTAATCATGTTCATCTCCATGGGTCTCTTACAATTATATTGTTCTTCTTGTGTATTTCAAAACAGCAAACTTAATTTTCCGTGCCTCCAAGCACCGGCACAGCATGTTGTGGAATTACGAAGATGTACGCTTGTTTCGCCGATGTGTGGATAGCAAAATATCATATACAAAAAACGTCTCCATAAAAACAAAAAGGCTTGTGTGTATGTTTATACAGCCTAGAACTTGGTCTGCCTCAACGGGCGACGAGTCCCCCAGCTGTAGATGAGAAATTTAGCCACTGCGGTACAACCTCTGGGCTGGGGTCTTTAACGTGCATCACGCAGTAGTGACACACGACCCCACGCCGGTACGATGCTGATCCAGATCGAAACGGGCAGGGGTAGGTATTGAACCCAGGATCCTGGGTTCTGCAGCCCGAGCTTTCGCTCCACGTGCTCCGAGCTGATGTGCGGTAGCCCACTCGGCCCCCGATCCCCCAGCGTCTCCATAAAGCTACCAGTCACCAGAGACTTTAGATCGGCTCACCAAGAACGGAGGGGTAAAGGAGGAATTGCTCATTTCACGGACCAAAATGGCTACCACACGGGAAGCGTGACTTTACTTTCCCAGGATCCAGTGACTTTAGGTGGAGCCAAAGGCAGCTAGCCTTTACCTCTATCTACTATCCTTCCAATCAGAACTCGGTGTTCTGACGTCACTGTATTCTCTCTGCCCAAGAAACAGACGAACTTGCGCGTTGAAACATGTTGCCTACCTCTTTAGACGGGTAGTAGATGTACTTCCAGTACCAGAAGTTCTTGCTCTTTTTGTATACCAAGTAGAACTCGGGAAAGAGCGGGAAGAACCGTCCTTGACCCTGGAGGTCCCGCGAGTCCCCCGCCTTGACACCGACTTTCTCCAAACACTTTCCGATCTCCACGTCCTCATGCCCTCCCCCACCAGAGCGACACTTGTTGGGATTACTCAGTCCGTCTTCGACCAAACGACGCACGGCTTCTCCGCTGAGCACGTAGCCTGCACCGCCGCTCATGTAGCCTTCTTCCATGTAAGGCTTGAAGCGACATCCGTAATACACAGGGTCGGATGGGCTCTTGTCTTTCAGGAGATATCTGCAAACAAACAACAAAACAAATGGGAATGGTAGCATCAGACATGTACATGTTACTGGGAAAGAGGTATTGAATACCACTGCTCGTTACTCGCTCAGAAAGAAACTGCTAAGCAAGTGAAAAAACACCTAAGTAATGCAATGTTGTAACTTATCCCGAGACTGGGGTATGAAATAGAAACTTAAACGTACAAGGGACAGAAACAAGGAAGAAGAGCCGTCTCAAATGCAGCGTCTCCAACGCACATTTCAAATCATCTTTGGACGGCCGGAGTAGTAGGACATTTGTGGTGATCTGCCTTCCTTCTTCGTCGTAAATACCAATCCGGCCTACATCTGGCACAAGGTCGCACCGTTGTATAAGATGAACCAAAAAATAGATGGGCAAATATCCGCGATTATTTTTCATTAGAACATCCGATACTTGACTTGCTTGTGTTAACGAACTGATTGGTAAAACATCATACAGAAAAGTTTAGATGCCTAGTAAGTATAGGTCGGGAGGCCGTCGAGTATAATAAATTATTCAACAGACCTGAGAAACCCTAACCGAAAATCGCCTGGTCTTTGAGCTTGCAGAAATAGTTTTCACCATTTCCAGAAAGACGATTTATTCGGGGGTAGTTATCGTATAATATAAAATAATTCTTTTTAGAAAGTCATTGTCGCAAATCAAGTGCAGTAAATACCCCTGTTTTTAGATAATAGCAAGGCTTTTGTTTTTCGTATTTCGAAGTCTGTGCGAATTCAGGTTGGTTTATTGCACTGTCTTCCATCATTTACGTCTACAATTCAGTACCGAAGTTAGAACGCGTGCTTTTTGTTCAGCAGTATAATAAATAACAATATGATTACGAGTTATGCCACGGTAGTTAATTTTATGATCTTATTAAGAGCCATGCAAATTCTCAATAAAATCTCCAACATGACGTAGGACGCGACAGAAAGTCCTAGAATGCAAGTGGCCAATTTTCGCCCACCGGGAAACTTTTAGGTTAGGAATTTTTATCTTCCGTAATGTAATTTTGGACGCTTTATATGACGGGTAGGTTGTTTTGTTATCCCTGTGTTTGGTGGCTTATTAATATCGATGGTTTTAACTACAAATAACATTGAGGCATTTGTGCTTTAGAAAACATGAACGATAATCGCAACGCAACCTCCGAGCAGCATTAAAACAGATTTGACTTGCATACTTCCAGAGTGGCATGACAGATATGGGATTTTGTATTTGTTTTAACTTTGAGATAGACGTTTGAACCTAGATAATTACTCACTGGCCCTAAGAGCACGACCTGTAAAGTTTGCCAAGGCATATTGGTTGACAAAGCTTAATATTTTCAATCTGCTTCTTCAGGCATATGCTTTCTGGAAATTATGAAAGTAATTAACATGTATCAGCAGACCTAGTTTGCTCAGATATGAAAACGAATGAAACCTTTCGATTTTTGTAGCAGGCTATCTACAAAAAATACCATATAAAGAGCCGTAATAACTTGAAAAATTGAGCAGTTTGTCTCGCAAAGGAGGCAGACAAAACTTACAAAATATTTGGGATGCTTTAATTTTTTAACGCGATTTGTTTTGTACGAACATTTAAAAGTAAAGCTCAGGGTTTTCATCCGTTCATTTTCATTTAGTAGTTATACAAGCATATTTGAGTAGAGTTGCATGTTTAATTTACAGATTAAACAAGCAAGTGTGTTGCACTGAAACATTGTCAGACTGTTCGCAGTATGAATCCGTGAGTACAGCCCCATGTTTAATGGCATCACAAAATACTTTTTCGATTCCCTTCGGAAGCTGGTGTTTTGTAAACTAGACATTAGGATAAAGCATAAACAAGTTAACGTGGGGTGCTCACCTCTACTAGTAACGTTCAATTAAAAAGAACATGTAATTGTTGAAATGAATATAATGTAACGTTTGTCATTAACATCAGGTATCACCATAATTAAAAGAGAAGCAGGAATGACGTGTTACCTTAGGTTTTCCAGGACAACGTAGGTATCGTCGTCTGCCTTCAGGAACCAATCGGACGAATTCAGATGATTTTTGTAGACCTCCAGGAACGCGCCTTCGTTTTAGCCCACAGCGTATTCCGGGATTCCTTTACCGGAAGCACCCCAGTGGGCAGGCTGGGTTCTGGGGCACTGCTCATGAAGAGGAGGGTGTTACAGCGCTGACCCCAGGTGGCCTTGACATGGCGGGCCTTCTTCGCGTGGTTTTTTGGATGCGTCATCACCCAGCAGAGCACCCGTACCTTTCGCCTGAGTTGATTCGCCAGCATATCCTCGCCTGCGTGAGATAGAGTTTGGGAAGATGTTACGAAGTTTAAGTAGAGCACTTTTGTGCACTCGCTCCGCTATACGGAAAGCGCGGTTGACTATGAGCATGCGCAACTCGCTCCGAGTTCTAGCGTAGCTACCGGAGTGAGCATCCGCTCCGCAGGTTAAAAGGAAAACTGCGGGGTCGTTCTCAGGACCGGGCTGTTGTAGCTTGGCCCTAATTGAGGTTCCGCACTATGGCCACCGCAGCTTTCGCGCATTTAAGCCCTTAATGATCATCACCTAATTGAGGTTTGCACCTCCATCACCGCTGCATGATAATGGCCTTCTCAAGAAACAGTGTACGTAAAACACCAAGAAAGGTGACCCACAGGGCGTTTTCTTGAGTTGGATTTAAAACAAGAACAGCATGGTACAACTTCGGATAATTCGTGTTTGGGATTATCTGAATCAATTCGCGAAGGCGTTTTGTTTTGAATTGCTTAATCATTAAAAAGTATGTTGTTATCTAAAGAATCTATCTCGTCAAATATCTTGTCAGCTGCAGAAAATGAATGCACATGAGTTCATTCGAAGCAACCATCTGCGTTATGCAGTAAACCTCTATGCTTGGTTCGTGTTTTGCATTCTGCTTCATAAAAACTTGGCAAAAGGCGCAGGCTATATTCATCGGGAACCCACCGCAACGTCTACATAATCGTGCAGAAATGCGAACAACGTATTAATAACATTACGCAGACTGAGTTGAGTAAATATAAAGATGGGTGCGTGAAGGTAGGAGGGTATATTGTTTCCAAAGGCAACACCTTTCGGAAGACTGCAAAACAAGCAAAATGCAATATAAATAAAACCTTGGCACAGTCATCTTTACAAAGAGTTAAGGAAACTCGTCCATAATCCTCATTCTTGATGATGACAAACTTTAAGCTTGAACATTGGTATTGTATTTGCTACGCGCAGGCATGATATTTACACCACTTCATTAAAACAAAAATGGAGCTAATGCAATGTCTGGTGAAGCAACCAATGATAGTGAACCCCCGAGACGACTCTCCTCACCATTGCCGTGGAACTCTTCCATGTCTCCATGACCAATCAGGGGCTTCTCCGGCCCACTCCCATCGTCGTCTTCGAAGTGTCCGTACTGCGAGTACCGATCCGGCACGGAGGTCGGCATTCGTCGGACGAGCCAGAAGGACCGATTCTCCACTAGAGAATCCACACAGGAGTAAGAACGCGCATCCGAAGCCAAAGGTCATCCCAGCGCCCAAGGAAAGCAAGCACGTCCCGCAAAAATACCGTGGGGGGCCACCAGTAGCCCAGTGATCTGGCCGGGACACCATGCCGGCCGCTGAGCCGTACACGGCAAAAAATAAAAAAAAGAAGCGTTTATAAAAACGAGTCTTTCAAGATTCACGTGAAGCTGAAAGAGTCGACGGAAATTCAGACAAGGGCAGTGTGATTGCACAGCTGCGACCGCTGTTGTAGGCGGGAACGGAAAAACTTACGAAATACTTCACTCGTAACTCACAGAAAGGAAGAACGCGATTACAAACCTTACAGATCTCTAGCAAAATAAATCATTATAATCTTTTGACGTCTGTCACGTAGTTTCTCGTTAAAATTGTTGCCGAATTATATTGATATCCCCCGTCAAAACAAATGACCGATTTGTTGGTCTTTGTCGGTGCTGACGGTGTCGCTCATAGTTTGTGTCGCTTTTTAAGAGCGCAAGAAGCTTCACTCCTAGTACTCAACTTTTAGGAACATAGCCAGCGTGTGTGTGCTCGACAATTGGGTGATTCTATTTGGGCAACCTTTAGACGTGAAAGTGACAGCTTTTAGCCGGGGGCGTAAGTGCAGTCGTGGACACAGCTGTCTAGAACGCGCAAGCTGTGGCTGTTCCTTACTCCCAGAGCCACATGCTCACCTTGAGGAATCAAACTGATTGATTCTTCCAGAACGTTGATTGATCTTCCAGTATAAAGTCCCCCCCCCCCTCTTTTTCATCTGCCGAACGTGGAGCACAACGCTTGCAGTTGTTATAGCCAGCTGTGTCCACGGTTGTACAACTGTCGTAGACACAGCTGGTGGTTATTTATTCGGAAAAATAGTACAAGGTCATCCTTCGAGTTAGAAATGCATATTGCCCTCTTGACTTTAAGGAGTCTCTTTAATTTGCTACATTTGTACTGTAGATATTAATTGTACGGTGTATACCTATAGAAGAGAAGGTTTAGAAAAGGTAAAATAGTCCACACAGTTCACGTACCTGCATGTGCACGTTGAAGACACCAGGTGTTCGAGGTTTTCCCAGCTGTCCCCAATTTACACCTCGGTTGGACGTGTAGTCTATCCTTCCTCAACAATAAAGCGATCGCATCAAGCGTTCGGCGCATGCGTGAAGCCGCCATAACTTTAGTTCACAGGAAGCCGGCGGCAATGCCCGAGACGTCTCGTGATATGCACGCGAAGAGCTCAAGCAAGGTTATGGCACTTGCAGAAAGACTAAAGATCCCTCGATGCATTGCGGCAGCGGCTGCGTATTTAAACTGGTTGGTGAGATCGGTCTATCTACACCAATGCTCAGAGACATGTCACACGTGGTACTATTTATTTATTTATTTGTACTCTGCAGCGCCGGAGCATTACAGCAGAGCAGTGGGTTACAGATTAAATTTATTCGTTGGAAACGCACCCAAACGGCACAAACTAGTGAGCAACCATATAAATAAACATAATTAATAACAATACACAATTATAAAATTTTAAATTTTCAATAACGCCAGAAATACAAAGAAAGAAATTCACACTACATTGACCAAGTTTATGAAAGATTCACTGCCTGCTAGTACAAATTCAGGAGGTAGCTCATTCTATTCCTATGTAGTTCTCGGAGAAAAAAAAAATCATATAGTTAGTTGTACATTTTATTTCACGTATTTTCTTTTCGTGATCCCTCCTGCTCGAAATATATTTGGGAATCTGAAAATATTTTTTTTTTAATTCAAGTTAAACCAATATTAAAAGCGTAGACAAGCTTAACTCTATTTTCCTTACGTATTTTTTTTTTCAAGAAAATCGGTAGCCATTCTGTTGTACCTTATACTTAAAGGGCCTCTGACACGCCAAAAACAATTTTTTTTTTCATGCTAGGCGCTGAATTGGCATATCAGGACATTACAAAAAAATTGTGTCACTATAGAGATGCGTAGTTTTTTTTATGAAAAATAGAAATACGAGGCCCAATTCAAAGTTCCCGCCGTGCACTGTGACGTAACAGTGTACCGCAAGGTGTCGGGGCGGTCAGAAGGGAAGCATCGCCGGAAGTCACGTGAGTTGCATCCCTCCACGTGCTAACCGCGAGCGCGTGTAATATTCTTTTTTAAATATTTTTGTTCTCCGCACCTCCACGAGCGATCCAAGCAGACAAGGTTTATTTTATTTGCTTTTCATCTGTTGTTGCTGTAAAGGTAGAAGAAGCGGGGTCAGTGAATTGACGTGATCAACTACAATGCCTAGAAGGCGCTGTGTGAGGGACTGTCCCTGTATTTCAGCAACTGAAGAAGAGATCACACTGCACGCATTTCTGAGAGACATAAATCGGCCGCATGAGCACCTAGTAAAAAACGCATGTTCTAGACAAAATACGTACTTCGTGCTCGACGTTTACTTGTACTTGGCACACTCACCAGTTCGTGTTCTTTAGACGGCAGGCATCTTCAGCCTGGAGAGTATCCGATGATTCAACGACCTCGGTGTCTCAACCTTCAGCAATGCGATCGGCCTGTCGTATGCTAGCAATCCTAATTTCTGCGAGCGTTCTAAATTCTTTTTTTTTTCAAAACTTGATAGCTTGTTTTGCGCCCAGTATAGCCCTGTATTATCGGACTGACGGCATGCACTCGTACACTGGCTTGTACTCGCAACGCTTTCATCATTGACCTCCATCACGTCGATCCACTGACTCTTCGTCCTCAAATTTTACATCACGCAAACTAACCAACGGTGCAGGGATAAAGAGCTAGTGGAACTGAAACTTCGTTTTCTACGATCGCTCGTACGAAGAGCAGAATAAAAAAAAAAGAAAAAAAAGTCTTAAGCACGGTCGCGGAGAGCACGAGGAGTGAAACTCACGTGACTTCCGGTGAACCCACTTTTAGTGACGTAGGTCGATGCCTCCCTTCTGACCGCCCCGACACCTTGCGGTACACTGTTACGTCACAGTGCACGGCGGGAACTTTGAATTGGGCTTCGTATTTCTATTTTTTATAAAAAAATTACGCAACTCTATAGTGAAACATTTTTTTTGTAATGTCCTGATATGCCATTGCAACGTTTAGCATGAAAAAAAATTTTTTTTTTTTTTGGCGTGTCAGAGGCCCTTTAAAGGGGCAATGCAACAATTTTAGTACTTTGCGCAAATACCGGTTAGAACGGATCCCTGACGTTAATGACCTATGAAACACGCGTTCGTTTTTCACCCCACGCAATAGAAGTAAGTCCCAGTAAAAAATTAAAGAAAAAAAATGAAAGCCGTTTACAACTCCTGTAACGCCGAATTAGAGCGCAGCTCTTGAGGAGGAGGAGGGAAGGGTACTGGGGGGGTCACGTGACCTCGGGGGGGGGGGGGGGGGGGGGCTCACGTGACCTGGGGGATCACGTGACCTGGGGGTCACGTGACCTGGGGGTCACGTGACCTGGGGGTCACGTGACCATGACGTCATCAGTGACGTCATCAGTGATGACGTCAAGCCGGAAACGGGCGCCTCAGAGCTGCGCTCTAAAACAAGCAGCGTTCACCCCCTCACCTCGCAGCAACGTAACTAAAACACTCAGTTGGGAAACTCGCCGTCGAAACCTGGGCCGCTGGCATCCACCGAGACCGAGCTAAATACAACAGCGCCACTCTTTATCATTTGTCTGTACTGTGGTCGCCTTGAGCTTTTAGAAAGCATGTTTTTGCGTAAAAACAAACGGAAAAAACTCTTTTTGTATGAAATTTATTGGAGTTTAGTACAAAACGAAGGGCGCGTGATGTTTTTAAAATCTTTAGTTTGCAAGGTTTTGCGGCACAATTAATATTGTTTTTATAACACTATGCCTCAGCGGTGCTTTCAGGTAGCGCGTCCCAACCTAGGTGTATTTTAACTTCGGTATAAGACGTTGCGCGTTCGCTGGGGGGAAAGGGGGTGGCGCCCCTGTAACCTCTTCCACTGTATCTGCTTGGACTCCAGAATGGCCGATTAAAGCCAAAATAGAAGTAACGTGCGGTTCCTCGAGCGGCCGCTGCGGGAGAAATGGCGGCGTTGTGTTCGCCATTAGCTCGGTGCTCGAGGACAGATCGGGGCCACTTTTTCAGAGCAGTCTCTATGGCAGTTTCCCAACTGAGTGGTTTAATAACGTTGACTCGCAGCCAGAACAAGCGGCCACGTGATCTGGAGCCGATTATATGCCGCCAATGTTGATGATAGCCACGCGCTGGGGTTGGCAAAGCACAGGACACACCCCGAGTTCCAGACATTGTTATGGCTGGGCTATTGTCGTCGTTGAAGCGATTGGACACGGACCACTACCCGAATGCTTCTCGAGCTAGTAATTATCAAGAGCCCAAATCGAGTGCCCACGCAATGCTCGGGTCCAATCTATGAGCAGCATTCAAATATCGTCTGGATGAGCATCGTACCGGCGTGCGGTCGTGTACCACTACACTCTTAGAAAAAAGGGTATCGATAGTCCTCCCTAAGGGGAGGAACAGTCTTGTAACCTATGTTCCTTTAGAAAGGGAGAAACCTTCGTCCCTGAAGCAGGGGAGCATAGTTCCTCCGTCGCCAGCATCTCATTATGGCCGCCCTGAATCGAGCAAATCGAGCTCAATAAGGCTTAACGATGACGCTTCGTCTCTTGTACGGGACGAGAGGAGCAGCAAATAAAAGCGTAACACTAGCTTTCCGCGAACAGTGTTTATTTCCGAAGCCTGATTTCCCCCGCAGGTACAGAAACTTGCGTTTCGAAAACAGTTACTCAGTCTTCTCGTCGTCAGCACTGCGATGTTAAACGGAGACAACCGATACCCAGTTACTTCACGCACTTTACGTCTTACCTTTGCTGTTCCTCGAGTCACAATTCCTTCGTCAACCACACATCACGGAGGAATGGCAAACCAATCCGCGAAACCAAAAGCCGCTCTCAAAAGAGGAAACTCGAAGCCGCTGTTTATCACGTAGCGTGAAAGAAGGTTAAATCCCTTGCCACTAGATGGCAGGGTCAAGCAGAGTAATTGCAAGTAGCTAACCTAGACGGCGCTAGGACCGCCCAATTCATGTTCTACAAAAAATATTTTTATTTCCGCGAGCTATTGCGCTTCGCGACCTCCGGGATCCTATACTGCCTGTACTATGTACACGAGCACACACATACTAGAAGCATCAGGTGAACATACATTGAGCGCATACACATACATGGCACATACAATCATCAGTAGAGAGTTTTAGGGAACCGGAACAAAATACGATCGATAAATAAAAACGATCGATACCTTGGATCGGGCGAGTCGACCGATCGTGTGCCTCTAAACGGCTTTGGGGGAACCGTATTTGCAGACGAGAGCAGACGATCGGTACAGGTCGCGCCCCCTGGCAACGGAAACCTGCATCGGCCTCGTTGAGAATGTGGATATTTGCGTTTGTTTGTACAAATTGCAGAAACTGAAGCAAATAAAAATCGCATCCTAAAAATATAGAGAACCTAAAACAATGTATACCTACTTATAGTTCGTCTCGCTTTTTTACTGGAATGAATGCTCTTCCGTAATACAAAACCTGGCGCTCCATGGCGTGTCGCCACTGGCGCTGCGAAGTTCTAAAATCTTAATCTGCTAAAGAAGCAGACGAGCTTTCCGACAACAAAGACGCTCGATCTTTTTGACGATGACTTGGAGTTGGCTCTATTCGGAAAAAACAATTTACAAAACGTTTTTTTGTACGACTGTCTGCGCACTAGGTGCTTGTTGGCGGCAAGGCATGGGACGTTCAACTTAGCGTCGATGGACGAGGAGGACGTCGTACGGCTGTTCAGGTTCACAAAGGAGGATCTGCTTCATCTCCGATCGGCGCTGCGCATCCCGGAGGCGTTGACAACCAACGGCTGAATCTGGGTGTCAGGGGCTCGTTTGCCACCGCATTTTTTTTTTTTTTAGTTTACCCGATTCATATCCTCGGGAAATAAAATAGTTCCTCGATCGTACGTGGTAACTTGTTTTGTAAGTCATACGTTCTCAGTGGGCAAGCTTTGGTGTTTTACATCAACCAAATATGATGTTTACTTCAACCACGTCCTGATATGCCGAAAAGTCGCCGACAGCAAACTCGATTTGACACACAAATAAGAACACGCTCGCGCGCGCTTATCATCAACATTCGAAGTCGTCTGCCAGCGATCCTGTGTCTTTCCCTCGAGGCCCACTGCAGGGTCGAGTATTAAGAACGTTATGGACAAATAAAAATAGGAATATTAAATCGCGAAGAAAATACAAAAATAACAAAAACATACTCGCTTTCTCAAGTTAAGGCGGTCATTTTTCTTGTACAAAGTTACGAGGAGGTCAATCCGTTCCTTCGCTCCTCGCAACGAGAAGTTCTTTTTCGACTTAAGGACGTCATTCCAAAGGCCCGGAGTAAAAAAAGGATTAGGGCCTAAAACCTCCCGAAGTAGGAAGATATCATCTTCCGCTGAAACCCGCTTGCGAGGAGGAGGCGGAGGGACGGAGGTAGATACGGCGCTCATGTACGGTAAAGATAGCAGACGATCACGGTCGGACGCCCGCGAACCGATCGTTGTGCCGTGTACGGTACTACCACGGAAAAAAAATTAATTAATAAAGGAAAACCTGTAACTTTACTGCTGTGCATTTATTAAAACTATCACCCAATATTTAAAGGGCTCGTTTTATAGAATATATGTGATTAGCATTAGAACACAAATTTTTAATTCATGCAAAATTTTTAAACTAGAAAGTATCCAGATCCTTGATCCAGAAGGCTGTTGCTCACTCTGTTGACACTACAGATAACCCTCAGTCATAAAGCAGCTGTAAAAACGGGTGATAAGAGCTCGAAATGCACATCCCAACGTTTGTATGAAAAAAACAACTTACAATATGAAAAAAAAAACTTAAAATATGAAAAAAAACTTAAAATATAAAAAAACTTAAAATATGATAAAAACTTAAAATCTAAAAAGCTTAAAATATAAAAAGCTTAAAATAGAAAAAAACTTAAAATATAAAAAACTTAAAATATAAAAAAAAACTTAAAATATAAAAAAACTTAAAAAATAAAAATAAATTAAAATATGCAGAAAAAAAAAAGGTGGATGCGCCAGCCGGATTCGAACTCAACACTACCGCACCTCTACGAGATCTCAAAATGGACGCTCGAATCCACTGCGCCACTGAGCTTCTTTGAGCAGACGTTTTATATTGCTGCTAAAGATTAATTTATTTCTATCGAGGATGTCTTATTGCGTTTCGATCTGTATTCTCTTTTTGATTTGCTGATTCCAACTTTATGCACTTGCTGTCACATATGGCGCTCCTGCTAGGTACTACCACGAGTTATTTTATTCATGTTTGAAGCCAGGGCACGCTCTCTCCGCCAGCGAAATAGCCGTTTTGCTAACCAAGCGAGACCGTCCATGTCGGCCATTGGTCGTGCCGGTCGTGCCTTACGGTTCGAGCAGCGCATTACGGTAAGATCGCGGAAGACAAGCGCATGCGCACTTCGTACCGGAGGGCCCATCGTACCGTATCGGATATGCAAAAACGGTTCCCTAAAACTCTCTAATACATCGGCATACTAAACCGAACACTACACCCGAGCGCTTCGTTTCCGTCCTTTATACTGGTCGTTTTGAACGTACGGAATTTCTCGGTGACTGCGTAAGCAATAAAACATATTCCCATCATACTGATTTTTTTCCAGCACTGTCATACCTCTGAGAGTATTTTGAATGGCTCAGGGGATGAATCTCTTATTAAAAAGTAAACGCTCGATCATGCCGTTATTTGAAAGTCAATAAGTCAAGCCGCTCCAATGCGGTTCGAAGCCATAAGTTTGTTTCCCCGCACGGCACGTCGTAGCCTGTATTTCTATTGTAGTGTTTGTTTTTCTATTTGTGCTGTTCGCGCACGGCTGCAATTGCCGTCTTGAATTCATCTCTGTAGAGCGGATATTCACTCGGCTGGAAGTAATGCTTCACGGGCAGAGAAATCGATTTCGATCAACTCCAATGCAGTCAAAGCCGGGACTTGCGGCAGGTGTTAAGTGTACGGAGCTACGCCGTGGAGAGCTTGAAAACTTCTAGCGCTCATCCCAGCGCGCCACTTGGAGGGCCGTTTCTCCAGGAACCGTAGTATATTTAAACAGCAAAATAAAGGGTAGCTTTTTCTTTTCGATTTTGCATACTACTCTTTTTTAATGCTAAAATTCCACATTGTAAATATACGTACTTTCCGTCATAATTTTGTACTGTTCAGTCCTTTCCCCAGAGCGCAATCGCTCTCGGGGAGGAGACAACCGCCAGTCACATTGGCCACTGTACAATAGGCGCTTACTGTTCAGACCAGCGTTCCAACATGACTATCTGCACGTAGATCGATTGCACCCGGAATGTCAACCTGCGAAACTCCGCCCCCTCGGATCACTGCCCGACAAGCGGCATCAATGCCGGCAGTTTACGTCATCTCATCTTGTTGTTACACCGCTGATACGCGAACACACGGTCACATCGGCGATAATTCTAGCCTTCAGTTCACAACCCACAACACTGCCATCACGATGTTGCTGCTGTGTTGCTGACACGCAGAAATACAGAACCACGTTGAACGCTGGTTGGCACTCGGCATCGGAAAACAGAACCGAACGCAGCACGGGAGGCACCCAGGCAGCCGGCAGCAAAACCTGCCTGTCTTGGAAGCAGTTCCTGCGATTTCCATAACGTCGAAAACGTCGACACAAATCCGCGTGGTTCCGCTACTATAGTTACGCGTGGGTCGCGCAATCCGGCGTACACGGGCCAGTGTACGTAGCGCTGCTGGCACTGCTCCGGAACTTTGCTGTTTCTAGCAGCTTCGTTTGCTCGTTTGATACAATTAGCGATAAAAACATCAATGCAACGGAAATGTTCTGCACGTTTGGACTAGAAGACGGAATTACAGGCCGCCTTCGCTGCCGTTGAAGCTCCATCAACTCAACAACATTTATTAAACAACGTGCGCGACGTGCTCGAAAAACAAAACCGAAAGAAGATGAGTCGGGAGGGCGAAAGCTTTCTCCCGCCTGCCTGGAGAAGGAGAAAAACGTCTCGTTCCTCCCTTCTTCTCGTGTCCACTTGGGGGCGCGTCAGTAGAAGGGAGGAAGACGCGCCGTTGCTACCTTTTTCCTCCATTTTTTCTTAGAGTGTACTGCGTGGTGCACGTTAAAGACCCCAGGCTAGCGTTTGTACCGCACTGGCTAAATTGCTCCTCTACAGCGAGTGACTCGTCGCAACTTTGAAAATGGCTGACCAACTACACGCTGTATAAATATCCACACAACCCCAATTATTATTTATTGCGATCCCCACTTTACGTCATCAAACGTCATCAAATTTTTCAAAAGAGAGATTGAATGAAAATGATCGCTCTGTAAATTACCTAATCGTCCGCGAATAAGTTGATGTTAGAAGATATGAAGGACGCTAAATCATTGATGTAGATGAAAAATAAAAGTGGTCTCAATACTGAGCCTTGAGAAACCCCCGAAATTACGTCTACAAATTTGAATTTTTCGCCCCCCAGGACAACGCACTGTTTCCTTCCACTCAGATAGTGTTTTACCACCAAAGTACATTACTGTCTATGTTTAGAGGACTCATTTTGTGCAATAGCAATTTATGTGAAACAGAATCAAATGCTTTACAGAAATCTATAACTTGAAGACGCATCAGTTTGCTGCATATTTACAGCCTTACTGACCAAATCATGAAGTTAAATTAATTGGGTGTTGCAGGAGACACCTCCACGAAAGCCGTGGAGGTTGGAAAAAAAGTTATTATCTTTAAGTACTTCATGATACGGCTATAGACAATATATTCAAAGATTTTACATGATGGCAACTTAAATAAATCGACCTATAATTGTCAACGATTGATTTTGGTTCGTTTTTATGAATTGGTACAATATACGTTTTTTCCATTCTTTAGGGAGCAACCCAGTTTCGAGCGACTTACAAAAAAATACATCAAAGTATTTCGACACTATACCCGAGCAGGGTCTTAATATGCTGGGAGACATCTGGTCTGGGCTAGAGTGTACTAGAAGGTACGAGTGGGACGAGCTATAGGCTCCGCTCATGCTTTCAGTTGCACCTCAAAATGTGGAAAGCGATCAGGTGGAACCAAGCCACTTTGATCGCAGCGCCACCTTCGCTGCGATCAAGCAACGACACAGGTCAAGGTCATATGGGCAATATAGCCCCTTATGGGCTATATTGTATTCTTTTATGATTTTGACGTCAGAGGTAACGTCAAAGCACCACGACACGACGACGCCACGACGTCATCGTCGACGACGTTACGCGACGCCAAACTGCTGTCGTAAGGCCGTCGTGACATCGCGTCGCGTCGAGGACGACGACCGTTACGGCGACATCAGTCGCCGTTGTAAAGCGGTCGTGACAGTCGCGCCTGAAGGACGACGCCGTTACGCGACATCAAGTCGCCGGTGTAACAGCGGTCATGACGTCGCGCGCCACATCGAGGACGACGTAGACGTGGTCGTCGATGCCGACGATGGACGTCGACGCCAACGCAACAGTCAAACATCGCTAGGACGTCACGTTAACGCGTCCTGACGTCATCGTGAACGTCAGCGTCACGAGGAAGCCTTGACGGCGTGTAACGTCGTCGCCTTCGCCAGCATCAACGTCGACGCGCAGTCACGACGAAGTCTTGACGTCGTGTAACGTCGTCGACGATGACGTCGACGTCGTGAAGCTGTCGGGACGTCTTCGTGACGTCGAGTTGCGTCATGTCGACAACGACGTCAACAAACTGACACCAAGCGTCCTTATGACGTTGCATTGACAAGGACGCCGTCATTTGACGTCCCGTGACGTTGTCGTCGTCGTCATCAACGTCAACGTTGACATCGGTGTCGTTGCCAACGCACTATGACGTCAAAACGCAGTCTTGATGTCGAGTAACGCCCGTTGTCAACGTCGATGACGACGTTGACGTCAAGGCGTCGTCCTGATGTCGCATGGCGTTGTGTACTACAAGTCATGTCGCGGTGACTTTATGTACGTGACGCCTGACGTCTAGGTTGTATAAAAAAATATAGTCCGGCGTTTTATCGTTTCTTGACTTTGACCAGTGTGCCGGTCGGGCTTGGCGTTGGAACGAAACGCGTTTTTTCATAAAAAAGCGGCTAATCGAACCACTCTCGGGCGCTACGAACGAAGTGGCTTGGATTAGCCGTTTTTTTTTCACATGCGGAGGTACCAAAATAGCACTCCGGTGGCCCCGCTCGTCCTTTCTAGTATACTCTACCTGGGCCGACCGCCTTATCTTCTTTTAAGGAGTTTAAACAATATCTTATTCCCTCTAGTGACGGGAGGCATTGAATTTTCTATCCTATCTGTAAGAATCGGCAACTTTTGATAGCTACAGTGATGTCTCGTTAATAGAGAGTTTTAGGGAACCGGAACAAATACGATCGACAAACAAAAACGATCGATACCTTGGATCGGGCGAGTCGACCGATCGTGTGCCTCGAAACGGCTTTGGGGGAACCGTATTTGCAGACGATAGCAGACGATCGGTACAGGTCGCAGCCCCTGGCAACGGAAACCTGCATCGGCCTCGTTGAGAATGTAGAAATGTGTGTGTGTTTGTACAAATCGAAAAAAACTGAAGTATTAAAAATCGCATATAGAGAACCTAAAACAATGTATAGCTACTTATAGTTCGTCTCGTTTTTTACTCGAATGAATGCGCTTCCGCTCCATGGCCTGGCGCTCTATGGCGTGTCGCCACTGGCACTGCGAAGTTCTAAAATGTTCGTCTGCTAAGGTGCAGACGAGCTTTCCGACAACATCTGGCTCGATCTTTTTGACGATGACTTGGAGTTGGCTCTATTCGGCGAAAACAATTACAAAACGTTCTTTTGTGCGACTGTCTGCGCACTAAGAGAAGGCACTTGTTGGCGGCAAGGCATGGGGCGTTCAACTTGGCGTCGATGGACGAGGGAGAACGTCGTACGGCAGTTCAGGTTCACCAAAGGAGGATCTGCCCCATCTCCGATCGGCGCTGCGCATCCCGGAGACGCTGACAACCAACGGCTGAATCTGGGTGTCAGGGGCTCGTTTGCCACCGTATTTTCTTTTTTTTTTTAGTTTACCCAATTTATATCCTCGGGAAATAAAATAGTTCCTCGGTCGTACATGGTAACTTGTTTGTAAGTCATACGTTCTTCTCAGTGGGCAAGCTTGGTGTTTTACATCAACCAAATATGATGTTACTCCAACCACGTCCTGATATGCTGAAAAGTCGCCGACAGCAAACGCGATTTGACACACAAATAAGAACACGCTCGCGAGCGCTTATCATCAACATTCGAAGTCGTCTGCCGCGATCCTGTGTCTTTCCCTCGAGTCCCACTGCAGGGTCGAGTATTAAGAAAGTTATGAACAATAAAACTAGAGATATTAAATCGCGAAGAAAATACAAAAATAACAGAAATATACTCACTTTCTCAGGTTGAGGCGGTCATTTTTCTTGTACAAAGTTACGAGGAGGTCAATCCGTTCGCGTCCTCGCAACGAGAAGTTTTTTTTCGACGCCGCGTTTAAGCCTTTAAGGACGTCATTCCAAAGGGTTTGAGTAAAAAAAGGATTAGCACCTAGCACCTCCCGAAGTAGGAAGGTATCATCTTCCGCTGAAAACCGCTTGCGAGGAGGAGGCGGAGGGACGGAGGTAGATACGGCGCTCATGTTGTTCTCTTACGGTAAAGATAGCCGACGATCACGGTCGTACGCCCGCGAACCGATCGTTGAGCCGTGTACGGTACGACCACGAAAAAAATAAATAAATAAAGGAAAACCTGTAACTTTACTGCTGTGCACTTATTAAAACTATCACCCATCTTTAAAGGGCTCGTTTTATAGGATATATGTGATTAGCATTAGAACACAAATTTTAATTCATGCAACATTTTTAAACTAAAAAGTATCCAGAGCCTTGATGCAGAAGGCTGTTGCTCACTCTGTTGACACTACAGATAACCCTCAGTCATAAAGGCAGCTGTAAAAAACGGGTGATAAGTGCTCGAAATGCACATCCCAACGTTTGTATGAAAAAAAAAAAAAGAAACTTAAAACATAAAAAAAACATAAAATAAGGAAAAAAGCTTAAATATAAAAAAAACTTAAAAATATGAAACTTAAAATATAAAAACTTAAAATATGAAAAAAAACTTAAAACAAAAAAAAACTTAAAACATAAAAAATCTTAAAACATAAAAAAACTTCAAATATAAAAAAACTTAAAAATATGAAAAAACTTCAAACATGAAAAAACTTAAAATATAAAGAAAGCTTAAAAACATAAAAAAAACTAAAAATATGAAAAACCAAACTTAAAAATATGAAAAAAAACTTCAAATATAAAAAAATTACAATATGAAAAAAAAAACTTAAAATATGAAAAGAAACTTAAACATAAACAACTTAAAATATAAAAATTTAAAAAAAAATATGAAAAAAAAAAGGCGTTTGGACCAACCGAATTTGAACTCTCCATTAACACCCCCATACGAGCTCAAAAAATCGACGCACCAATCCACTGAGCAACTAAGCAGACGATTTGGCTTTTGCTAAACATTATTTATCTCTATTGAGGATGTCCTATTGCGTTTCGTTCTGTATTATTTTTCTTATTTGCTGACTCCAACCTGATGCACTTGCTGTCACATATGGCGCTCCTGCCAGGCACTACCAGGAGTTATTTTATTCAAGTTTGAAGCCACGGCACGCTCTCTCCGCCAGCGAAATCGCCGTTTTGCTAACCAAGCGAGACTGTCCATGTCGGCCATTGGTCGTGCCGGTCGTGCCTTACGGTTCGACCAGCGGATTACGGCAAGATTGCAGAAGACAAGCGCATGCGCAGTTTGTACCGGAGGGCCCATCGTACCGGATCGGATGTGCAAAAACGGTTCCCTAAAACTCTCTACTATGCAAGGGCACCTTCGTTCCCGTAAACAATCGTCCATAATGTGAGTTGTCCATAATAACGAGACAAAAATTCATGTATTTTCCCAGTTTGTCCCCGAAAGTGGTGTCCATATAGCGGGGTATTCATATTAACGGGGTCCATATTAACGAGGCATGACTCTTATGGGCTATATGGTATTCTTTTATGATTTTGACGTCAGAGGTAACGTCAAAGCACAACGACACGACGACGCCACGACGTCATCGTCGACAACGTTACGCGACGCCAAGATGCTGCCGTAAGGCCGTCGTGACATCGCGTAGCATCGAGGACGACGCCGTTTGGCGACATCAAGTCGCCGTTGTGAAGCGGTCGTGACGTCGCGTTGAGGACGACGCCATTACGCGACATCAAGTCGCCGGTGTAACGCGGTCATGACGTCGCGCGCCACATCGAGGACGACGTAGACGTGGTCGTCGATGCCGACGATGGCGTCGACGCCCAACACAACATCAAACATCGCTATAACGTCACGTTAACGACGTCCTGACGTCATCGTGAACGTCAGCGTCACGACGAAGCCTTGACGGCGTGTAACGTCGTCGCCTTCGCCAGCATCAATGTCGACGCGCAGTCACAACGAAGTCTTGACGTCATGTAACGTCGTCGACGATGACGTCGACGTCGTGAAGCTGTCGGGACGTCTTCGTGACGTCGAGTTGCGTCATGTCGACAACGACGTCAACAAACTGACACCAAGCGTCCTTATGACGTTGCATTGACAAGGACGCCGTCATCTTGACGTCCCGTGACGTTGTCTTTGTCGTCATCAACGTCAACCTTGACATCGGTGTCGTTGTCAACGCAATATGACGTCAAAACGCAGTCTTGATGTATAGTAACGCCCGTTGTCAACTTCGATGACGACGTTGACGTCAAGGCGTCGTCCTGATGTCGCATGGCGTTGTGACTGCAAGTCATGTCGCGGTGCCTTTATGTACGTGACGCCTGACGTCTAGGTTGTATAAAAAATATAGTCCGGCGTTTTATCGTTTCTTTGACTTTGACCAGTGTGCCGGACGAGCTTGGCGTTGGAACGAAACGCGTTTTTCATAAAAAGCGGCTAATCCGAACCACTCTCGGGCGCTACGAGCGAAGTGGCTTGGATTAGCCGTTTTTTTTTTCCCCATGCGGAGGTACCAAAATAGCACTCCGGTGGCCCCGCTCGTCCTTTCTAGTATACTCTACCTGGGCCGACTGCCTTATCTTCTTTTAAGGAGTTTAAACAATCACTTATTCCCTCTAGTGACGGGAGGCATTGCATTTTCTATCCTATCTGTAAGAATCGGCAACTTTTGATAGCTACTGTTTTTAAGATATATTGACTGAAAATAATCATCGAGACAGTTACCTTTAATAGCATTGTCGGTTATGACTGTACCATTATTTGTAATGCTCGGGACGCATGTTCTTTATTTCCGTGTTTTCTTAAGATAACTCCAGAATGCTTTGGTGTTGGTGCTGATAGTCTTTGCCAATCCAAAAAAATAATCCTCCTTGGTCATACTTATGGCACTCTTATAAACGGAATCTAGCTTTTTAAGACGCCTCTCACGATTTTCAGGAGGATTCTTTTCTACACTTGGTATGCGTACGTGAGCGTTCTTTAAGTATTTTTTTAACTTAATAACTCATCCAGGGCTTATCGGGTTATAGTGCACTTAATTTGTTATTCGCAGTAATTTCTGGCTGAAAGCCAGTTTCGTATTATCTTCCTGCTTGTTATTCTTCGAGAAAGACACGTGTTACATTATTTTGAGCATTATACGTAGATGTAGTGTGCACGGAAACAGCTTAACCAACAGTAAATTGCAGCTACGCCGAAACTCGGGAAGCAAATGAATAAACCTCTTGAGATTTCACTAACGCGCTGTGACAGAGCATAACGATGCTATACTGATCCCCCGAGTAAAAATAAGACGCTTGAAATAGAGTCTTTTTTTTTTATGCAGTTTGTAAACTACTCTAACACCATACTCACTGAGAGCTTAGGGTCTCACTGCTCATACATGATACAAAAGACAGTCTGGAAACACGAGTAACCTCAATATTCGTGGTTCGAATGCTGCGTGCCAACTTTCCTCATTGAGCTCACTGCCATGCGGCATTAGAAGCACGGACCTCGCTGTGACTCGCGTTCGAATCTGTTTGCAGGCTTTGTTTTTTGTATCATGTATTCGCAGTCTGACATCGGCTTTATGATGCTGGCGAACACCCTAAAATAAGGTGCAGATAAGCTTAGCTTCATCGCAAGGATGTTTTATTTTAGGAACAACAAGTTTACAAGCAACAAGCACCACATGGAGTTCCTACATGCGGAGAAAAGCTAATACAGACGCAAAGAATCGCGCACGAGAGAGGAATCATTACCGGTGACTGTTCCACCGCCTTATGTACTCGACAATTAAAAAATACTCATTCGCACCTAGCTGGTCACCTCCACCATTACGAAGGTCACACGTATGTTGCTTTGTCCTTGTCAATATTTAGTGTAGTGCATAGTACATTTACGTTCGAGGAATACATCTCCAAGTGAAAAACATTAGTACAGGAAATACTTTTAGAGATTGTAGCTAAAACAAAGAGGATGCCTCACTTCACCATAGTATCTCTTTTCGGAGCCTTTTTTTAGCCGTCAAAAATAAAGGGTGTTCAATGCAATAGTACCCTATTTTACGATTAAAAAGTGTGCATTAGGTAGAAGATAAGGGTGCTAAAAAGATAAAGTAATGGGTGTATAAGTCTTTGAAGCAGCGTTTTTACGCCCTGTGTGAGGCTCCCGCGACCGTGACTTTACCTGGACTTTAGACATTTCTGAGCTAATTATATTTTGAATTGTCGGTTGCGGAGGGTGATAACGGAAGGAAGGTTGCTCGTGAAGCGCAGCACAATCGGTATGATGGAAACATACCGATTGTGCTTTCTTGAATAAAAGAAACTTTTAACAAAAATGAGCAGGTTGAGTACCGTGTCGCACTCTGTAAGGTATTGTTCAGACGTAAATGGGAACACGAGCAGGCATTAAAGTTTTCCTGGTTTTTGGCGGCTCCATTTTATTCAAAACCCAATTTCCGAAGAATTACCTGGTCTTTGCCGTTGCGGCGCTGCTGCCAACTTACAGATAAATTCCCTAGATGGAATTCACGCATACTAGTACCGCCAACAATTGTTGTGAAAACGCGTAAGACACGTGCCACGGGCGGGTGCTCCGCCATAGCCACCTCTATACTGACAAAGCCTGGCAGATCGGCACGTGATGCGGCCGCCGAAAGTGAAAAGGTGGAGCGGCAGACAATAGAGTAACTGTATATGCTCCGCTTGCGGAGCAGAGTACCGCAATGGTGCCATTCTGGAGCCAAGCACTGCGGGAAGCCACGGTCGGTTTTTGCAGGGGACGCGAAGGCGCAGACGGAAGCCGGCGTGCTGTGGCGTGCTGCGGCGCGCTGCGTAAGGAAAATAGTGCGGCGTGCGGTGACGAGCCGCGCATGCGCCGTCATCGTTCTTCCGTCGTTTCCTGTTTTCCTATCAATTGCGAAAATCGCACCCGCGAATCCTTCGGGTCGCGTGTGAAGTGAAGTCGTCAATTCATTGTGGTAAACGACGCAGCGGCTGACGAAAACGCCGCCCCCTCGCTTTCGGACGAGAGCTCACCGACTCGCCAAGATGGCCGGATGTGCCGGTCGCGTATCACGTTGCGAGAGCCGCGGACGCGAGCAACGCGATCGTCGTCCGTGTCGTCTGCTTCCCATACCTTGGAAACGGATGTCCTAAAACATCGCTCGCTGTATAAAAAGACAGGATTGTATTGTAACCAGTTGACGCACATAATGTTCAATGACTTAGGAAGCTTTCGGTTCATTCGATTTTAGTCTAGGATCTATATTTTGCGAACTCAAAGCGGAAAATATGTTCCCCCGAAACTCGGCGCTCTGGAAGGCCGCTTTCCCGCACGAAGATCGGATCCAGGGGGGCTATGTAGCGCTTTTTGGACTCCCAGGAGACTAGGGAGAGGGAAGTGACGTCAACAACGCAGCAAATGCAGATTGGATGTTGATTTTGTTTTCTTCTGTCAACATCCAATCTGCGTTTCTCTAGTCGTTGACGTCACTTCCCTCTTCCAAGTCTCCTGGGAGTCCAAAAAGCGCAACATAGCACCCCAGTTCTGCCCACGTGACCACTCCTCCGCCAATACGGAGATGGCGGAAAAAGGAAAAGGAACGCGATACTCTGGCTCTGTTTGGGGGATCGGTAGCCGAGTGGGCTAGCGCACACCAGCTCGGAGCACGTGGAGCGAAAGCCGCGCTGCAGAACCCAGGATCCTGGGTTCAATCCCCACCCCTGCCCGTTTCGATCAGGATGAGCATCGTACCGGCGTGCGGTCGTGTATCACTACTGCGTGGTGCACGTTAAAGACCCCAGGCTAGCAGTTGTACTGCACTGGCTAAATTGCTCATCTACAGCGAGTGACTCGTCGCAACTTTAAATGGCTGAACAACTACACGCTGTATAAATATCCCCGCAACCACAATTATTCTGGCTCTGCAAGCAGAGCCTATACAGTTACTCTAGCAGACAAGAGTCATGTAACTGGCGCCCCGCTGCGGTGAGAAACCGAAACACAGTTGTCCCGAGCGATGGAATGTCTGCTTGTGCTTCTCGCGGTCCTCGGGCTACCACTTCTTTTCTCGTCGGGTTTTAACACCATGTTTCGGGTCTTTGCCACTGCGAAAGCTGTGCACTGAATACCGGACTCCCCGAGAAATGCTCTGTGCTACCAGATCCTCGCACTTCAAATCTGTGGCCGGATACTCTATGGATCCGTCATCGAACTGCCGGGCTTTGTGAGTATAGAGAAGGCCTATGGCTCCGCCGGCATTCGCTTCCAAGGGCTGCTCATTTCAGTCATCCGCCGCCAGTTGCTTCCAGTTGCTTCCAAGTGCCGCTCGAGACACGGGCCTTGTGCACTGGAGCATTTGATGCTACCGAAAGACAAACGCAAACACATCAAACGCAAACACATCAAATGGCTTTATTGAGAAAGGGTGCAATGGTAATAGTGATACACGACTCATGACGTCCGAGACCGCTCTCGGCTGTTGGAACAAGCAAGCGATCTCCACGCCTCCCTTTATTGCCCATCATAGTAAACCTAAACTACTGAAGCGCATGCGCTGATCTGGCTGAGTTGGGGGCTAGGAGAATTCAGGGTACACTGCTACTTTGAAGAAATGAAACCGACGAAGCGACGAGACTTCTAAGTGGCTCTCGTGCTACCTGCTCGTACACACCGCTCCCGCAATCTGCTCGTGGTCGTCATCGTGGTCAAAGACATTTTAATAAACTCAAACATAATCCCTTCTCTCCCTTTTTCAGGAAATAGAGATACTAACATCAATAAATACTAACAATCAGTTTATTAATCAGGCACATTACCTGAAGGATTCATTTATCAATAAACCTCCAAGCATTTCGGTTTGTCGACCTAAAAAAAAAAACAAACAAGTATTGCAAATGATAATGATAGAGGTGTCAGCGCCGCCCTCGGCGATTTTCTGAACATTTGAATACAGCAGTTTTTTGGGCTCCCGCCAGGTGTCGCAACAAAGCATCAAAACCGGTTTTCTTACCTTGCAGATTTCCTAAAATCTATAAAAATAAAACAGACGCAAGCCAATTAGGAGGGAAGTCTAATATATAGCAACGTATATTACAACCCGCTTCACTAGATACCATTAATTATATAATATGTTGATAAAACATATGTTTTAAAAACGTAGTTGGATGGGCTGCTAACGTATTAATAATTTGGAAATGAAGAAAAGCCCTCGTCGACTTCTTCGAATACCTCCGAGGTTTCAGACTTTATAAATTCTTTATTGTAGTTCAATTATCCGTTCAGCAAAATGAGAACTGCTATCACCTGGAACATAAAATATTGCTATGTTTGCAATCAAATAAGTCATCAAAAACTTTACACCTGCGTTTTAAAATTCTCGCGAATAAAAAAAAAACTAAAACAACCACATGCGCAGCAAATTTTGAAAGTCTTGTATATATAACCAAGCAGATATCCGCGCTGAAAATATGTAATTTTCGGGCAACACTTGTGGAGTTGTACGAACAGAAGGAATAAATAAATAACAAAAACCTTCGTTCACATCTGCTTTCATATCTTCACAAAAGGGCGTCGTCAAAATTGTGTTACCTTTAATGGTCCCTTCACAAAATAGGAACTAGCGGAGCAAGTTAGAGCTCACATCATTATTGGCGACGCTGTAATTTTCCATAAACAACCTGAAATATAACATAAGTTATACCAGAGAAAATATTATTGCATTACCTTTCAAATGAAACCACTCATCCAAAAGTGTACCCAGATTTAGACGATTAGCGAGCGGCCGAAGAACACCTAAATTGCCAGAACCGTGGCCTTGAGAATGACCTTTATAAGAAAGCAGTTTTCTCAGCCCGGCAATATTCATGAAAATATGCATGGTGGGTGATTTCCCAATTTTAATCTTCGACGACGACTTGCTTTTAAGAAAATAAAAACAAGTATGTGACCAAGAAACTTGGAAGTTTCGAAGGTACAGTCATCGTAGTGGATATAGTCGGAAATGAATCTGATGATAATCTTGTACATGGTGATGATGTTGATTTCCTTGTCGATTAGATGGAATGAAATGGCACATTCCTATTGTTGCGACCTTGAGCTTCTCCGGGTCACTTTTAGGCGAATGCACCATTTCGAGGCACGCCTTCAAGCTGACTGGCCCGAAACCCGGCACTGAACAGTGGTAAACACCGAATGTCTGGGAGGTGCTTGTAATCCAGGAATTATCATTTTATAGTTCTCGTCGACACGTCAGTTCGTTCACTGGTCACTTCCTTTGACTTGGGATTGTTGACCGCTGGTCGCAGATCATGAAACATTCCCGGATGTTGGTGGACCATATGGTCAATTCCATACGGTCTCAGGTGATATATTAAGTACTCCATAACATACATCATGCCGGGGCTGATGTAGTGGAATGAGATGGCTGTATCGCTGCAGCACTCCAAACCCTGAAAAAAAGAGCAAACTGAAATTACTGCTTGGTAAAGTGACATTTGTTTTGTGCAGCGGGCTACATTTTTCAGTGCGCTGAACTTCATTTTCTTGATCCAAGAGAACAAGTTAAAAAGGGAAACATTTTACAGTAGCAATCGCACTCATACCGTATAAATACGCAACGTCCGAACAAATTCAGTTGATCAAAGAACACGCGAATACCGCATTGTGAATGACATAGTGAAATAATATCCGAATAAAAAAGTTGAGCTTACGCCCTTTTTTTTTAAACAAAGCAAATACAATAAGTTATGTTCCCTTCTAAAGCTTCATAATAACATTGCAATTTTTAACCTGTCTCGTTGTGATACCTGATTCATTCTAAATTTTTATCGTGAATTCTAAGTTTAGTCCACGTTGAAACGTTTACGGATTTACAGCAACCTGAGGATAATTTAATTATTGTTTGTAATCGTGCACAACAAAGAGGCGTAAATACGTGTTGATATATCACGCCAATATATTTAAGCGTGCGTCGAATACCGGTAGCTTTAACTTATACATCCGTAAGTTTTCATCTGCAGGTTGTATGTATTACCTCAACTAAGCTTCCAACCCGCTAACGCAAGATCCACAGTCGTCCTTTTTGCCTTGGTAGTACGATGTCTGAAACGCGTCTTCGACTGGTGTGCTTGCCGCGTCCTCAAGAGTGGTCCCTCAATTGCCGCGTGATGACGTCATAAAGGGGTCATGTTGTCGCCGGCCGCACTCCTGGCGGTGTCACAGCAGCAGTGGTGGATGTGGCAGACGCCTGTTCTGCTGTAAGCCTGTTCTCCAGCTTGACAGATCATGGAAGCTTCGGCAGCCAGGGGTTGGGACGCCGTGACAACAGCGACGCTCGCACTCGCCCACACTTTTTTTTTTTTTGCCGGGATTTCTGGCACCAACCGCCAGGATCGCGACGTCCAAAGGCATGACACGCCGTTTTCTGTGACGTCATTTGCCACTTCGGAACCACTTTTGTTATATGGGCGGGAGGGGACGCCAAAGACCAGTCGGAGACGCCTTCCAGGGCCCGTTTGCTCGAAGCGCAAACCGCGGCTAAAGTTAGCCGCAGTACCTAGGAGAGGGATTTTGAAATCACGTGACTGGCTCGGTAGGGATGCGGAGAAACATGGCGGTGCCTCGGTGAGTGAGCGCCGCTGGCTTTAAAACTAATATGTCGTTGAAAGTAAACATCTTCGACAGAAATCTGTCTGGTTTGGGGAACAATTCGAAAAAAAGAAAACTCAAACCGAAAGTATAGAAACAAACAGTTCCCAACGTTTCGGGGACGACTTGACTCCTTCTTCAGGGGTGACTAAAAATGGAAGGGGACAGCGCGAGCTTCGACCTCTCCTTCCTCTTCTACCGAGGTGATGTTTTGTGAAAGTGACGCAGGCCATGGACGTAAATAGATGGTAAGGCCCCGAGGGACCTGTTAATGTTCCCCGGTGTGTTCTGGATATGCCACGACTCCAAGAACAGATGTTTTCGAATATGTGGCTCCGTGTCTATCACGTGCGCGTTCCCGAAGTCGATCCGATGATCAAATAACTCACGACGTTCCGTGACGCCGCTACGCTCGCGATCGAAATTGCGCACATCGTTCTGGTGCTGGCGCATGCATCAGCACCAGAACGATCTTTTCCCGAACGTATGCGCCAGCACCAGAACGATGTGCGCAATTTCGATCGCGAGCTTTTGTGTGCTATCAATACCCGGCCGATTGAGTCAAGGCAATCCACTTTCCGAAGACGTTGCCATGCCGACAATTGTCGCCTTCATTTAGGCTTAGGAATGGCCAAAATCGAAAGACTCTAAAAAATGAGACGAGGTCATTGCTCATGCTTTGCGATTTAAGTGAGGTAAGGCAAAGCGAAAGCCTCCTGCACCATTCGTTGCTGACTAACGCGCCCGATATTGCAGCTACAACGGCATGTTAGTTCCAAAGCGAGCGGCGCTCAGTGCTCACTCACCGTGGCACCGCCATGTTTCCCCACATCCCTACCGAGCCAGTCACGTGATTTCAAAATCCCTCTCCTAAATACTGCGGCTAACTTTAACCGCGGTTAGCGCTTCGAGCAAACGGGCCCAGGTAGCGTAATTTGGAGGCTCTACTAGACATTTTGCGTTCGAGCGCGGACGGTTGTTTTACGACTTCTTGCGTTCCGCTGCGACGCGCTGCGCGGACCTGAGTTGCCATAGCAACCATCTCGTCGTAACCAGTCACAAGAAGACAACGCAGTTGGTCACACTTCTACTGCAAACGCCTTAACCGGTCTAGAGAAAACAACGAGGTTGGGAGCACTTAAAAAAGAAGAAGATAAAGTCGGAGTTACTGACAGGATGAGAGGGGAAGCAATGTTCTTCTGCTGTCCCGTCTCCAGCGCGAGCTTCCTTCTTTCGGGGAAACTTCGGCTTCTTGCGAGCATCCAGCGTGAACGCTCAGCCAAACCACACGGAAGGCAACGAGCGCATGCGGGAGGCGCGGACACCTTAACAAGACACACTGCCCTTCTCATTCTGTCAGTAGTTGTACGGCGCGCAAGTCTAGGAGAGGAGAAGAGGAAGCGCAGTGAGAGGGAGCCACCACGTGTGCGACGGAGCTCTGTCCGGAGCAGACAACTCGTTCCGGATCAGACAACTCGGCCATGCGTTTTCCTCCTTCATCGGAACGCGTCTGGTACTTTTTAGTCGTCAGAAACAAGTTACTCCTTTCTCGCAGGTTAAGTTCTCCTTCGTAAAGAAGCGGTTGGTTTCCGAAATCCGCAGAAAAACAAGAAGAGCGATTACAAGGGCTAGCAGACGACGCCGGAGTTCGGCACCCGAAAGTCTGACCCTGACGTCACAGCTCCCTCTTGACGAAAGAAATACGACAATCTCGCATGCTCTGATTGGAGGGAGACGACGGGTAGAACCGATACCACCTAAGACAATCAAATCACGTGAATTAGAATCTTAACGTCATCCCTGTGACATCGATCGAAGACACATATTAGACCCGAGTGCTGCGCCAGCGTTCGGCTGGGCCTCGTGTCCAATCAACGCGTCGAAGGACTCTCGGCTTCGGGCTCGGGACGAATCGCTGAGCTGGCACCATTCAATCTGTGGCGACATTCCGAGGAGGTTGAGGAGGACGTTTGCAGGCCTCGATTATTTTAGGTGGTGTTGGTGGAGCCAAAGGCAGCTAGCCTTTACATCTACCCACTATCCTTCCAATCGGAGCTCGGCGTTCTGACGTCACTGTATTTTCTCTGCCCAAGAAGCAGACGAACTTGCGCGTTGAAACATGTTGCCTACCTCTTTAGACGGGTAGTAGATGTACTTCCAGTACCAGAAGTCCGTGCTCTTTCCGGATACCAAGTGGAACTCGGGAGCGAGTGGAAAGAAGCGTCCTCGACCTTGGAGGTCCCGTGAGTCCCCCGCCTTGACACCGACCTTCTCCAAACACTTTCCGATCTCCACGTCCTCTGATCCGCCCCCATCGGAGCGACACTTCTTCGGATTACTCAGTCCATCTTCGACCAAGCGACGCACGGCTTCTCTGCTGAGCACGTAGCCTGCACCGCCGCTCATGTAACCTTGTTCCACGTAAGGCTTGAAGCGACGTCCGTAGTACACAGGGTCGGATGGGCTCTTGTCTTTCAGGAGATATCTGCAAACAAACAACATAACAAATGGGAATGGTTGCATCAGGCATGTACACGTTATTGAAGAAGAGGTATTAAATACCATTACTCGTTAATCGCTCAGAAAGGAACTGCTAAGCAAGTAAAATAAGAACAAGTAATGACATGTTGCATTTTAACACGAGACTGTGGTATGAAATCGAAACTTAAACGTAGAAGGGACCAGGGGCGGATTTAGAGGGGGGGTCTGGATGTCCTGACCCCCCTCTTGATTTCTGCATCTGTAAAATTTAGGGCGTGAAACGAGGGAGAGGGGGAGGGGGTTCCTAAACAAATGGTGCGCTGACCAACACCTGACCCCCCCCCCCCCCCCCCCCCCTCAGGAAATTCCTGCATCCGCCCCTGGAAGGGACAGAAACAGGGAAGAAGAGACGTCTCAAATGCAGCGTTTCCAACACACGTTTCAGATCGCCTTTGGACAGCCGGAGCAGAACATCTGTGGTGTTCTGCCTTTCTTCTTCGTCGTAAATATCAATACGGCCTACATCTGGCACAGTTAAGGTCGCACGGTTGTATAAGATGAACCAAAGAAAATTTGGGAAAAATTCTCGATTTTTTTTTACTTGAACATACGATACTTGCAGTTTGCTTGTGCTAACAAACTGATTGGTAAAACATTATAAAAAGAGTTCAGATGCCTAATAATATAGGTCGGAAGGCCTTCGAGTATAATAGATTATTCAACAGACCTGAGAAACCTTAAACGAAAATCGACTGGGCTTTGCAGCATGCAGAAATAGTTTTCACCATTATCAGAAAGACGATCCAATCGTGGGTACTTATCGCGTAGAATAAAAGAAAATTTGTTTTTTAGAAAGTTATTTTCGCGATTCAGGTGCAGTAAATACCCCTGTTTTTAGAAAATAGCATGACATATTTTTTATTTCGAATATTGTGGAATATTTGGCTGGTTTATTGCAATGTCTTCCATAATGTATGTGTAAAGTTTAGCACTGAAGTTAGAACACGTGTTTTTTGTTCAGCAGTATAATAAATAACCATATGATTACGAGTAATGCCCGGGTAGTTAATTTTATGATCTTAATAAGGGCCATATAGATTTTTGCAAAACGTCCAACATGACGTAGGAAACGTCAGAAAGTCTTAGAATGCCCATGCGCAATTTTTGCCCACCGGGAAACTTTTAGGTTATGAATTATGATCTTCCATAATGTAAGCTAGAAGCGTTATTTGACAGGTCGGGTGTTTTCTTACCCGTGTATCCGGGGTTTATTAATATCGATCGTTTTAACCTTCAAACTAACACTGAGGCACTTCTTTAGAAAACATCAACAATAACCACAACACGGACCTCCGAGCAGCAGTAAAACAGGTTTGACTCACATACTTCTGGGGTGGCATGGCATATATAGGATTTTGTATTTGTTTCAACATAAAGATAGACGTTTGAACTTAGAAAATTACTAGCTGGCCCTAAGAACACGACGTGTAAAGTTCGCAAAGTCGTGTTGGTTGAAAAAAGCTTAATATTTTCAATCTGCTTCTTCCTACATATGCTGGCTGGAAATTATGAAAGGAATTGATATTTATGAGCAGACCAAGTTTGCTCAAATATGAATACGAATTAAACCTTTTCATTTTTCTAGCAGGCCATCCACAAACAGACCATATAGAGAGCCGTAATAACTTCAGAGAATGAGTAGTTTGTCTCGCAAAGGAAGCAAACAAAACTAACAAAAAATATGGCACTATTGAATGTTTCAACGCGATTTTGTTGTATGAACATTTAAAAGTAAGGATCAGGATTTTTATCCGTTCATTTTTATTTTGAAGTTAACAAGGATATTTTATAGGGTTGCATGTTTAATTTACAGACTAAACAAGCAAGGCTGTTGCACTGAAACATAGTCAGACCGTTCGCAGTAGGAATCCGTGAGTATAGCCCAATGTTTAGTGGCATCACAAAATACTTTTTCAATTCCCTTCAGAATCTGGTGTTTTGAAAACTGGACATTTGGACAATGCATAAACAAGTTAACGTTGGGTGCTCACCTATACTAGTAACGTTCTATTAAAAAAACGTATAATCGTTGGAATTAATATAGTGTAAAGTTTGTCATTATAATATTTTTAAATTAATATATTGGTAAGTTTGTCATTATCTTAATTTTTAATTAATATAAGGGAAAGTTTGTCATTATTTAATTATTGTAATACATCAGGTATCACGATAATTAAAAGAGACAAGCAGAAACTACCTATTACCTTAGGTTTTCCAGGACAACGTAGGTATCGTCGTCGGCCTTCAGGAACCAATCGGACGAATTTAGATGATTTTTGTAGACCTCCAGGAACGCCGCTTTCGTTTTAGCCCACAGCGTATTCCGGGATTCCTTTATCGGAAGCACCACAGTGGGCAGGCTGGGTTCTGGGGCACTGCTCATGAAGAGGAGAGTGTTACAGCGCTGACCCCAGGTGGCCTTGACATGGCGGGCCTTCTTCGCGTGGTTTTTAGGCTGCGTCATCACCCAGCAGAGTACCCGTACCTTTCGCCTGAGTTGACTGGCCAGCATATCCTCGCCTGCGTGAGACAGAGTTTGGGAAGATGTTACGAACCTTAAGTAGACTACGTTTGTGCACTCGTTCCGCTATACGGAAAGTGCGGTTGCCAGTGCACATGCGCAGCTCGCTCTGAGTTCTAGCGTAGCAACCGGAGTGAGCGTCCGCTCCGCAGGTTACAAAAAAAACTGCCACGTAGCTCCAAAGACCGGGCTGTTCTAGCTCGACCCTAATTGAGGTTGCGCACTATGGCCACAGCTGCTTTTGCGCGTTTAAGTCCTTAATCATCATCACCTAATTGAGGTCTGTACCCCCGCCAACGCTGCGTGATAATGGCCTTCTGAAGGAACAGTGTAAGTACAACACCAAGAAAGGTAACCCAAGGGGCGTTTTCGTGAGTTGGATTTAAAACAGAACAACGTCGTACGACTTCGGTTAATTCGTGTTTGGAATGATCTCAATCAATTCGCGAATGCATTTTGTTTCGAAATTTTCAATCCTTAAAAAAGTATTTTCTGGTCTAAAGCAGTTGTTCTCAACCCCTGATGTTTCGCGGACCCATTGTGTATAGGCGGAGATGATAGAGGACCCTATTCGTGGTGCGGCGAAGGGAAAGATATGGGTTAATTATGATAATGATTTAATAAATGGATATAACTAAGGCGTAATTTGAAGTAGAGTTCTGTCTTTGACATACACACGAGAAAACTCACCCGAAATTTGGAACTTTCTTCTACATCTGAAAAAAAGACAACTTTCCTTGCTGGGCCTGTCTGATGAGACAGGGCTTCGCGGACCCCTAGAATGCCTTCGCGGACTCCGAAGTGTCCGCGGACCTCCATTGGAGAACCACTGCAAGAATCTATCCAGTGTTGTACACGTTCCTCAAAGAAAGGAACGAAAGCTCGTTCGTCGTTCTTTCTGATTTTTGGAACGCGTTACCGTTAAAAGTTGCAGCTGTGAAAAAGGAACTCGTTCTCGTTACAGTTAAAAGAATGGAACGCATTGTTACATATACGTTACATTTGTATTTTGCTAATTACTATACTTAGTTAAATCAAGCAGATTTTTTTTATCTATCCCATTAGTAGTCAACATACGAGTTTGTATGTCGTTATGGAAGGGCAACAGGAGAAGAAAACAAGCGGAAGCAGGGTTTCATTTATTGGTATATTCAAGTTAAAAATCTCAGCTTTTAGCCATATTCATGTTTGTAGTGGACGATTCAGACGAGCCGAATGTACTTTTACCCAACATTGTACGAGCGTTTTACAACAACCTCCCACGTTTCAATTGAACAAAGTCCCTTGTTCGAACTTAACAACAGTTGCTTCTCGATGTTGCTGTCCGCAAGACGAGCAAGTCGAGGAGAGGGTAGGGCTTTTGGAAGGTCAGTCTTGAGAACTACAAATACTTCTTTGTAAGGTTGGCTTTGTTGTTTATTTTGAAGGTGGGGGACAAGAGAAGAAATTAAGGATATTTTTTGTGTATCTTTTAAGCGACCAATGTTCGGAATACAAGGGTGCGTTCGATGTCTGGCAGTCTGTGATCTTGTTGTAACTGTAGGTCTCGTTATGGAAGTTCACAAGTGGCTGTAGTCGGCCTTAGATTTCTGGGTGTATGAGGAATCATTTAACCAAAGAAAGTAGCTGAGTTTGAAACAATTCCCTTTCTTTGTCTTTTCCTACGAATAAAAGCCTTGCTTTTCGTACCACAGTTTCGGGCACTCAAAAAAGAATCAATGTCCACCAGCTCTCCTGCACCCGAAACTGTTAGCAAGCGAGGACCACACAAAATAATCCATAAGATTAGTAGCCAAAAAGGTAACGAGATCCTGCACTTTGTAAACATATTGTTTTTTTTTGTACTTTCAAAATTTCCTGTTCGAAATAAAATAAAAATTACCCCACTGGACGAAAAAAAGGAACGCCGTTACTCTTTCCGTTCTAGTAAAAATGTAACGCGTTCCCGTTCCAGTTCCAGCGATGCAAAATGGAACGGCGGCGTTCCTTCGTTCCTCCTTAAAGGAACACGTTCCACGAACGTCGTTCCTTACAACGCCGTTCCGTACAACACTGAATCTATCTCGTCAAACATCTTGTCAGATGCAGCAAATGCACACGAGTTCATTCAAAGCAACCATCTGCGTTATGCAGGAAACCCCTATGCTTGGTTCGTGTTCTGCATTCTGCTTCATAAAAACTTGGGAAAAGGCGCGGGCTATATTTATCGTGAACCCACCACGACGTCTACATAGTTGTGCAGACATGCAAGAACGTATCAATAACAATACGCAGACAGAGTTGAGTAGATATGAAGATGTGTGCGCGAAGGTAGGAAGGTATGATGTTTCGAAAGGCAACATCTTTTGGAATACTGCAAAACAAGCAAAATGTAATAGAAATGAAACCTTGACATAGTCATCTTTACAAAGTTTTAAGGATACCCGTTCATAATCCTCATTATTCAATTATGACAAACTTTAAGCTCGAACATTGGTATTGTATTTATTACGCGCACGCATGATATTTACACCACTTCATTAAAAGAAAATTGGAGCTAATGCAATGTCTAGTCAAGTAAACAATGATAGTGGACCCCGGAGACGAGTCTCCTCACCATTGCCGTGGAACTCTTCCATGTCTCCATGACCAATCAGGGGATTCTCCGGCCCAGTCCCATCGTCGTCTTCGAAGTGTCCGTACTGCGAGTACCGATCCGGCACGGAGGTCGGCATTCGTCGCACGAGCCAGAACGACCGATTCTCCACGGAGAATCCACACAGGAGTAAGAACGCGCATCCGAAGCCAAAGGTCATGCCAGCACCCAAGGAAAGCAGGTACGTCCTGCAAGAATACCGTGGGGGGCCACCAGTAGCCCAGTGATCCGGCCGGGACGCCATGCCGGCCGCTAAGCCGTTCACTGCAAAAAGAAAAAAAAAAAAGAAAACGCTTAAAAAACCGAGTCTTTCAAGGTTCGCGTGAAGCTGAAAGGGTCGACGGCGACTCAGACAGGGGCAGTGTGGTTGCACAGCTGCGACCACTGTTGTAGGCGTTAACGAAAAAAAAAAAACCTTTACGAAATGCTTTACTCGTTATTTGCAGCAAAAAGGAACTCTCACAAGCTAATGTTATTTGAAAATAAAAGAAACGCATTACCGTTACTGCTGCGAATAAAAAGCAACGTGCGTTGCTTTTGCGTTACTTCGTTTTTATAAATTAAAACGCTTTAGTGTTTTGACGTTTTGGGTACGCATAAGAGCCATATTTCAAGAAACAAATTTGAACGTATGTGGAACGAGTGCAAGAATTCTTTTAGCTTGGCGCCTGGAAACACGAACATAAAGCTGAAGTCTTATTTTTTTAGGCGAGAAGATGCATCGAGTAACGTAACAACGTTGCTCGCTACTATAAATATTTAACGTCAGTACTTCATTTGTTACTGTTTCGAAAAGAATAACGAGTACAATACTACGTTACCGACAAAAGGAACGCTTTAGCTGTAACGCGTTGCAGGTAACGGCGTTAACGGTGACACCTTACTTGTAACGCGTTACAGCCGACTCTTACTGCGACAATGGTAAACCTCTCAAAGCGCATGCAGATTTTATCTCGTTATTTTCAACTCGTGCCTGTTTGTATTTTGGAAATAAAAAAAAAAGAATGTGGAAATGTTTACATCATCTGAGCATCCATTTTGCTGCGCATGAAATCAATTGGCGTTCTTTTCAGAATTTCAGCTTATAAAGGTTTATTTTACATAAGATGCACCATTACTGTCACGCGGTACTAATGTTGCGGTTGCTTCCCCGTACGTTTGGTACCTATACCGCGTAAGAGTTTGATGCAGGAGACTGCAGTGAGACATCAAACAGTGTTATCAAAACGTCAGCACACAACTAGAGGTTAGGAAACATTCAGCTTTGTATTTGTCACATCTGGATAAGGAAACTGACCAGTAAACCGCGTCTTTCGAAATGAAAACAGAAGAGCACACGAAGGAAATCGGCGCCCTGTTCAGTGCAAGCCATATAGGAAAGCCCCTGAATAAGAGTGTCTGAACGTATGTCTCTTTTAGTACATAGTAAATTATACACAAAGGTTGTTCAATTATTAATTGAGCCCCCACAAATTGCTGGCAGGAGTAAACTTACAGTGGGTAGAATTATGGCAATCCGGTAGCACCATATGTCCGCCTCCTTCACATCATGCTTATAAGTAATCTGGGACGGGGCTCGCGAAAGACGCAGCGCAGAAGACAAGAGATGGGGAGGAAGTTTTGGGTCTTTTGATTATTTGGTTTTTCATATTCTGAATAACAGCTCAAGGCGGAACACAGCCTCTCTTATCTTGTCTTGTTACTTCCGTTTTGGCATAGCAAGATACCGTGGGTTCAGCGTCGTGCCGAGTATTCTAGGCTTATCTTACCGTCCAGAATCGCTGACGGACACCAGAGCAGGAAAATATCTAATTCTAAATTGAAATCCGAAACGCAGTTAGATTGGAGAAGCTTGTATTTCGTCTGGTTTGGACAAACCTTATCAACCCGTTTTTAAATATATACATGTTTTTAAATTGACTTTGTCTACTTTGCGTCATTACAACATAAAATGACGCTCCTTTATAAGGGGAAATGAACAATTTCAATATTCTTATTAATATACACGAATTGTTAGTTTTGGTTTTACAAATTGTTTTTAGAAGGAACACTGTAAACGCTACGCTAATGCGGTCTCTGCGGATGAGGTTTACGGCCAGGGGACATAACTAGCCGAAGCTTGAACCTTAAAGGCCGGTTCACACATACAGTGGAGCGCTCAGTTTGCGCTTCCTTAGCACTTGAAGCAGCACTCATGTGGCACCTACTTGCGCGTGACGTAGCGCTCGGTTAGCGCTTCAGAAGCGCTCTAGTAAGCGCTCAGGTAGCGCTGCAGAAGTGCTTCAGTAAGCGCTCGGCTAGCACTTCAGTAGCGCAGTGTAAGCGCTCTCACACTCCTTGTGCCGTGCTTGCTGCTGCGGAAGAGCGCCTGCACGGCGATTCCGTTGTTGTGGTTTTTCCTTTGGCATTAAAAGAAGAGGAAGTAAAAGAGCCGCTTTCCAAGCAAAGGGTCTGGCAGACGAGTCATGGACTCTGAGCGACTAATTGATTGGGTACGACCTCATCGCTTTCTATTCGATATGCGTGACCCTGGTTTCAAAGACACGCAGTTAAAAATAATCACCTTAAAGGGATACTTCAACGAAATTTGAAATATTCCCGTCGTGTTCAAAAATAGGTTGAATATGATCCACAATATCCGTAAATGACAATCGCACGTTTGTATTTTGATCCTGGTGGCTGTATTTTTCGTTATAAACGGCCCACTCTGGCAAGCGCTCGGAGAAGGCCCAGCTTAGAGCACGTGACATCCAACGCAATCGTGACGTAGGTCGTCTCGAGACGAGCAAAGCTACGGCGAGGCTGACGCCGAGAGAATGGCCTAGTCGTTCCAGCCACCGAAGCGGCTGCTTTTGTACGAATTTTGAGTGACGGGTTAATCTTCTATAATCTTGTAGGGGGACAATAGCGACTTCTGCGACACACAAAAGGGATTCTCGGGAAGAGGGGAGTTCCTCCTTCCCCCCTTCTCTCGTCGTGGCCGGAGGCGAGACAACCTCCGTCACTAGCTGTCAAGGTTCCTAGACGAGCATTACAAACGAGGCGTTAGCGACATCCACCAGGTGCTCTTTGCTAATCGTTTAATTCGTTTTAAAATTCCTTTTCGAGACTTTTTTAACAAGATATTGGTATGTTCCATGTGATACTGCTCTTTTGAACACATATAGAACAAAAAATGAGCGCCGAAATTTCGTTGTAGTATCCCTTTAAAGGGATTGTCCGGTCAAATTTTGTATTCGAGAAAACAATTGAATATCATTGTTATTGCCTCGAGACGCATTGTACGCGCAAAACCTTAATTTTATATGCCCCTCTGCATGAGTAATTGAATTTATACTGCTCCAATCGCATCCTAGCGTAAACGCGGCTTTCGTTGGCAACATTGAAGCTCTGACGTCACACAACGCAAAGCGAGCATTCCCGTCTCGTCGTTTGCCCGGTTTGCCTGCGAGTGAACGCCGCAGCGTGCTTCGTTTTTGTTGTTGCGCTCGACTTGTTTCGTGGATGGGTGAGGTTTTTGCTGCGCGGTTGGGTGCCACAACAACCGGGCAGCACATGCGAGCCAATACCTGACGTTCCACACTTTTCCGCGAGACGTGCAGTGACGAGCAAAATGGATCGTCGACGTGTGTAGGGATTGGGTTCCCGTCAAGATCGAGATCCCGCAATCCTCCTTGGATCCCGCTTATGCAGCAATCATCTCACAGAATTAGAGCTACGAGCTGAGCTCTAAGCGGAGAGAAGGCTCGTGAGCTGAGGTGTGATGCTGTGCCAACGATATTCAACTACGTCCACCCACTCCTCGCCCAAATCGGATCAATCGGTTTGATTACGCGGCGAAACCGAAACCAACAGCTAGGCCATTTGAAACGGTGCCAAAAGTTGTATTTAGCACGCGTGCAGCCCGATTCTGTTTGAACCGCGAGTAAAAGATAAAGCGTGGCTATGATTCACCAAGCTCGTCCAAGTCTAGTGACGACATGCATTTGAACGATTCGTCGTTTGTCTTCGACCCGCGGACAACACCTCCGAGGGAACGACCCGGAGCCTCATCGCCGATCCAGTAGAACCGCCGATAACTGTACCCAAATGCCGCTTCAGAGGCAAAAAAAAAAAATAAATAAAATAAAATAAATTCATCTGCATCCTTTGCTTTGCAAGAGCTCCTAGTTCGATCGGTGGCCGTCGCAGTTGTGTTTTCGCGAAACGGCATACGTTTGCTCGAAGCTTATGGCTGTTTTCGAGTAATATCCTGCTAAAAGGCTTGACCTTTTTTTGCACACACTTGGAAACTACATTAAAAGAAACGTATTTCAGTAGCGTACAGCCTAGGAGACTAAATAATTCGAAACAAAATACAAGACATCCATCGACCAGCGCTTGTTATCCCGACCCATAGAGTTATTATAATAACTCTATGTCCAGACCATCAGAAAAACCTTTGCGTTTTGTGACGTCACGCAGGAGCTACGGATGTCAGCCATTGACACTGGCGAAATTCGGGGTGCAGTTTCGTACGTATGCTCTTGAAAGGTTTAATTAAGAAGTGGATATCATATATCAAAATAAAAATAACGTTTGTCTATATGAAGGCACCCTCGACGTAACGAGCGCTAAAACCTAAGTACTTCCGGTTTCGACCGGACAATCCCTTTAAAAAGAGCTCTGTGTCTCGGCCCCTCAGCCTGGAAACGAAGGTTCGCCAGACACCAGTCGGTATCTCGGTGGCGAAAGATTTCGCGCACCCAGAAAGCTCTTTTAGGTGTTAAGTCGTCCACACACATATGCGCTAATTGCGTATGTAAGAGCATTTGTCGCGTTTCTATGTCAGCGTCCCACATGTCCGCCATGGTACTGTTGATGCACACCCAACCACAGGAACCGGAACCACAGTGCACGCGCTAATCCGCAGCAATAACCGCCGTACAAGAAGCGCTAACAAGGCCCCCCTGAAGCGCTAGAAAAGCGCTACTAGAGCGCTAACAAGGCGCTACAAAAGCGCCAATCTCGCTCTATATTAGAACTAAGTCATGCGCTAGGAAGCGCCACATGAGCGCTCTTTGGAGCGCTCACGTAGCGCTAACATAGCGCTCCGCTCTATGTGTGAACAGGCGTTAAACATAATATAGTGAGCTAATCGTCACGATGAGTAAAAATATTAACGAAAGTGCGTTAGTCGACCTTATAATTACTAAAAATAAACATATCTTTCCAATTAAAAGCTTGCTGAGCGTCATCGAAAACCGATAAATAAACAAAGATGAGAGGGATCATAAGCGGCTAGGAATCGCGGGGGTGTGCTTAAGTTACCAACTGGCGCAAGGCGCGGGTCCAAAAACAAGCCCACGCGGTTTTCACGCCTCTTATACGTATTTTCGCACTGCCAGCCTTTCGCCCGTTGCACCACTAGAAACCACAGCGCCCCACGGGGCTTCCCACAAGCCCGAAATCATTCTCGAATTTACACATTTAGTGATCTTTAACGGCGCTCAGCAAGTTTCGAATTGGAACCACATCTTCCTCTTCACTAATTAGAAAGTTAATGAACATATTTAGGTTATTTATCTGACTAATCGCGACGGTTGGCCCCCCTCTATTATGGCATCCTGGTCGTAGAACTTACCTGCGAAGATCGCATGAAGAAGCTTTCACTGATTGTTTCAAACAAATCTGTAAAGCCCTTAAAACAGCGTGTCTTGACACATCTGCATTAACTGGTCGCTACAGAAGGGTTCTCAAGTAGAGCGGAACCTCGAAACATAAACTACAACTGCGCCCCCCCCCCCCCCCCCAAGAAAAAAAGAAAAAAAAAATTACGGCATTTTTAACCACAGAAGCAAACTAAACGCATCGCCGAATGCACATTCTCTACACAAATATAGCGCTTACGTTCTGAACCAGATGGCAAAAGTTTCAGAAATAACTGTTATGTAATTCAAAAGTTATAACTGATTTTTTTTAAATGTAAACAAGAACATGGGGCCCGTTTTCGCCAGGTTTCGGTAACTGGAATCATTTAACTCCACGCATTCGAGAGCTCTGTCGGCCACCATTTTACGATTGAAAATCTAAGAACAGTACCTATTAAGAGAAGCTACGGAAGTTCTTGGAAAAGGTGAGTTAGAAGTGAATTCTGGTGTATTTTTACCCCGTGAACCCGAATACCCAAACCATTTGCTGCGCAAGTATTGTTAAACGCGAGAAAACGCAAAAGACAGTCGCTACGTACGTGACGTCATCAACGGATCTTTCGGCTGCCCGAGGCTGGGGTGGGGAGGCGGGGCTTCAGCCGTATTTTGAAATTGCTCTTATGGCTCTTCGGCGCGTTGCATTAAAACATAATTGTGATATCTGTTATTCTAAAGGTCAAATGAACGCAATACAAGTGTTTTTTTTTTTTCTCCTCAAATGCAGAAGTGCCCCATCTTCTCTATAACCTTTGAATAAACTAACGTTTAGTTATGAAACTTTGGCATCCGGTTCAGACAGCCAGTGCTATATTTTGGGCGGAGAATGAGCGTTCGATGATGCGTAGTTTATTTTTGCGGTCAAGACAACCCAATTTGTTTTTTAAACACCCTGTAATATGTTAATTCTGTCAGACTGTCGTGGTGTTGTTTTACGTTATGAAGGCAGTGCGTATAGTAAGCGATGGGTTTCTTTGTTTATAACCTAAAAAGACAAAAAAAGGCTCTATACTATGGTGTTTCAAATAAATGTATGCGATTCTTATCATCCCTACATAAGTAAACATAAGGAAGGTCACTGTTCAAGTTTTTGGAACCTTGAATATTTTCTTGTAAGATATGTACGATACTGACACAACCAGATTTGTTTAGATGGTTTGCATATTTGACTACCTATACCGAAATAATTATTTTTTATAAACACGTGACTGAGTTTCAGAAAAAAACAGGAGACTACAATAAGATTGTGACACGGCGATGCAACGATGCAATGTGCAACGACAGCTTACTCTACAGTTTCCGAAATCCCATGACTCCCAGAAAAAACACAGCTCAATGATTAGCGAAAAAAATTGCCTGTGTCATTAGGTTCGCTAACAATGTTAACAAGAAATATGTCAAGTACCGAGGAGGACTGGATGCAGCGGAATTGGACACCGCAGGGCGGTATTGGGTTAAGTAAGTACAAAGGGAAAGCTTTGAGACTGACATTATGTTAAAGAAAAATGGCACAATGGACGAGAATACGACACTCACTGAGTTACACCCTTTCTTCGATGATAACGGAATTCTTCGAGTCGGAGGGCGACTCCAAAGGTCCACTTAAAATCTCGATGTGAAACATCCAATCATACTTCCTAACGAACAGAGCTTTGTGAGGCTGGTCGTAATGGACGCTCATTGTAAAGTTCTGCACTGACTGCGGAGTAGCAAGCACGATGAGTCATCTGCAGCGAGAGCGGTATTGAAACTGACCTGGAATGGTCAGTTTTTGGAACGACTGACAACTGACCAAGAAAATAGTAAAACGTTGTCTTATATGTGCACATTTTAACGCGAAACCCACAGCAGTATAGCACGCTTCACTATACCGACAGACAGGATTATAGAGGCGAATCAGTTTGAGGTGACCGGGGTCAACCTCGCTGCGTCACTGTATGCGAAAAAAAAAAGGTTAGACGGTTGCGTCAAAGCATTCGTCGTACTTTTCACGTGTGCTGCTACCCGAGCAGTCCACCTCGAGCATTCAACGAGCCTCTCCGCGGAAGCCTTCTTGCTTGCATTTCGGTGGTTCATATCAAGGAGAGGCATACCGCGATAAATATATCCAGATAGCGCGCTATCCTTGAAGAAAGCATCAAAAGACCTTCAGAATATTTGTCGTGCATTGGACCAAGAAGCGTTTATGTCGTTCATAGCAGAATGCAGAATTAACTGGAAGTTTATTGTAGAAGGCGCTCCATGGTGGGTTGGATGGTGGGAAAGGCTCATCCGATCTGGTAAGAGCGCACTTAAGAAAGTGCTGGGTAGGAAACAGCCTGTGCTTCGATGCACTGATGATGACTGTCACTGAGGTCGAAGAAGCTCAAAACTCAAGGCCATTGAACTACATGGGAGAGCAAGGCAACCATCAGTTATCACTACTGCCCATTTTTTAGTTGGACAAAGTTTGGTGGTTCTGCCAGAGACCAGCAATTTCAGTGAGATTCAAGGATCTGCGACGCACCAGGAAGCGGTTCGCAAGGTTCAATATAGATAAAAAAAGCTCGTGGGTCATTTTTGGAAACGCTGAAGGTCCGAGTACCTGCTGGAGCTAAGACCTTTTTATCGATACCCCGACACAAACACTGGCAACCTGGAGGCGGATGATGTGGTAATAGTGGAAAAGCTCCGACCTTCCAAACCATTTAGGGAACTTGCGAGGATTGTTGAGACGTATCCCGGAGTCGATGGAATTGTTCGCACCTGCCTCGTGAAGCAGCAAAATGGCGCACTCGTCAAGAGACCAGTGCAGAAACTCTACTTGCTGGAGATTCGCGAAAGCGAATTGCAGGCTCGGGAGAATGTTGCAAATCGAAAATGAGGACGAAGACAAGCAAGATCAAAAGCGCGTTTTTTTTTTTGTTTTTACTTTTTTTGGAGCGAGATGGAGTTGAACAGTAAAAGAGTAAGGTCACCATGACCGAATTGTCTGTCTTCCTGCCTTTGTTATTATTAGTTTCGTAACAAGTTGTGCAGGCTCAACATACCTGGATGTAACACCTCTAACACGTGGGCAATTGATACAATTTACATATACTAGATGCGGTAGGCGTGACAGAGTCAAAGTACCCACATAAAGCGTCCGAATGTTTTTTTGTTTTTTTTTTGCTGCGGTTTGAGTAAGTGAAACGTCACCAGTTGTGACACCTAGCATGCCTTATAAATCAAGGGTAGGCTCAGGCATGAATGAAAATAATAATGCCGGAGGTAAGAAAAATAAAATGAGCCTTACGTTAAGCTGTTTAAAGTATGTACTGTTCAGTTGCACTGAACGAATGAATGTTTTATGCTCACTTGTGCAAGGAATATGCTAGCAAGAGTCAGAACTTTAAAGATACCACTCACCCGAGCTGCTTGGCGGGAACTTTGTCAAATAGTACGAAATCTTATCCCTGAGCTCAACGTGTTAGACGAAACCATTTCGAAACAGGTAACTACAAAATTAGCTTCTTCTTTGGAAGTTAGAATTGTTCTTTTCGCCTGATGAGTTGAAACTGACATCCAATACGTCCGCCCTTAGCTTTTTGGACCGCCGTTGCCGTAGTCGCTATTGTTAGGCGCGGAGACAATGAAAGAACGCTCACGATGTTTGCGAGTGAAGCGGATGCACAGCTGCACATATCCGGGGTGTGAAATGCTACACCGATCCGCGGCGCCGCAAAGAGAGTCAGCAAAAACATGAGGTGCTACACGAAAGAAGAGAAGAAGGCAGCTGGACGAGTCGTACCTTAAGTGCGGAATTTCACTCGCTGTCACTTAGTTGTCCACTCAGAACGGAATGAAATGTTAACAGCAGGAAAAATGTTTCCTTAAAGCTAAAAGAAAGAAAGACGTAAGAGCGTGAAAATGACATATGACAGTAATTTCTAGTTAATAGTGACCCCTCCGTTCCCCTCCAAAAGCGTCTATAATCTGATTTGCCCATAACATGAGGCACAAATGCACGACATAATTAAATGAAAAAAAAAAAACACCACAAGAAGCTCCAAAAGTTAGAGGAGTCGAAAAAGGAGCACACAAACACAGCGCTGTTTTTGTGCCTTGGCGGATGACGAGGTGAAGTCTATGAAGAGATGCGGCAAGTTTGTGTAAGCACGTGTTGGTATGATTTGAGTGTTTATCGGGTCGATTGGTTTGTTCCCATCTTTTCCATCTCTTGTTTTCTCGCTATTTCGTGCAGGAGTAAACTTTTCCGTCAGCGCTGTGTTTGAGGGAAGACTGAAAGTTTTCTAATTCTCCGTTTTCTCCGCGCTGTTTTTTTAACTTATGCTATGTGATATTAACTAGCTCAGCCTCACGCCCTGTTACATGTGCATGCATTTATACCCAGTCCGTCCTCAAAAATGTTTTGTATGTCGTCTGGGCATCCATATCAACTGGGTTCGTATTAACAAGACATGCCTGCATATGATAACACGGAAAGACCTATCTGAAACTAAACGTAACACTTTTGCGCATGAAATCTATTTTATAAATACACTACAGCAACGCGTCTCCTCTATGCAATTGAGGTGAAACGGTTATGAAGTGGTTAGAGTATGCTGGCAAGCTTCCTTTTTTTCTAGCTCACCATCTAGTCCTGTGCGAGCAAAGCTGAAATCAAAGGACAAGATATTATGATTTTAATGCTGAGACGAACTAAAGTTCTAGCGTAGTTCCTGCTGTTGCGGAGCATTAAAGTTTTATTAAAGACGCACATATGCTTTCAGCCATATGTTCTACCCCTACGTCAATGTTCTTTAAATTGTAACAAATAGGGCACAAGCAAAACATCTGGTCGACTTTATTCAAATTAAAGGAAATATTTCCCTGCCTATGGGGTTTGCTGTTTGCAGCCATATGTGTTTTCATCATACTTAAAAAAAAATGCAACATGCACAAGTTGTTTCTTTATCTTAGAAATAAAAATAAGATTAGAATGCAGCGAGTTACTTTTAAAATTAATTTTTTTTTCAACGGCTTAACAAAAAAAAAAGCACCTGTTCAGTCACGTGTTTCCAACATTTGTTGTGAACACATTATTTTTACCAAATTTTAAGTCGGGTTCTAGATATACATGTCGGCACTGTGCGTCTTCAGTTTAGAAAAAAAAAAGAGAAAATCTATTGACCCCTCGAAAAGAAAGTTTTGAAGCTTTAAATATTCTTAGATTACCAAAAAAAAAAAGTTCGATTACCTAAACTCAACTTTATTAGAGAAATTAAATGCTTATAAATTTATGGTTTGTCCTTTGCGATTAATACAAGATCACTACATCAATCCTCACTCCTGCCAGGTTGCACAAAATAGCGAACATCAGTCCACTATTTTAATTAGATGATCAAGCGTGCCGCCGAGCAGTATTTTAGTACTTATTATTTTTCTACTATACTATGTAAATGGAATCCTGAGGATGACTTCTACTTGTAGACTCCTCATAAATGGGAATGGGCAAGTCTAATAAGCTTCTTCTTGCATTAAAATCTTCGATTGAGCAAAACTGTGAATTATTCATGTTTCTAAAACCAAAGTTGCATTTATGAAGTTCTATTTGCAAATCACATTAACGGTTAAATATGAGTGTGTGAGTATTGTATTTGTGAGAGATCACAGCGGTGGGATTCAATTTTTGGGAGATATTATACGAAAATCATAGTTATTTCTTGAGTTCTAAGTATGATCAATCAAATCCTTAGTAGCAGCAAAAAATTATGGGCACATATTTTTGGAAAGATTAAAATGTGTTTCATAGCTCACTTCTTTATTCCCAGTTCCACTGCTTCAAATTAGCCTGGGGCAACACTTCTTCCAGCATCGTTATAATAATTTAAAATAATATAATAATTAGTTATTATTCTGTGCTTCAGAACGACCCAAGTCTTCATACAAGTACGTTCGTGATAATACAGCTTCCAAAACACACACATAGGAAAACGCTAAGGTTATGATTAAACCAAAGTTTTAAGTTCACATTTAAAATACACATAATTTGTAAAAGCATCCAAAGACGTATTTGGTGAAGTGACATTAAAAGACACTAGCATGCGGATGATGGGACACACTGTCTTCCAAGGATAAAATAAGCAGGAGTTCCTGATGAAACGTTGAGTTACGTGAAAGTTATACAGAGGACAGCAAGCTGCTATCTATTTGACATTAATTATTAGATGCAACATTAAAATATCCCGCACAACGCTACGACCTGATAACGTCTGGAAGAGGAGAGCATAAAGTATGCAGGTATAGTCATAAACGCACCTTCGTCTGAAATATCGATCGCAAACAATTCGAATACATTTCTTTTGCACATTCAGAGCGGAGCTCTTAGGCGCCCGTTTACGGGTTGAGCGGTGTCGGCGTAACCACGCGTTGCAATATAAAATGTTTCCTCTAACAACGTCACGCGTAACGTCACGTGTGACGTCACGAGGGTAAAAGTTTCCCGCTAAAGCTAGCGGGAAAACTTTTCCGCTAAATTAAGCGGAGAAATTTTTCCGCTAAATTCAGCGGAGAAATATTTCCGCTAAACTAAGCTTGAAATTTTTTCGGATAAATTTAGGGGAAACATTTACCAACTAAATTTAGCGGGGAAATTGACGTCACGTGACCTTAACACTAATTCAGTCTTTCTGCTAAATTTAGCGGGAAAATATTTGTAAAATTACCCGCTAAATTTAGCGGGAAAATGTTGGTAAATTTCCCACTAAATTTAGCGGGAAACGCTCTTCTCTAAAGCCGAAAGGCGCTGCGAAGCCGAAAGGCGCTGCGATGTTAGATAATAAATAAAATAGTAAAGAGCCCACACCCGCAGTGTCTCTTCGACCGGACCTGTGGATAGTTCGTTTTTGTATGACTTTTATTTCGTGCTTTTCATAGTAGCTGCCTTTTTATCGAGTTTGTCTGCCTTGATTCGCGTGCAGTGGGTGGCTGGCTTTGTATTGCTCACGCTTTCGCTGCGTTTTCTACGCGTCATATTCCCTGTTCATAAAGGTAAAGGGGTCTCGTGATTCTCCACGCTGCAACTCAACAGCAATTAAGTTGAAAGCTGGGCTAGTTGATTTTGTTGTTGTACATGGCGATCCAAAACAGCGCAAGAGACGAGAACGAAAGAGGAACTTACACGACAGGGCAAGCGCAGCGCTTTTCCTGTCGTGTATGTTCGTCTTTTGTACTTGTCTTTTGCGCCGTTTTTGATAACAATGTGCGCATAAACAGCTGTTACTTGGGCCTCTGCACTCGTCGCAGCTGAATACGCGTACTTGCGGTGAAATAAACAAACACCATTGTAGTCTATTGAAACTTTAGTGTTATGATTTTATTGTCATTTCAAATTACTTTTCTGCAACCAAAATGTATTCTGCTGTACTTTGATTTCATTAGGTTCGAGAATTGCAACTCGGTTTAGAGGAATTGCTCGTTGAGCGCGTACACCCCAAAAAATGTGGCAAGCAAAAAAAACAAAAAAATATATTTTAGGTGTGAACATTTTTGTCAAGGCAAAGTGAATTTGACATTAGCACTTCTACTAAGGGTCTTAATTATATTTTAGCGGGTAGACCACACCCGCATAAAAGAATCATCGTTCCTGACATGCTTACCCCATGCCTTGTAACTGCCGGCTTAACGTTTTTATAAATGACCTTGAACAGGACTTCAAGATAACATGCCGCATTGGTTCCCAAGCCGTGCCGCACACGTGGAAGTACAAAATGCAAGATTAAATGCACATGTGGCAGGGCCAGCACAAGACTGTCAACATGCACACTGCGATAATTGTATTTATGTTTGCATGACTGTTTTTAGTTCGTGAATAAAATGACCTTAACAACATACACCGCGGAATCATTAGCCAGCTGAGGCTGGTTGAATAAAAACGACCTAGAAGAGAAGGTCTACGCCTCTCCTCCCTATGCGCCATCACTAGTGGTACCACGTGACACAACCTAGTTTGCGTCAGCGTCGTTGCCCTAGCGCGTCTTGCAATGTCTCGCAACGGCTGCGACGCTAACACGTGGCGACGCAAAGACGCACGCGTCTGTCGCTTTACGGCGTACTCACGTCAAGCTTTGGCGTGTTTTCCGCTTGGGGTGCATTCTGGATCCACTAAGGATGACGTCATGCACAGGATATGTTTTCTAGGCGGTGTTAATTGGACGAACCATATATGGTTTTCTGTTAAAAAGGACAGGCAAGGAAACCCGTCGCCGTAAATACTTAGTTTCGTCTTAAAACTAGAGTTGTGCGTCGATTAATATTTTTAACCCGACAAATCGCCCCCCCCCTTTAATTGAATAAAGAGGGGGGCGAGAGATTAATTAATCGATTAATCGGTCTCATTCATTTCCAAGCATAATAGTTTTCTTTGGGCTATGAGACTCATTACTTATTCTAGATATACCGAACCAAGTGGTCCTCTATTTAGATCAGTTGGTGTGCTGCCACTAGACCTCCTATACAATTTAAAAATAGCTGAAACAGTCTTTAAAATAATAAAAACTAACGACCCACTCCCATTACATCTATTTAAATTACCATTACGGAATACGAGAGCTGCAACAAATAATCTGTTTAATTTGCCACCTTGTCGAAATGTTTATGGAGAAAGGCTTATTGAATTCAACGGTGCCCTAGTATGGAATGATATCCCTACCGACATCAAATGTAAACCCCATATAGTGCCATCCTTAAAGAAGTATTTAATTAATTTGCAAGCCAATGAATAAGTTCAATATCATGCCCTCTCTATTTTTTATTTTTTTTTTTTTCAATTAGTATGTATATTGTTTTGTGAATACTTTGATATGTGCGTACATTTGTTTTGTTTGCCTGCCGCATTGTAAAGGTTATTTCTAATGTTGGACCCGCGACTAGCCTCCACGGCTATGGGTCCAAGCAACGATTGTGTATTTAAAAAAAGAATAACAAAGGAATAATAAAGAAAGAAAGAAAGAAAGGAAGCGTTGAACAACACGGATATGTGGCCTGATGACTTTATTAATTTTTCGCCCCTTTTTGGGAGGTTGCCAAGTTTCCGGCATTACGTAGCTGCAGCAGAAAGTGTAACCCAAGGTACCCATGGCTCGGCATCTTAACGTGTATTATCAAAATATCCGTGGTCTTAGAACAAAATTGGATGAATGAATGTCTAACCTACTGGTTACTGAATATTATATTGTCATATCGTAAGAAACCTAGCTTTATATGATGTCAATGAAAATAGTGAATATTTTACATCTTTCTTTACAGCGTTTCGTAGAGATCGTCATTATACTTCCTGGATACAATATACACGAAATCAGCTCTGTTACGTCAAGGCGTGGTTGTGGCACGTCGGGCGCACTTCCGGTCTGGGGCTGTCAGCGGAAGTCACCAGACGGGACGTGCATTCCTGTGATATTTTGGAAGAAACCAGACAAAACTTTGCCTTCTCGTCAAAACACCGCGACTGGGGTTGTACCAAAAGAGTCGGGAAAGGTTTGAAGGTCAGCTCTTCATGTGTTGTCTGCCTGCTCGGTTCGTCCGAGAACGTAGATAGGGAATGTGAAAAAGAAAAACCAGACGCCGTCCAACCACGAATGCTTGTGCGGGAAGCACTTTGGGTTAAATCCACTAATACCTGTGGTCGGTAAAATTATTTGTTTTGCTCCAACATGAACGCGGGAAGACCGTCAAGTTGTACGGACCACCTGCGGACTACGTTCAGTGCGTCATAAAGTTCAAATGACCGCCTGATCGTTGGAGCTCCCGTCTGCTCTCTCAAACGTTTCTGCTTGTTGGCGTCTGCTCGTACAAACGACAGCAGCCCCTAGAACAAACTTTGTCCCGGTAATTCCGTTAAGCCACAAGTGCAGGCCTCAAGAGACTTTTAAGTTTGAAGGTTGGTTACGGTAAATAGGCTGGGTGTAAACAGTAGATGCAAATGGATTTTGATCATTGCTACCAGTGGTCGTCGCCGACCTGTTATGACTGATTCACCAGGTCCGATTCTGCTTACCTGTCTCTTGTGAGAAACGAGGCGACTACGCAAGTTTCCACCCGTCCTTTTTGTAGCAAAACAACGTCGTTGGTTTCAGACTCCAAACCCTCAGACGTCGAATACATCCTCTTAGGAACGGGTTGGGCTGCAAGTTTTATATTCCAGACTAGCTTCTGTAACTTTCTCAACACTGTAGAGGTGCATACATAGCGTACCTACTGTTAAAAAATAGTAAGACATGGTAGGTCTGACTTTTTCCTCGGAGTCTACCACAAGTAAAAAAAGTGAAAGCCGTTTACAACTCCCTGTAACACCGAATTGGAGCGCAGCTCTTGAGGAGGAGGAGGGAAGGGTACTCAGGAGAGGGTATACCCCTCCTCCTCCTCCTCCCCTCATTCTTCAATCTCCTCCGGGGGGGGGGGTCACGTGACCTCGAGGCTCACGTGACCTGGGGGGGTCACGTGACCCCCCTCCCCCCGAGGTCACGGGACCCCGGGGGGGGGGGGGGCTCGCGCGGTGCATTATGGGACATTTCCCATAATGCACCTCGGGGGGAGGGGGGTCACGTGATCTCGTGGGGGGGGGGAGTCACGTGACTTCAGGGGTCACGTGACCCCCCCCTCCCCCCCCCCCCCCCGAGGTCACGTGACCCCGGGGGGGGGGGCTCGCGCGGTGCATTATGGGACATTTCCCATTATGCACCGCGCGGTTACGCCGACGGCGACGGCGACGGCGACGCCGCTCAAGCCGGAAACGGGCGCCTAAGAGCTGCGCTCTAAAAACCTAAAGTGATACTGCTCTTTAGTTCAAACACACTTTCGGCAAAAAGAAATGAAAGAAATGTAGAGTATTAAAAAAAAAAAGACATCCCCCCTCCCCCCTATTCGGAAGCGCTCGTGGTATCGATAATTTGAAGCCTAGTCTAAGACATCTGTCGACACTGTAATAAAACCAGTGCCTAAGCTGGTATTATAATTCAGCATTGTTCTCTAAAATGGTACATAGTTAAGGTAAATTCAATATTTATCTTGTCTCTCAACATGGATTATAATATTTGCTTGGAATAAGTGTAGGTGATTAGTGTGCTTTAGGTAGGCCTTCTTCGTGCTCGGGAGAATGAAAGTGGCGCCCAAAAATGTACCCATCGTTAATTGTTTGAGTCTCGGTTGTAAAAAGTTTTAAAAATCTCAGATTAGTCTATTACAACCTTAGAGGAGCTCAAGCAGAAAGACGAATTTTACCTTGCGAGGACCTTGTGTGCGGGGGATAGACATTAAAAAAATTGTAAATACACAGATTGACGCAATCCATATTCGTTTCGATTAGACAGGGGGTGATCCTTAGGAATTTATACCAAGCGGCTTACAGAATGACGACTAACAGCGTATTTAATTTGCCTATTAAAATGAAGAAAAAGCAAACAAGCGAGCGGACGGAGTTTCTCCAAGGGCGAACCGCGCAATATCAGACCGTCCAGCGAGAAGCCTGCGTACGACCTGAATCGAGATATTTCTTTGCGCTAGGCGGTTTGATATTAGTGCGGGAAGTGTCTTTTTTTAATACTGTATATTTCTCTTTGCCAAAAGTGTGTTCGAACTAAAGCGCAGTACCTTTTGGGGTTTTTTAGTTGTGGTAGACTCCGAAGAAAAAGTCAGACCTATCATGGCTCACCTTTTTTTATTTTTTAACAGTAGGAACGTTATGTATGGACCTCTACATTGTTGAGATAGTTACAGAAACTATCTTAAATACAAAAGCGCAAATTTTTCAATTTAATTTTGTTAATTTTTTATCAAATAATTTTTAAACAGTTTACGTGCGAATACAATTGGCATTTTAATTTAGTAAATCTCCTCTCATTTTTGTCTTTCTCTTAACATGCATTAAACAATCAGTTGTTAGTAAGCGCTTGTCATGTCCATTCTGTGTTCTGTCCTTGTCCTTTGCGCTTTTGTATTTAAGATGTGTAACCAACTAGCCCAACAGTTAATTTTAATTACAGAAACTAGTCTGGAATAAAAATATTGCAGCCCAACCCGTTCCTAAGAGGATGTTCTCGAATTATAAGGGTTTGGAGCCTGAAACCAACGATGTTGTTTTGCTACAAAAAGGAGGGGTGGAAACCTACCTGCGTAGTCGCCTCGTTTCTCACAAGAAATAGGTAAGATGTGTTTCATTGCTTCGTCTACAAGATTTAGAGGATCCATTTTTTGTTTTACGGTTCCTTTTACTGTAAAATATTTCTGAGCGACATTGTCAAGGAGTTAGCTGAGATGCGATCATAGATTCTGGAGCAGATCAAGTTAGATGAGGACAAGAAAAATACCCCACCAACCGCAAACTATAGAGGTATTAGAAAATAAAATCATATTCAAGGGCTGAAAATTGGCTGAACTACTTAGACAGATCGATTCTCGATCATTAGACGAAAATGTACCCCAGGTTATCTCATGGGACGCTGTCCGATCACAACGGTAGAAAATTGGCTGAACTAGTTAGACAGCTTGATTCCCGATCATTAGAACAAAATGTGCCTCTGCGGTGGTTCTCATTGTGAATTAAACGCATGTCTAGACACATTTGCAAATATTTAATTTTATTCTGAAGTGAGTGTTGCTAAATGTCTTCTCTTGTGATGTTTGTAAATAGTTGCTTTGTTAATATGCAGTTCTACATTATCAAGCGTGAACCCAACTTTTTTCTTAACCTGTTTGGCGACTCTTTATTTCTATTGTTACATGTTGTACTCCAAGCGTATTTAATTTTATTTTGAAGTTAGTGTTGCTAAATGTCTTCTCTTGTGATGTTTCTAAATAGTTGCTTTGTTAATATGCAGGTTTATGTTATCAATTTGAACCCAACTTTTTTCTTGACCCTGTTTGGCGACTCTTTATATCTGATATTATTTGTTGTACTCCAAGACATTTAACACTTTGCAGAGTCTTTCAAATGGGCTTTGAAGTTGACAAGCATGTCTTGAAAATTTGCTTCGACATTTTTGGTTTATAAGTATTAAGAGTGTAGAAAACTACCTGGAATAAAAACAATGAATCTCTATTTTGACACTATATGAGTAGCGTATGGATGCGTCCCCTCTCCGTACCTGAGCGTGCCAACTCCGCGATTATCCCTCTAGTCATATCAGAAAAAAACTACCTTGGGCGGATACTTGAACTTTTTATCAAGGGATGGCGCCAGTTTCGATCTCTCCCACACACACAAATCCACTCTTAACCTTTTAAGTCATCTAATAAAAAACTACCCGGGGCGGATACTTCAACTTTTTTATCAACGGGTAGCGTCAGGCTCGATCTTTGACACACAGCCCCAAGCTTATCCTTTTTGGTCAACCAAGAAAAAAACATCCCTGGTTGGACACTTGAACTCTTTTACCAACAGATGCCGCTGCCCATAACAACAGGGACACGTCTGTGCGGAGATATCATGAGATGACGCCCAAATTTAGTGAACCGAGGCTTTTACCATCAGATGTCACGAAATTTGTCAAGGACCACGTCAAAGTCTTAACACTTGATGACGGATATCCCAGAATTTGCTGGGCCTGTTCAAAGTTTTACTCGCTGGGCCCGAAATTTGATCAGGGTCACTTCAGAATTTTACGCGTTGGGACCAGCCCCCAATATATGGCAGTGACACTTCAGAACTTTACGCTGGGTCAGGTCACAACTTAGCACGATCTGTGAGCTTCAAAGTTTTACCGTCACCCCGCCCCCCCCCCCCCCCCCCAATTTAGATGGACCCAGCTGGCCACGTGTGCTAAGGGTCCGTCACATGATGCCCAAATTGAGTGGGCCTAAGTTTTTACCACCACATGTCGACAAATTTAGCGAGGAGCACTTCAAATTTATAACACTAGATGGCGCCTATCCCAACCTTCGCTCGGTCCAGCACGCAACTTCAAAAGCAACTTCAAAAATTTACGTGGGCGCCAATATTTACCAGGACCACTTCAAACCTTTACGATAGGCCAAACTTTAGCACGGCCTGTGAACTTCAAAGTTCTACCGTCACCCAGCTAAAATTTAGTGATACCCAGCTGATGCTAAGGGACCGTTAGATGGCGGCAAAATTTAGCGGGTCGAAGCTTTTATCAGCAGATGTTACCAATTTAACGAGGACCACTTCACAGTCTGAACATCAGATGGCGCCTATTCAGAAAATTTGCTGGACCTTTACAAAGTTTTACGCGCTCCAAAAAATTTCGCAACGCCACGCTTAGCCAACGCAGAAAAGCAACTCTGGGCGCATAGTTGAACTTTTATGAATGGATGGCGCAACCACTGCCTCCACACTTCAACATTTTACTCTCAGGTTGCGACGCGAGATGCATCGCCCATAGCAACGCTTAGCAATCCAGAGCATTCAGCTGGAGCGTATACACTCGCTAAGGGACCAGCGTGGCAAATCCTGTGGCGTCCTCAGGAGGATGCTGGTAATTCATACTCAAGATTCTCAAGAGGGTGTTTGCTTTTTTTTTGTTATCGCATTGATATTATTGGCCCATGACAGGTCAATTGAAAAGTAATACTGAGATAAAGAATTGAATTAGTTCTTTCGATGTGTTTGTTTTTAATAATTCGCACATGTCTTCTGTAATTTTACTTCTCCTCGAAACCTTACCATTCAACATTTACTTACATAATGTTTCACGCGCTTGTCACTACACCAGTTTAATACTCAATTTAGGTCTCATTCAAGTTAAAAAAAATCGTCATCATCGTCGTTAATTGTCCTGCATAGAACAACATCCTCAGGCAATACTTTAAGACGCGATGAAATATTTAAACAAAGATCACTTATGTACGTTAGAAAACGAAGAGGATCCAAGACCGAGCCCTGTGGGACTTTGGATGTAACTTGATGAATGAACATTCAAAATCACACGCGGCTTTTTATCAGAAAAGGTAATTACCTATCTAGAAAAAAAACACCAGGGTCAATATTCAAAACATGCATCTTTTCAGTAATAAACAGTGATCCACTTTATCAAAAGCCCTGCACATATCGAGAAAAACACGGTGCACCTCTTTTCCGGACTCAATTCCAAGCGCGATATCATAAGGAAATTTAACTACCAATGATGTGCAAGATACATGGAATCGAAACCGTATTGATATTTCACCTTTACTCAAACCAGGTAATAAAAGCCAAGTGGCACGACAGCTTTAACACGTGATCTGGATTGCGCGACATACGGACAACTAGCACGAGTTAAGATATCGGAGAAGCAGCTCAGGTGCCAGGGTGTGTAATTTGTTTTTGTCAGCAAGCTCTGGTACGTCCTGCAGGTTCTGCACTGTTCGCGCTTTAGGGTACAAAAACTGCATCGAATCTTTGCTGTTTTCATCTGGGGGTCGACCTGGGAGCGGACTAGCCGAATGAACCTTTTTCGGCGTGTTCGTTTCGGAGGACTGTCTTTAGCTCATTTATTTCTGAAGCAGGCTGTAAACAGGTTTATTTTTGTGCGTGAGGTGAACGATGATTTTTGTTCGCACCATGTGTCAGCTGCGCTTAAGCAGAGCCTTGCCTCAGTTTGTTGTTTCTTCCGAGCATGTCCCGACCGGTGGCATTCACGGCTACTGGCGCGAGGTTGTTCGAGCGACGCGTTTTTTGTGCACTCGTTTTTCTTTAGAATATCTAAGTATAGTCCCACGAAAAAAAATGTATAACGACCTTCTTGATGTTGTCCTCCCCCTGCCTTTGTACAGGTCATTGTATAGTGTGGGCCCGGGCCAGGAGGTGCTTCAGCGCGTGAAAAGAATGTCAGTACCGCCATGTGTGAAAACGTTTTTTGTTAACGTGCATACCGGGGTCTCACCGGTTAAAACATGGTTGGATGAAAGGGGTTTATTTGTAGCGTGGGGTTGGAGCTGCTTTCTGTGCAAGAAACCAGAGACGGTAGAGCACGTTTTTTTTTTAGGGTGCTGGGATGGGGTTTTCTTTTGGGACATTCCACAACGTACATCGAAGAAGGCGTTCCCATTGGATTCACATGGCATTAGGTACCTAGCCGTTGGCATGATGAAAGTTGTGGGGATTCCTGTGGTCTCCCTTCCCCAATGGGCCGCTGGTCGGAACGCTCGGCCGCCTACGCCGTGAGTTCCGACCTGTTCGTGAGGCGGAGGGCCGCCTGCCTTGGGGGGCTCTCCTCTTCACTCTCTCCCGGGGGGACCTTTTTCCGTTCCCCCGCTCGAATGCGGATCACTGCTGACAGGCGAGAAGGTTTCGCCTCTTGTTTTCCCGCTTTCGGGAAAGGGACTCGTCCGTTGACCGCGAAAGCGACAGGACGTGTGTCGGCGACTTCTCCGACGCTTCTCCCATCTTGGCTCTCCGGAACCCCGCGTCTGGCAGGTAAGGAACTTTTCTTACCATGCCGGCGCGGGGGAGCATTTTGAATGGGAACATTGTAGTCATTTTAGAAGAGTGTTATAATAAATGCTCTTGGACTCTGTCCTTACTCTGGTACGTGTCTTCTCTTCCGCTATATTCGAGGGAGTGAGACGAGTTATACGATCATTGGCACCGACGGAGGTAATTTATCGAACCGACCCGCGGCAATGTAGCCCTAAACGTCGTCTACATTGCCGCGGAGATGTGGGGACCGCGCTACTAGATTTGACGTCTCTTTTGAGATCGCCGCCGCTGTTGAGATAACCCCTTGGTTACTCTATCGGTACCTGTGTTGGTAGCTAGCGAAATCCCACAAAGTGTGCCGTACGACTTGATAATGCTTTTGGGGCTCCATAGTATTTGGAAATCCCGCATGGCCGTGCGACATGCAGACATTGGTGTAAGACAGGTGCACGAATATTTTTTTTTTTTAAATAACGCAGCAAGTGGTAGAGGTTTGGAAGGCCCAAACCTGTGTGCCTGATTGGGTAACCGTGCTGGAAAGAGCGGCAGAATTAAAACCCTTTTAGCCATATTATGTTCGCCGTTGAACGGCGGACAGGAATGTTTTAATTTTTTGTAGAGCTTTATTTTGTGATCGTACCAAACCGGCAATAAAGAAAAAAAAAAAAGAGAAGCAGTTCAGGCGGTAGTGTGTCCGAATGTTGTACACAAGGTACCGAGGTCGATTCCCAGCCACCGCAGAACCTTTTTTAGCGAATAAAACATCACCGCGCAGCCATTCAAATTATATCACGTGGCCCTCGTCGTCATGTGACCGCAGCGCATGACGCCCCGCAAATACATTTTCCCGCGCCATCTGTTGGTGCGGGAAAGGGCCCTCTGTTGGACGAGCTCGAACCCGGAGAAATCACGTGACTGTTATCAGCTGAACACGTGGTGATGACATCTCAGCTACGTGTCTTTCCCATAGGGTCCGGCACGCGCACGCTTTTGGCACGCGCCGCGGACGTGATTTCACGTCCACGGCGCGTGCGTGCCAGGATGAGCTCCGATTGGTCGCTTTGGGCGTGTCCTGTGGGTGGGGCCACCTATGTCAGTGACCGCTGTGGTCGTGTCCATTGATGCCTCCGACCTGTCATTGGTCACTGGATGGGAGAGCGGGGGAAGAGGCCCCGTCCTGCTGCGCTGTGATTGGTCGGTATGCAAACTGGTGCCCTTATTCTACAACTAGTAACGGTTACAAGTAAGTGTGCTCCGACCGCTGGAGTGCACTTCAGCTAAACTAAACGGCATTGTCCTTTCTCCGGTGCACCGTGGCAGAGCGCGCTCCACGAGCTCCGTCGTCGGAAGTGGTGCGAGACAGCTCGAACAGGTCGGTTTCCGGTAAGATGAAGGCGTTTTCGCTCTCACGGCCAGTCTCGCGGTGGTCTCACGCGTCTCGCTTTCTATTCTCACGCCTGCTTGAATACGTGGATACTTCGGCAGCGATCACTTGGCAGCTTGTGCGGTCGTTTATCATCGTGGGAAATAAAGAAAAAAAAATGCTGATGTAGGCAGGTATGCATATATCCTTCAAATGCTTGTCGAAGTTCTTCATGTACCTAACCACAATTCCAGGATCTTGTAAACATATGACCGTTGACATTAGATGGAAATCTAGTAGGCAGTCTAAAACATTAACTATGCCGAGCATTTGTTTCGTACTTTCACGCGGATGCTAAAGCGGGCTTTCAAAAGATTCATTTGACACCATGAAACTGCTTGTAATCACTTAGGAACGAGGTCTACAGTCCAAAGAGTGAACACCTACCTTCCCCTGAAGTCACTTTTTTATTGTTGCCAGTAGAGACTTTCACTTTCAAAAAACACGGCGAGGACTAAAATTGTAAATTCAGTAACTTTGGAAACAAAAATTATTTTGGACTAATATTTGGGTTACCAATTCAGTAATGTTTAATGGTGTGTTTAGTCTATTTTCAGTCAAATCGGGGACCAAAAAGGAAACGCCGGAATACTATCTAAAAGTGCCCCTTAGAAACTTTTCACGAAGAACCCTTATAGGGGAAGGGAGCTGGGGGGGGGGGGGGGTTAAAATTAATTTTTGGGGTACAAAATATGGATAAGCCGAAGAACCCCTAAGAGTTCTTTTACGACCTGATTTTTTTTAGAGTCTAGATCTTCCGGTTAGAATTGGCGAGTCTTATCTCTTCGTCGTCCCCTTGTCATTTTCGAAGTGTTGTGCGGTGGTGGCGGATGCTCTCCTCGCAGTGACACACTCGTTGATTATATTTACGGCTTTCTTTGACTACAGCTCAAATAAACACGGTGTGGATCACCCTGGCATCATTTGGTACGTACACTTAATTTTACAGGAAAAAAAACAAAACAAAAAAGACAATGTGTTTCCACGCCGAAACGCAATTTCATTGCTATTTACTATTTTGGTAAATAATGACGTTAAATTGCACCTTCCGCTTCTGCAGTCACCGTTCATCGGCCTCGACTCCGGCATGGCCTCTGAAGACTGGCCGGGGCCCATCGCCCCACAACTCCAGACGGTATGTACCAATGGATTGACCCATTCAGCTGCGGCATTTCAAGGACTAGCCGAACGACTTGCTCTGCCGAATGGCGAGTACACGAACGCAGACGGATCTCTATCTCCTGAAACGAAAATGTCCATCGACCCTCTGACCGCTGGGCAGCATCTTCCCAGCTTTACGGGCACTGATAATGACACTACAACGGACGACAAAGGCTACACTATGATGCTGAAAGAGCAAAGAAACCATGTCATCATGCCAAGAGTGTGCCCTGGAACAGTGCAATCAAATCCGTCGATGCCCGGCCTTCGACACTGATTGACATTTTCAAACCTATAGATGAGACGAAACTGATTGCCAAATTAAACCAACCATTACTGAAAGACCTACTTCAGTCGAAAGCACCCGCCTCCATAGTTCAAATCCGCCCGAACTACAGATTCAACGTGATCTCTATCAATATACGAAATACTGAAGAACTTTCATCTCTTCTAAAGGTGATATCTCCGCTGGGAATCACTGTCAAATCCTTTGAGCCCTGTTCTCATGCCCAAGCAACCGGACTCATCAGGGGAGTTGACACCAACATTGACACTTCCGATATACATGAAGAGTTAAAGACCGACAGTGACGCATCCATTACATATGTTCGTCGGATGGGTACGTCTACCACAGTAGACATAGCTACCTCTTCATCGATTCTTTCTTAGTACGTTTTTCTCGGTTTAGTACAGCATAAAGCCGAACCATTATTGGAAACGCCGATCCAGCGCCATATGTGTTGCCGTTTTGGTCACATCATATATACATGCCGGAACTCTCCAGAGTGTTCGTGTTGCTCTGGATCGCACCAGCGAGCGAACCGTGATGCCCAAGCAACAGCTGTCCGCTGCTATAATTCTGACAAGGAGCACGAAGTGACATCACATCATTGCGCGAAATGGAAACATGAACTAGAAATACGTCGACTACGACAACAAGACAAGTTGAACAACAAATTAGCTCAAGGGACAGCCAACAATACTCTTGAACAAGGCCTGATTAGCGAACACTTTCATCCGCTAAGTATGCGAAACCAACAACATGAAAGCTAAAAAAAAACGTTACGCTTGCAACAATGACAAAGACAATAGCTTCCAGGGTAGACAACGCCCCACCTCAGCAGAGAACCTCAAATATTGCACCTGACACTCAAAGTCAAGCTGAAAATGAGAGGCAGAGCCCCCAAGGAGCAAAATAGTACACTAAAAAAAGTGGTGGGGAAGACCTTACAGACACGCGCGAGCAAAATGTCCACAAATAAACAACAGTCAACGTCTGCAACAGACTCAACTTGATTCCCACAACCGTCATCTGGTATCTGGTCAATACTCATCTTGACTGCGGAGAGGTATCTGAAGAATTCCTCGTCCAGAGCAAATCTGCAGCGGCCCGTTTTGCTCTGCAAGCATTGAAATTTAGGCTTCCGTTTTTAATTAATTTTGTAAGGTAAAATAAGCACAAACATAGCAGCAACATAGCACAAAGAGCGTGCAACGCCTCCATGGGAGAACTGATCAACGATTCAACGATATTCTAATGGAATGCCTGGGGTCTCCCAGCACACATGTCAGGTTTTCGACAATTCACCTATCAACATTACTTTCGCATCATAGTCACACGTGAGCCACGTGTTCCTGAAACATTTAAGCTTTCAGGATACGAAATATTTACATCTCTGCGGTAAAATAAACCTAGTCAAGTTATGCTCGCCATACGCCAGGACCTGGCAGATGTCATTGTTCAAACTCACCCTCATACGAATAATAGATACGTATGCCAAAAGTAAAAAAAAAAAAAAATGGTAGCCGTTCTTTTTCACTAATAGCAGCGTACGTATCACCACGTTCAAAGTTTTGATGATGTTCACTTTGAAACGGTAGTTAAGAGCTACACTCCTCCCTTTATGGTGTCAGGCGACTTCAACGTTCATCATCCAATCTGGGGTGGCTCTCACATAAACAACAATGGCAGCAGACTATTGGAATCATGAAACCTGCACAGCCTTAATATCTTGAACGACGGCAGCTCGATATATCTAAGAGGCACTACGCATAGCAGCTGCCTTGACCTCATATTCGTCTTTCATGAACTTATGCCATATAGTCTCTGGTTTTCCGATGTTAAAACACGTGGCAATGACCATATTCCAACTTCATCCTGAAGGGATTTTGAAGCCGAAAGTCTCACAATATCACCCGTCGGTATAAATTGCCAAGCCTACCAAACGTTAATGGAGGCTTTTTTTTTAGTTCTCCTACAAGCTTGCAAGACCTCAGTGCTGCTGTTGTTGCTGCGACAAAAAAGGGAAACCAGTAATTACAATCTTTCTGCAACCCGAACCGCCGGTTATGGCGAAACGAACGTTTTCGAGCAATACTCCGTAGTTCGGAAAGAAAGTACAGAAGAACCAAGGATTTAAAAGATCTTCGTGATTCTCGACGAGCGCAGAAAAAAAAAAGTAAGTCGACATTTATAAAAACTCGGAAGAATTAAATGGAGAACAAATTGTGGAAAACTTGACCCAAGAAAGCCACTTACGGGAGTGTGGCGCATGGCACGCGGAAAACGAGTACCCCAACAGCAACGATCCCCTTTCCGTGCTATATTTCTACGCCTTAATATGTCTGGGGTGAATGTTGCGGAGAAGTTCTGCAGGTGCCTTACCAACACCAGGTAGGCTATAACTCACCTCCCGGTCTCGTGCAACGAAATATACCAACGTCCTCCGACGATAAATTTAGTCTGCTCATTAGGCAGGATGAGCTTCTGGCTGCTTTGGCAATAGGCGAAGCAGACCCTGACTCCTGGGACTTAACGGTACACCTACAGCGGCCTCGCCAATCTGGGCCCCCGCTGTACAAAAACTACTGCTTGATTTTTTCAATCAATTCTTGGAGACGGGCCAAATATCTACACCATGGAAAGCTGGGCGCATGCTACCCATTTTTAAACCAGGAATATCTCCATACGAGATTGCTTCTTATACGCCGATAGCTTTATCGAGTTGCATGGGAAAGCTAATATAGAGAATGATAAATTTCCGCCTCGAATGGTACCTGGAAAATAACGACAGCTATCCGGAAATAATGTCTGGTTTTTGACGTGGAAGAAGTTTCCTGGACAGTGTCATTAACCTCGTCACGTTCGTGGAACAGCACAATGCCCAGCGACGGATAACGATCGCTGCATTCCTTGATCTGAAAGGTGCGTATGATAACTTCACTTATAAGGTCGTTCTTAATGCGCTAGAAGAGCTTAGCATTGAAGGGCGCTTGGACAATTGGTTAGAGAGTTACTTGACGAGCAGATATATTTACAAAACAACCGTTGAGGAAAATACAGGTTCTCACATTCTCACAAGAGGAGTACCAGAGGACGGTGCATTAAGCCAAATTTTGTTCAATGTGGTACTCATCAATCTTGACCAGGCATTACTGAGAACGGCGCACGCATTCATCTATGCCGACGATATTTGTATCTGGGCGACCGGTGTCACACGTCCACATATATGGGCAAGATTCCAGAGCGCTCTCAAAGTAATTAATAAATATCTAGCAGAACGTGAAATTCAAATATCAACTTCCGAGTCAGCTGCCATTACATTTTCTCGCAGGTGCATGGACCGATACTCCAGTGCCATAAGTGGAGAAAAATTACGTACGTCCGAAAGCATACATTTCTTGTAGTAACCTTGGACCGTGGCCTAAAGTGGTGTGGACCCCTCATGTATCACGACTAAAATGCAAGCTGACGTCGATAGTGCATTTCATGCCTTTCATTAGTGGCACAACATGGGGTACGGTATCCAAAGCGACTCTTTGAAGTTTTCTTTCTTGGTCTTCTCAGATACAGCCTACCACTCTTCAACAATACCTGCATCACCAATCTTCGAGTTCTCCAAAGCAGAGGCGCAAGCTCTACGAGTATGTCTAGGGTTACCCCGATCAGCTTCGACACCCGGAAAGATTTTGGAGGCTCGCAGGCTCCCAATTGTAGCATTCATGGTACAAGAAACCTTGCGATTACATTTCGGCACATGACAAGACAGCCCAGACACCACTTAACTACGTTGCATGTAAAGGGGTACGGAAATGAAAATAGAAATATTCAAATTTCGTTCGGAAATGAGTCAAGCATGCCGGATAATAACTGTAAATGATAATCGTACGTTTGTATTTTGAACGACTGGCTATATTTTTCGTTCCAAACGGTGCACTCAAGTAAGCGCTCGAAGAGAAGCGAACGGAGAGCGCGATGAGTCATGGAATATCCTGCGCAAACAAAACATAAAAAAAGATTCCGCGCATTCGGGACATAGCAAGGCTGACGTGGTTACGAGCTTTGCCGTTGGTGGCGTTGTCACCGTTGTGGGTTACAACCGAGCCGTTCAAAGTACCCCTGGGGTGACGAGCGCGTGGCTAGGCCAAGGAGCACGTAGCTTCCACAGCACTGTCAGCTTAGGGGTGAACGGGGTGGGAAAAGCAACTTTTGTCCAAATTTTGAGCGACGGGCTAATCTTCTAGGGGGAGAATGGCTGTGTCCGGGTACACAAACGAAGGTCTGAGCAAGAGGGGAGTCCCTCCTTTCCGTCTTCTTGAACTGTTTGGTACTATGCGCGATTTGTGAGTTGAGGAGGAAAGCTATGAAGGAAAATGTTGAATTCCAAAGAGCGGCGCTACTCCGATGGAACTTGCTACGTCATGACTACCTAGCAAGTTTCCTAACGTTGCTAGATTACCTCCCAAATAGGCTCCACATGCATCCACCAGGTGCACATTAAAAGATCGTTTAATTAGCTTTAAAATTAGTTTTCTTGTGCCTTTCAACAAAAGACTGGTATTTTTGAGGTTATGCTGCAACATGCAACACATTAAAGCTAAAAAATGAGCGCTGGAATTTTGTTTTCGTTCTTTTTAAAGAGGCCGAAATACAGTTTCTCTAAAGTCATAATTAAATACAATAGTGTTCCAGATGTTTTCGTTGCCCCCTCGGAAAAGGATGGACTTTTTGGCTCTACAGGTGGCAATGCACATCAAAGATGCATCTAAAAAGGCATCGACTTCATCCACTCTCCTGAAACAACTGGCATTAAGGGTAATCAATGAAACTTATGGTTTGACAACGAGTGTGTCTACCGACGGTTCCTCATTTGAGACAGACTATGGAGTTCGAATTGTAGCGTCTTCCTACAGCCATTTCATACGTCAACAAAATCGGACACAAAACGACATCAAGTGCATCCGAATTAGCAGCCATACGAGAGGCAATGCAATCCATCATGTCCCAGACACCACAAAGCTGGACAATATTCAGTGACTCAAGGCAGCTGGCACTACAAGTATTAGTCATTTATGAAGCAGAGCACGCATGAACTACTGGTGTGCCAGATCTTCTGTCTCTGCCACGAAGCACACCAAAAGGGTCATCAAATATCTCTTCAGTGGATACCAGGTCACTGTGGTGTCGCCAGAAATGAGGCAGCAGATAGTGGTGGAAAATCGCCTAACAGTGGCAATAAAATATATATACCTTACTCCAGATGTGACACGAATGCTCTGGTCTAAAACATGGCAAAGTCAACCTCACTGGAATACTGAACGAATGCGAACTTCCACCACCCCAGGCTATAGTTTCTGGACCTTTAACTTAAATTCCGCGTTTCATCTGGACTTCCGAGACAACTGGAGACTTTTCTGCACCAACTGCGGCTTGGTGTGGCATTCACTCCGCAGTTTCTTTTCCGGATTGGCCGGAGAGACTCCGCGTACTGCGCCAACTGCGATGGCGAAAGTCTGCTTGAAGACACCCTATGTGAATGCCTTCATTTCAACGAGGAACGCAAAGTGCTACGACGAAGATTAATGGCGATGGACCCGCGTCCTTTTAGCGTGTTCCAAGTTTTAGGGGCCTGGGACGCAGTGGACCAGTTCATAAGAGCCACGAAGGCCTTAGTAACATTCTTTACGCGCACGAATTTGTCGTCTACTCTGTAAATTCCTGGAGGTATGTGTGCGAAGTGAACGGTAAACCACCATCATTGACAATTTCACCGTATCTTCTCATCTCTGTGTCTTTCCTTCCCCCTACCCCTCACCCCCCGTACAGAGTAGCAAACTAGAACCTACGTTCAGGTTAACCTCTCTGTCTCTTACATAAACCTATAAATCAATGAACTTTATTTTTTTTGCGTGTGTGTCTAAAGCCCGAACTGCGAAAAATCCGCGGCGATTGGAATGCCAAGTCCAAAATCGCGAAGAGGGCCTGCTCGGCCGCCCTCGCAATTTTTGTTTTGTTTACTCTGTCTGTTTCCAAAAGGCTCGTAGGAGAAAAAAAAAATAAGAAAAAGAAACTCGCCACGGGATTTGCGCCGTTCCAGAATCTACCTGTCTGGTCACTTGACCACGCAACGACGACGACGACTACGCCACGACGACGACCGACTTGGTCGTTGTCAGTGCAATAACACGAAGCTGGGTCAGCTCGGTCCTTATCCCGTAGGCCGCGACGCCCCGTTGTCGCGCTGCTCGAGTTAATTGTGACAAGGTGTACAACGAAAGAAAACATCCAGTCAAGAGCAACCCTAAGCGTTCCTTTAAATTAGCGAATTAAACGTCAATTGTCAATGATACACCTCAACCTACCCACTACAACCAAAGCGCGGGAGCAGTCACGTGATCCTGGTTACTACGTCACGACGAGGAGCCGTCAGGCGGCGCCACTTTATTTTCTCAGGGTCAGAACCGTATATAAATAGAGTTTGGCCATTCATTGGGAAGTATAGGCGGTAAATGAGGAGACGCCATTGTCTGAAAGCGTGCTGGGCGTGTTCAAGGGCGTCTTCACAAATTCGAATGGGGCCAACCAGAAGCCGGAAATAATGCCCTGGCGGTGACCGAGAAAAACGAAATTAATAAGTGCGTCGGAGTAACTCTCGGTGACTGAAAATATGATGCACGTGATGTTTCAATCACAGTCACCCAAAATCATGGTGGAAGAGCGCGACTAGCGGAACGATCGACATAATCCGAACGCCAGGCGCCGAGGGTGGAAATCTGCCATCCGAGCGGTCACACGCTGTCCGAGCAAAACGGAGTTCAAGCGGCACATTCGTTTCTTACACCTTTTTGCATGATCATAATCGAAACATGACGTGCACCCTATTTTCAACAATGAAGGGTTGCTCCATTTAACTCTTACGCGCTTATTAAAACCACTGTACCTATGATTAAATCTGTTTCTGGCTACCACTCCTAGGGGATTCTTTTCGGCTTCTAGGCGGCCAAGAGAGCATGTCAAGCACTCTTTCTGAGTCTGGTGCACACCCTGGCTCTGCCCGCGCTTCCCATTGACCAAACTCTCTCTATACACGGCTCTGCTCAGGCCTAATTTTAACCATCAGCTTGAGAAACGCAGGGGCGTGGCATAGTATGTTCACGCTACGCGATTGGTTCTTCGAAGTTCTTATCGGCGAATGCAGCAATCTCATTGGCTACGGAGTGATAATGAGATGCTCGATAGTCGCCACACCCTGAGCTTCTTAAGCTATCATTGACTATGGGTTGTTTCGTTCCAGAGGAGATGCATGGACGAATGAGTAATAAAACGCATTAGTGCAACATTTATGCATTTCTAGATGGCACTTACATTCCCCGCATGCTTGCCAGCGTGAAATAGAGGACTTCGCGTCACCTTATGTCCACACGCAGCCGCCACTGCGAGCTACGTCTTGTATTGTCGCTGAACCAATCCTAAACAAACAAAACATATTCCTAGTGACTTGCACTTTTGACGCTGTTGAATTGGTCCCATTAGCTCGCAGCATCGGCTGCGTCTGAACTTAAGCTGAAACGAAATATAGACGGGAAGAGATAAAGGTTTTTCACTTGGCAGAACTTACAGCTGCCGCCACCAACGAGACGCTGTTCTGTACAACACGGCGCTCCTCCTATTGCGTGCGATGCCAGATGCTGTCTCACAGCGAAAAGAACGGACTTCAAATCTCGAAACATGCCATCTCCACTTTGCAGCGTTCGTACGTGTACTCCATGAACCTTTCAACGCAAGTGCAGAGTCTGCAGCGCAAATAGCTTTTGAAAGGTCATGCAGCTGTTCATGGCTTTCGCGGTGAAGAAAGTGCTCGGAGGTTTCAAAATTATTTACGATATAATTGTATGGCGGCATATGTAAATTTCGTTCTATTGCCGTATTTATAGGCCCGCCGCACCGAAGAGCGACCGCAAACATTGGAGGGATACTGATATTAAAGAAACAACAACTGCAACAACAAAAACCTAGTTATTAATGCCTAGGTGGGACAAGTATCTAAAAAATAATTTCACGAGATATAAAAGATTATAGTGGAACGTTTGCGCCACGAGACGCAATATAGCCCTGCTCTAAGCATCGCCTATTTGCGAAAGGTGCTTAGCTGACTAAGGACCGCTTCTCAGCTCTCATCTCATTTGCTGGAAAGATAATTAATGCTTCGAATGTTGGTTTCCAAATTGCTTCTCCGTGCCGTTATAGTATTCTGTTAGTCATATTCTTATGTTTTCAAAACAAACGATCTAGATAGAGTTATTATTGTTTTTAAAATGATCACGATATCGCAATTTTCGCTTTGATCTCAGACAAAAGCAAACCTGGCTGTCGGCGCTGGCGGCTAGAGCGATTCCATACGCCGCGTAGCTCTTTGAGCTCGTCTACTTTGATGAGCGCGAGTCGTTCCGCGTTCACCGATAGATAATATGGGAAGACCTCCTCAACCGACGTAGTTTCCAGCAAACGACCCCATCGGGAAGGGTTCCGCACGTGCACGTCTTCGTAGCGGGACGGGCGTAGGCCTAGCGTCCTTCATCCGACAGTTTTGTTCGATCTTAAAATCTGGCCTGACTTTTTTGTTTGCGCGTGTTCATGCTAAATACAGATGTCTCTTTCCTTAAGAAGGGCCCCGCTGCTCTGTGAATTGTGCGAAGGATGTGGTTTCGAACATGATTTCAGTACTGAGAGGATACCTACAGGTGGGAGTTTGCGTGCTATTTGGCTGGAAGCAATCGGGTGTTTGCCTCGAATCATGTTTGTTCAGGTACGTTCGCCGTCATTCCGACAAGTCCTGCAACTTTCAAGATTTGAGAGGCGCACCAGGCTGGTCAAAGCGAATATATTTTTAAATCATTTTTAACTGTGCGTCATGACGTTCACTCACCTTGCTCGCGGACGCTGTGCAAATAGAAAACAACAACAACACAAGAACAAGATCATGGAAGCTGAAAGAACTTCATATTTATTTGGTTGGCATTGTTTAGTCCTTTTAATAGCTTTTCAGCGCAAGTTGACAGACGCCGAAAGGCGCTTATATTAGACCGTGGCTTTTGCATGATGAATGCTGGTATGCTGTTCTCACGGGCTCGTTTGGCGGGCGTTGCAGGCGGTGGCGGCGTGTATTCTATTAGTAGACGATGCCGTACGATGCCGTGCGACTGCTCGCATCATGGAGGTATACGAAGCTTCGGGAAGCGACATGACGCCACCAGACGCGAAGCCAGAAGTGTGGAGGGACACGCCCCCAGCGGTGACCAAAACCAAGAGACGCTATTGGACGAAAAGGAAAGCTCTCTCCTTTTCGTCCTATAGTGACTCTTGATTTTGGTCATCGTTAGGGGCGTGTCCCTCCACACTTCTGGCTTCAGCTCTGGTAGCGTCATGTCGCCTCCATGGAAGCTTCCTACCTCCATGGCTCACATGATTAACAAGCGGTGTCAGACGGCAGATTTGACGCGCCGGACGTCGCGACAGTGAAAGATTAGGCTTGCGTATACGTGTTCGGCCGAGCAGCCAAGACAAACCAGCGTTAATGGGCAGCGCTACCGAGCTATGCGCGTGGCTTAGAGCGAGCGGTCACCTCCCCATAAATTGCGTCTCGTGGCGTAAATATCGCGCTAATCTGTTTTTCATTCGTGGAAAATGTATTTTTGTGATATACCTGTCCCATTTGAACATAAGATTTCTTTTTTTAAATTTCAGTGTCCCTTTAAGCAATTAATGTTTTATTACACCAATTGCTATAAGAACTATTTGTGGAACGCAAATCTGTACATGCACTAGACGACAATCGTTCCATCGCATTTAGGCAGACAGACAAGGCAGCTGTAAGTAACAATGCTCTCCCTACGATAAATGCATGTCCGCACATTTTTTTTACAATACTTTGGCGCATAAATTAACTTCGTATAAAAATAAATGAAAACACGCCAGGAACTGTAATTGATGTGTTCCATATTTCAGACTAACAAAACCAGTACACTGTTGAAAACCTTAGAGGGAAAATAGCTGGGAAACGAAAGCTTGTCATGTTATATGCGTAACATCATGGTGTTGCCGGAACTTAATTTTAGACGCGTTGTAATTTACATAATATCACGTGCCTGGCTTTGTGGCAAAGGGGTGAGATAGAGATTCGCATGTAAGCTTTATGTGCAGCGTGTAAGTGCAAGCTTAAAAGCGTCTCGTCAAATTTACATCATAATTCTGGCTACACGTGTCGAACGAACTGAAATTCAGTGTGTTGTTTTAAAATCATTGCATGCCTCAATAAGATTTTTTTGACATTTAAGTTCAATCATAAAGGAAGGGTTGTGTTGTCCGCTATCCGATAATGGAGAGGGCTTGACTCTCAGTACACTGAGTACATTATATTTAATAATAAAGATGACTTCACATAACTCAAGTACTATTTTCTATAAATTTGTTTTCCACTGTAGTCGTCAAGTTTGTACAGATCTGTGAAGTCGTAGTTCATGCTTGGGTTAAGTTCAGTCAAAAGGTTTCAAAGCCTATTTTTTTCCAAAGTACACTAAAAAATTAAATTTCTTGGGAAAATAGTTTTTGTCAGTAGAATTGCAATTCAGCATTAGGAAACATTGATTATCAGAGACGGCTTTACTATTACAGAAAGAAGTATATTTTATAAACATTCTCAGAATAAACTTTTTACCTTGGGAATATTCGTTGATTTTAGCAGAGCGTTCGATCGAATAAATCACCAGACTCTTCTCAAGAAATGAAAATGCTATGAGACACGTGGAATTTTATTATCACTCCTTGCGTCCTATTTACACAATCGCTACCAATATGTTCTGATCGGAAACCTGTCATCAACCACGCAGCGGACTTACTCGGGGGTTCCTCAGGGAAGCACATTAGGTCCCAAGATGTTTTTTTTATTTACGCCAGTTATAATATAAATATTACAACCTCCGACAAATTTATAATGTACGCAGACGGTACCAGCATTTTTTTTTTTAATCTAGAAAAGACACACTTTCCCAGCGAGTCATTTTTCTAAGCAAATTAAAAGACTGGGTTGAGATGGGCTATTTCGTTACTAACCCGTCCAAAACAAAAGCAGTTCTGTTTGAATGTCAAGGATCACGCATCGCATTGTCTAGTCCCTAGTGCTTGATATTTTGGGACAAATAATGTAGAATGTTTTGACAACCCTCGGTGTTCTCCTGACATGTGTCGTAGAATCTTCATGTTGTTTACGTATATAGAAACTCTAAAATGATGGGAATAATGAATAAGTATAGGCACGTATTTATAGTAACCATTAAAATATTATTATACAATTCCCTCGTTAATTCAGTTCTTTGTTACTGCCATCTGGTCTGGGGGACAACAAGAAGTAACTTTCACAAATTGAGGTCATTACGAAAAAAAAGAAGCAATATATGGATAGTTGGAAATATCTTCCACGACTATAGTTCTCTTCCTTTATTTATAAAGCATAAAATACTTGACATATTTGACGTGTACTCTCGTAGATTAACTGTCATATATCAACGCTCCTTAAGAGAACATATTACAATCAGTTTACATAGCGCTAAACTTTAAAATAATATATTTTCATTCACGTCAAGTCATTCAATCATCATCAAGTCAATCATCCAGAACTAATTTTGGCTTCCAAAGGTTGAGGCACAAATTACCATCACTATTAAACAACCTATTTTTTTCAAAACATTGATAAACATTCAATAAATTTCCGTACAATCCAAAATCATTTGAAAAAATGTGATGTTTCTCTTATTCTGTTTGTTATATTAATTTACTTCAGTGTATATTGAAGCGAAAATTATTTTATGACATGCTATATAAGTTTCTCATGATGTACATTTATGTATGGAGGTCAGAGCCGCTCTGCCCTGTGTTCCAGGGGCGGGAATTCGTCAAACTGCAAACTTTCAGCTTTTTTTTTTTTTTGTCACCTTGACACATATTTGTGTAAGACCGCTGTGACAAAATAAACTGACTTGACTTGATTCTAACAGGTAAACTAGAATTATGTTATAAATTATGCCCAGCGAAGTGATTTCAGATCTTAAAGGTTATTTGTTACGTGTCCTAAAAAGGGTCGATATCCTGAGCAGAGGTGTTATCGTTTAAGCTCCAGAAGAATAATAAGTTCACCTGTTTACGTTCAACTAGGACTTTCTATGGCTTTTGGCATCTAGATAGTTAAAGTAGCTTTCTGGAATTTTTCTAGTGTAATCTTGTGTTGTTCCTGGAGACCTAGAAAAAGCGACAACATGTCGCAGTTGTAGGCTAGTGGCCAGTTCACAAAATATATCTTAGTATTACTCCTGTTAATTAAGTTAATTGTAGTTTTTTTTTGCGTTGTGGTTTAAAATACACATTATTTCGGCGTGCACAGCTAGAAATGTTCAGCCGTTTATCCGTAACCTGCATTTTCGTGTCTAGAATATAGGTGCAAAGACCACACGACCCACTCTGTGGTCTGCTCGCTGCACCTACCGGTAGAGGGCACCACAAGTTACATTCATCGCTAACTCGGTCATCTGCGAACTCTTCCGCCGCTGAATTTGGCGAGTTTGTTGGTCTAATTTCTTTTTTTACAGAAAGAAAACTACGCCTCTAAGCTCCAGAAGTTAGAGCCTTTCACATCAATGCACATTCCGTGAAGGTTAAAGATTTCTACGTGCTGGCGACGATGTATGCAGCTTGTTTTGGAGCGTAAGATCCACTGTGGCCGCCTTGTATACGCGCGTAAATGTTTCTTAAAGTGCATGAAATCTCCATGGTCATTCCACGTTTGCATAATTTGAGGAATTAATCTTAGTAAAGTGTAAAAATTATTATTTTCTTTTTTTTAAAAGGAGGGTATCTTTTTTTTAGGGGGGAAGGGGGGGGGGGGAGTGACATAGGTATTGCCTGTATAAACTAAGCAATTAATTTTAATTTTAGAGTATAAACGATTTTCTTCTATTTTTAATTAACGGTTTTAAAAACGAGATATGGGTTTTGCAGCTTATAATTTGCCATTTTGCGTGGGCTGCTCGATTCTGTTTCACCTTCCGATGGATCACAGCTGATGTTACGAGCCATTGGAGCAGCAAGTCCAATGTTATGTTTGTGTAACGTGGCCTTTAGGAGGGGCACAACAACGCCGGGGGGGGGGGGGGGGGGGGCTAGTCACATGATATGATCACAGCCCTGTATTGGCTGCGATGACTTCCAGCGTCCGCTGCGATTCATCGTAAGGTAAAACGAAGCGCACACTCTCTCAGCCACATAAAATAGTTCCAGTACTATTAATTGCTAACTTAATAAATAAATGCCCTCCACTAGGCTTTCAAGTTTCATCGAGACAAAGCTCAAAGCTATCTCGAAAAAGAAAACAAAAACGCATAGCTGTATTATAGAAAAATAAATAGTTGTTGTGACCGAAGTTGAAGTTCGTGGCCAACTGCATGAACGCATGACATTCTAAAACAAGCGTTTGTTTGAGTCAGCGTCTGCGTACTTGGTGTAGGCGCGAATTTCTGCGACGAGGAATAGACGGGCTGCGGGCCGTGCGCATAGCAGGAAAATCGGTCGCATAAGGCAATTCTTCACTGTAATTCATCCTGATGACAATTCATCACACGAATCCAAGAAATGTGATATTTTTATTTCCTTTTAGTAATTTTTTTAACATACTATTTTATAATAGGTTTGAATGATCTAAATCGTATTTCCTAACGTAAATATAAAATCCCCAAAATAAGTGAGATCTGTACCAGGACGGAACTGGGTAAGATTTAATTTGTTTGAGAGCATCAAGAAATTGAATACAGTTCTTGCCTTGTGAGGCTGGTCGTGCCGCAAATACGGAAACATTTTTTCTTAATGTTCGTTCGCCCCCATCGATAACGCCTGACATGTCTTGCAGGCTGAAAATACATAAAAGATAAAAACAACGAAAGAGACCGAGGTGAACACCTAGCCTAGTCAGTCACGGTCCCACCAGAAAGTATTTTAATAAAAAAAAGGGAAAACCTGCCGCAGACAAAATTGGGAAGAATGCACACCACAAAGCATTCAACGCTTTTCAACGCAAGAAAGCATCGTGAACTTCCTAAACAGGGATCAACACGGAATCTAGAAAACGAAAGCGACTGATCGCTCCAAAACCAAAGAAGTATGCCGAATCGCCCTATTCGACAAAATTGTCCTGCGACGAGTCGCCCTGTTACGAATTGTGTTTGGACGAACGGCCGGCAGTCCGTCTACCACGTCGCAGAAACGAGCCTACAGCATACGCAGACGGTGATTCAAACAACGCTTCTTTTAGAATGTCATGCGCTCATACCCTTCACCGTGAACTTTAACTCCCGTCACAACAACTATTTATTTTTTATTAAGATACAGCTTCTTTTTTTTTTTCTAGACAACTTTGAAGTTTGGTTTTATTAAACTCAAGAAAGAACAGGTCAGGGACAGCTCTTTTTTGTTGTTTTTTGTTGCTTATCCACCTAGGCCGCTCACATACGCAGCAACGTAAGACAGCCGAGCGGAGCGGAGGGCATTTCGTTATTAATTTAGCAATTAAGACTACTGCAATTATTAATATGGCCGATAGATTAGTACACGGCGCCTGTGCCTGCTCTTCGTTCCGCGCTACGACGAAGCACTGCGGACGCTAGAATCCATCCCAGCCAATCCGGCGCTGTGATCGTACGTAACACGTGACTACGAGCCCCGTGCGTTGGTGGGGTCCCTCCTGAAAGTCATGTGACACTCACATAATATTGGACTTGCTCCGACGGCTTCGTAGCATCCGCTGCAGCCATCGTTAAAGGTGAAACGTAATCTAGCAGCCTACGCAAAAAAAATGAAAGCCGTTTACAACTCCCTGTAACGCCAAATTAGAGCGCAGCTCTTGAGGAGGAGGAGGGGAAAGGTACTGAGCGGAAGGTATATCCTTCCTCCCTCCTCCTCACCTCCTCATCCTCATCCTCCGAGCGGCGTCGCCGTCACCTCACGAGGGTCACGTGACCTCACGGGGTCACGTGACCCCTATGAGGTCACGTGACGATGACGATGACGTCATCTGTGATGTCACCAGTGACGTCAGTGAAGACGTCATCAGCGACGATGACAATGCCGATGACGTCATCAGTGACGATGCCGAAGACGATGCGGATGCCGATGACGTCATCAGTGACGTCACTGATGACGTCATCAGCGACGATGACGATGCGGATGACGATGACGTCATCAGTGACATCACTGATGACGTCATCAGGGACGATGACGATGCGGATGCCAATGACGTCATCAGTGTCGTCACTGATGACGTCATCAGTGACGATGTCAATGACGTCATCAGTGGCGATGCCGATGACGTCACTGATGACGTTATTAGTGACGTCACGCATCCCATAATGCACCGCGCGGTTACGCCGACGGTGACGGCGACGCCGCTCAAGCCGGAAACAAGCGCCTAAGAGCTGCGCTCTAAAATGACATCCGATCACCTCTGGCATAGCCTCTTCTATACTCCCAAAGCCTGGCAGTTCAACGACGGAGCCATAGTGTACCCGGTCGCAGATTTGGAGCGACAGGATCTAGTAGCAGAGAGTATTTCCGGTATTCAGCGCACAGCTTTAGCAGCGGCGAAGACCCGAAACATGGTTTTCAAACCCGACGAGAAAAAAACCGGTAGCGCGAGGAACGCGAGAAGCACGAACGGACATTCCATCGCTCGGGACAAGTGTGTTTCGGCGCCTCGCCGAAGCGGGGCGCCCGTCACGTGGCTCTCCTCTCATCCGCTGTCTGCCGCTCTACCTTTTCGATTTGGGCGGTCGCTTCTCGTGGCGATCTGCCAGCCTTTATCAGAATAGAGGGGGCTATGCCTCTGGTTGTGAAAAAGCGCTCCTGGTGATTTCGTAGATCGAGTGCACGCCACTTTGTAGCGTCTAATGCTTCTAAAACCAAGATTGACATATTTAGCATCGTCATGCTCGCCTACATAGAAAAACGGAGTCGTACAAATAACTGAAACATGTTATTCTAGGACCTAAATACTTGAATAAGACGGGCTTTAAAACACGTCCCAAGAGCACTCGACTGTCGAATGAGTTACCAAACGTGGAGCAGATGTTTTTAGCCATATAACACATCCGGCTTCTTATTGCCGCCTCAAATAAGAAAATATTCAGTTCGCCAGAAATAAGTAGTGCAGAACCTAAAATAAAGGGTTATAGTCCTGTACCCGTCGCATGTCAATATTGTTTGCAGCAGGAGTAATCGTACGAACGTCTGAAGTCTTTCATCTGTCTCTCAGCGCGTGTCTGTCCGCATAAAAATCGAATCCCAGAGAAACGCTCCCCGGAGAAAAGCTCACCCACTTTTGTGCTGGTTCGGAGAAATGCTCACCAGTCTTTTGACAAACCAGGAGAAAAACTCATTCTAATTAAATGAGTATGTAATATGGTCGTTGCTACCAAGGTTTTAGGGGCTTCTCACGGACGCGGTGCACTGTATAATATAGCGCAAAGCGATTTTTCGCATTTTACTTAGAAAAGGGGCTGATCAGCGTCAAATTTTTATCCCATAAGTTGGTGCCCGAATGAGCAATTTCCACCGCAGTTTTAATAGCAAACACTGATATGTAAAAAAAAAAACAAAAACAAAAAACAAAACTTGTTTGTTTATATTGACAGCTTCATGCGGTGTACACCCTTCACATCACGTGGCTCCTCCTGCGAACAAAATAAACAAAAAATATAATACAAATATCATATTTTTAAAATTTAATTTAGATTTGTTTGATTTAAATCGGACTTGAATCATTGTAGCCCGAAGACATTAATCATTTTTCACTATATGGAGTTTAAAACACCGCAGGTTGTTCGATAAATTGTTCCGATCGGTGAAAACAACGCGGAAGAAAGAATTACTGCGATTTTAACAACTTTTTGTTCATGAAAAACCCGCCATACTAGATCAAAAAGCTTTTTTTTTTTCTTTTTGTTAGCGAACAAACTGCATTAGCTTCTCTCTTTTTTTTTTGCTATCTGATTTCATGCAATACGACATTACTTTTCCAGTTATCGTTTTTATCTTTTGCGTTCTGATTTGATTGCAAAAAAGATGTGACGTAACTGACGAACGAAGTCGGAGGTAGATATTAAGCTCAACGCATCGATTTGCCCCGAAGACCACTAGTCATATTCAGTCCGATATAATTTTTCTTGTGTGATGGCTATTTGATTTAAGTACAGCGCATATGCGCATAGTGAAAACATCAAGTAATAAAGAAGCTGTCAATTATGAAAAAAAAAAATTTCTGGGATTGTTTTTGCGGGAAAGGTTTCAATATCCTCTTGGTAAAAGCTATCTGATTTAAATTGCAATTTAGGTATTTTTAATTTTTATTTTTCACCCTGGCTGTAGCCCTCCTTCCGTTTTTTTTTGTTAACCTATTTCCCGTGTGTGTTACCATATTTAATTCTGACGTTAACGGGATAAAGAAAATGCGATTTTTCTTTCCCTTCGTATAAGGTTTGAAATAACACTGCCTCTTAAACAAATGGTGAAATTATGGAAATTTGGCAATGCGGTGTCGGTATACTACATAAAAGGTCATTTCATAAATAAATATACAGAAACTAATCAAGCTGCAGCCCACTATATTGGTTCTATTTCCCCCCTGTATTTGTCTTTATTGGCGTTATATTGAAATTATTTATTTTATTTTCGTCGGGGGACGCCTGACGTATTGGAGTACATTTTTATATTTTATAAATAAATTCTGCTAGTAAAGTGAACAATTACCGCATGCACATAAGGCATCCCAGCATGTTTCAGTTGAGTGAACGTGAACGAATTTCACTTGAGTCAACGCTCCTTTGTTAGATTCGTAGGGGAGCTCTTCTCCCCGTCCTTTGAAAGCCGGTGAGCTTTTCTCCGCATTGGTGAGTTTTTCGGTGAGCCTTTCTCCGCTGAGCTTTTTTACGCCGCCAAAAAAGTCAGTAACCTTAGATGTAAAGCTTCTAAACACCCGAACAGACTCTCCCAGTCTTGTACTAACATGCTCCAAATCACAAACGTGTACGATGTTTGTAATTTATGATGTTCTAGGTAGAGTAAACACTGTTTCTTTTTGTGTTCCTAAATGCAAGAATGAAAACAATGCATGCGTTACATAAATTGTGAGAAATGAGTGACGGCAATCAGACGCCGCTCTAATAAATCTGCACTGTGCCCGCTCTGTCTTCAGCAGGAATAACAAAGGTGCAACGGCTACATAATCAGATACAGATGTGGCATTATTGACATCAGGGTAATAAAATGACAATATTTAAATTACTTTTGCAGTACTGAACAATGTAATGCATTACTTTTTGGTGTAGGCAATTTTGTTAAATGAATTACTCTGGGGCGGTAAGGGCAATGAAAATAGTTAATTACTTTTTTCTTTCAGGCGTATCTTGGGCGCCCAAAAAACAAGGGGCCATTTAGTTACAAAAGAAACATCAGTTGGAACAAGAGTAGTGTGGAGGTGGTAAGATAAATATACATAAAAATTGCGGTGGCTTCTCTCGGCTATGGCAGGAAATACGTGGCGTGAGCTTATGCGCACAAAATGAGAGGCGCTATCAAGCGGCTCCAGCGCAGCGTCAGACTTGGCTACTACGCAACGGAGGCGCACAGCTGGGCACGCGGCGGCGCCAGTGCGTCTGCCGCGGCTATGACCTCACTCCTCTGGAATGCGCAGACCGGCGAGGCGGGCGCGGCGGCGGCGGCTCCGGCGCGCCAGCTGAGCGCCGTGTGACGTCACTGCTCCTCGCGCTTGAGCAGACCAGTGAGGCGCGCGCGGTGGCGGCGAAACGCGCGGCGGCGGCGGCTCCGGCGCGCCAGCTGAGCGCCGCGTGACGTCACTGCTCCTCGCGCTTGCGCAGACTGGTGAGGCGCGCACGGTGGCGGCGGAACGCGCGACGGCGGCGGCTCCGGCGCGCCAGCTGTGCGCCGTGTGACGTCACTGCTCCACGCGCTTGCGCAGCACGGCTCTTTGACAGCCACGCGAAACTGCTCAACCTCGGGCAGTGTAGCTCACGCTACAAAAAAAGAGTATGCCGCTCATACTGGAAGCTTGCAAGACTTAGAGAAGGACCACTTAAACACACAATGTTGCTACTAAACAACAACAACAGCAACAGCGATGACGTTTTTATTTATAGTTCAGTCTCCCGGAGATGACGAAGGGGTTGCGGATTTTCTTCCCAGAAGAGGATCTACAGTTTAAGAGGGGTTTATTAAAAGCAAGATCCATTGGTCGACCCTTAGAGAATGCGTTTGGTTGATTGTGACAATAGAAAAGTTATAATATATTTTTAGAAACAGCGTACTTAAACTGCCGCAGGTCATTTTTTAAATTTTTTTCTTCAGGTGTTGTGTGGGAACAGAAAACAAAACAGGCAAGCACATCTATTTCACACGTCCTAAACGGCCAGATACAGTGAAGAAGCGAGTCATATTCATATATGTCGTAACCCCAAATCTTGTCTGCCGTACCTTTCGTCTTTTGAACTTGACTCTCTTTCCTCACTATCAGCTTCGCTAAGCTGTCTGGTGTGGCAGGCTTCAAGTAGCAGTTTTTGTAAAAATAAAAATGTATAAAGTAAATACAATGATCTGTAGCAAGAAAGCATTAATTGTTTTTGTATAACATAAAAAGTAATTTGGAAGTAATGACATTTTGCATAAGTATAATTTTAATCATAATTAATTACTTTTTGCTGTGCTGATTAGTAATGTAATTTAATTAGCCTACATTTAGGCCGTTTCCGGCAATGTAATTAGTAATGTAATTGAATTACAAAAGATAAAATTAATTTGACGTCCTCTGGTTAGATACAAGTTCTGAATGTGCCAGACGCTCTTCCCCCCAACCTTATTACCACCAGCCAATGGTCCTCCGCGAAGCGGAAATAGTCCGCTGCCGATGCGCACGCCGCGTTGACGTCAGATCACTCGTCATGGCTACTGGCCTTCCGGGTTGATACGCGGAGCGATTCGATGTTGAGGTTGTTTACACTGCGGTGTTCATTTGACGCAACCTTGAATTGTATCCGGCGATAGTTGTTCCGAAAATGGGGAGCGGCAGACGCGCAAGGCAGAAAAAAATCGCGCAAAACTGGGAGCGCCAAGCGGCTTCCGAGTCGACAGCGCTTAACCTCTCCTGGGTTGCACTGACGTCATATCGCATACTTTTGATCGCCATGAAAGACGAGGAGAGGGAAGCTGCATTTGTAAGAATTTTGAGTGACGAGTTAAGATTCTATAATCTTCTGGAAGGAAAATAGCAACGCTTGTAGAAATCCGGGAGGCACAAAAGAGGGTCCTGATAAAAGGGGAGCTCCTTCTTGCCCTCGTCCCTGGTGGTCATCGGAGCGCTCTTTGAATGACGTCACGTGCAACCCATGTATAGTCGCTCACAATAGATGTCCAAAAAATAGTTTAAAAAAAAGCCAACAACGGAGTTTGTATTAACGTGGAAAGGTTCTTCGACACGGTGTTCGGCATTTTGTGAAGCCCAAAAATGGAGCCTCGATAAAAGCGTGGCAGCGAGGCTCGACATTGGTTGGTTGACGGGTGGGAGAGAGGAATGAGGTGCTTGACGCTGATTGGTTAATGGGGAGGTCATGCGACCAGGGTTGCAGTGAGGAGATGTAGGCGAGAAGACGAGGTGGAAGAAGAGGAGAGGGTTACGAGGATGTGCAAGATCACCAGGTTTGTCATTTCAAGAGTACACATGCCAGGCGTTAAATTACTTGATTATAGAGCGCCGTGCACGTTGGCATATGGCTGAACAGGTTAGATGTTCTGCTAAACGATGATATACACGTTTGTTTGGTGCTAGAACATTTCGCATATGCAGCACAACTGCCTAACGATTCGCCACACAATTTCGAGCTTTTTGTACAACATTTCCTCTGTTGATCATTACGTGAGCAAAGAGGATGCATACGTAGATATAAATATGAATGTTAGCACAGTTCTCAGAACAAATACTTTTATAAGTATCGTCTCTTTTATTTTTTATTAATTGTTTTTTTCTAAAGGCCCCAAGGTGCGTTACAACAAATTTAGAAGTACGAAAATTTCAAATTAGGCACACTCTACCAACAAAATGAATAGCTACAGACTTCAAAAGCCAAGAGTCTGAAAGTGTTGCTGTCGACTCAGGAAAGTGGTCTTTGGATTTTGCAAGGAATAAAAGATGAACGATACACTGTCGTAGTAGAACTTGGAATGCCAACCCTGTGCTTATGATCAAGACGAAAGGGAAACGTAACAAAGGCAGGTGTTTAAGTTGGTTAAACATAAAAATAAACATTATGAAAAAAAATGCAAGCAAGTCACGCTAGCAGCTTGGTGAGTGAGAATAAAACGCGCGGTTCCGTTCTGAATAATTTTCTATGTGGTAAGGAAAGTCGGTTTCACACAAAACGATGTGTGAAAAACCTAACTTACGGTTAGCAGGGGTGCAGATATGCTGAAAATGATTTTTCCAGGAAACTCTAGACGCTATGTAAATATTTACACATATCTAGAAAGATTCCGTCACGTGTCACTAGTTGTGTGCAATGCATGTGAAGGCAACGCCAGACGAAGAGAGAAAGGCCGAGCACTATGAAGACGGGACGAGAGAAGAGGGCAACGGAGGGCGAGGGGAGAAAGGGAGAGCGCTAGGAACGATAGAGAGCAGCGGAGGTTTTTTTGCTCCTCCCCAGCCTTTCTAGTGCTTGCACTTTCTCCTTTCACCTGGCGTTGCCTTCTCCTTCACTGCGCGCAACTAGTGACACACAGTATACATGGGATTGTAAAAATATTGTCAAGGCTCTTGTGTTGTGCTGTTTTGTTTCACTTCTATGTATTGTCCTGCCTATCGCTTACGTCATATAGAATCACTTCACCACAAGACAGCGTGTAAGTAAGATGGTCATCGTTCCAAAGCGGTACGCTTACCGCCAACCTCTACATTCTGGCGACAAGGGTTTACGTGAGTTCTGCGCTGGACTGGGCCCTAGCGCGAGGACATCCTGGAAACGCTGATTCGGCAAAACCTTTCTGAGAACTGATCCGCGAACAAGATGGTGGCCACATAAAACGGCATCCTCAAGTGCTAGGTAGCCATCTTGAACTAATCATGACCTCGGCGGCAAGTTTCTCTCAGAGTTCTTGGTCAAGCTGGGACCTCCGCTCATTCTATGGGGGCAATGAATCAAGATGTTCGAGCATTATTTATTGGTATCTGGCGCTCAAGAGTTTGACGCGGAACGCCGTCGGTCGGGCGATATTGCTCAACTGTCTCGGAGAGGCCGGCCAGCAAATTTACGACGCTCTACCAACGCCTGAGCCTGCTGTTAAGGAGGCGCTAGCACCGCTGGCAGCAGCAGGCGGCGAACAAGCTGTTCAAGCCCCTCCTGATGTCTTCAAGGAAACAGTCAAGTTACCGGAGGCTGAATCTACGCAGCCAGCCAACGTGACGCTCCAAGAGCTCCAGTTTCATCTACGAAGCAGCCGGCATCGGCAGGACGCGGACTCGACTTTCCGAACTCTATAGTGGCTCCGCATGAATACGGACATGAAAATGGCAGTCCAAGCTCGTGGTGTTTGCAGCTCGGCTGACAAGAGCACGATGACATCGCGAACAACCTTGCAACCTGTGCCCTTGGCTAAGCGGCCATGGTTAAAGTTCCGCATCGACATTGTTGGCACATTTGAAGCTTCGCCACCAGTGTAACTGTACTAAATCACGCTCGTGGATTATTTTTCAAAGTGGTCTGAAGTTTATTTCTGCTCCAACGTCGCGACAAGTACGGTGACCGGTTTCCTCCGTCTCGTCTTTTCTCGGTAAGGATACCCACACAGCATTGTTTTCGACAATGTACCTCAATTTTATTTTGAAGAATTCGAGAGCTTCCTGGTTAAAGTCGCGTTCACACTGGAAGCGGATCCGCAACCGCAAAGCGGATTTGCGCGTTCTCAACAGCAAAGCGGCTAGGATCGAGCAGTTGGGGCGCTGTTTTGCCAACAGTTTCGGGACGATTTCTCGCAGCCGCTTTCGTGAACCGCGAAGCGGCAACCAAGAGCAACGCGACGCTGACGTGACGTCAGTGGCTTTTGAAACAAGAATGCATCTGCCGCTGGTGAGGCGTTCGAGGCATGGTAGTCCTATCGTTGAAGCAGAAAAATCAACGAAGACGCGTGATGTTGACGTCCGTCACTGGAATACGTCGCGAAAAGAATTAACCCGTTATCTTAACGGGCTTCGCACCGGTGATTTCGTTTGGGCAAGAGTTCGTTTATTATTTGGGGTGCCGAAGCCCGTCGCTGTGTACCTTGTTAGTCTTTTCCCGTAGAATATTGGAACCCGCCCCCGATCGATCGAAATGGCAGCGTTCGTAGCCACTAAGGCAGTTGCGTGAACTACTTAAAGCTTTCGACACCGTGCATTACCACCACGAAGGCTAATATAGACGTTGTGAGCCCGGTCGCGTAGCCAACACACTACCACAGAGCTGGCAGGGTACCTGCGCTACACATCGCTAAGACCGGAGACGACGGAAAGAATTCGCCAGCTCAACAAGCAAATTGTTGTGTGTATGTTTACACAGCCAGAAGTTAGTCTGCCTCAGTGGGCGTTTGGTGTCTCAGCTGTAGATGAGCAATTTAGCCAGTGTGGTACAACCGATAAGCTGGGGTCTTTAACGTGCACCACGCAGTAGGGATCCGCACGCCGGTACGATGCTCATCCAGATCGAAACGGGCAGGGGCGGGGATTAAACCCAGGTGCTCCGAGCTGGTGTGCTCTAGACCACTCGGCCACCGATCCTCTTTTCGCCAGCTCAACCTGTAACGTTTAATACTACAAAAAGGAATGAAGGAAACCTACTCAAGGAATAAACTGTATTTACGAGACGATGCATAGGTAATCAATACGGCGTTTATTTGAGTTTAATGTCAAACCCTAGACTCGATCGACGTGGGAGTGACGAGTCCGCCACCAACGAAGTCACTACCGGCTAGCACCGAACACATTCCCCCGCACCATGGTCCACCAGTGCCACTCACAACTCCGAAAATGATAAGAGCGAACAATGCGGGAGAACAACTGGCCCTCTATCCCTACAACAAGGTCAGCTATTCATGCGCGAAGGGCCCACTGTGAAGAGAAGGTCGTGTGCATCCTCTTCCGAGTCAGCAAAGGCGCGCCTACGTCTGGCTGGGCTTAGCTTTGCTTGTGTACGAAGTCGAGGGGAATCGCAGGCGGGTTTTTGCGGATCCATGTCTCTTTTCTCGCTGCCGAAACTCGTAATGCGTGCAAACCACGACCTACTCTATTGTGTGAAGAGCCTTAAGAACATCTAGTGCCAAAATAGCTAAATTTTGTCTTTGGAACATGGATTAAACTGGATTTTGGATTGTAAAACATGGTTGCCGAACGCAAGTCTCAAAATATCACGCTTGATCACCGAAAAACCGCCGACCACAACTTGGTGTGTCTGAACGGGGTCGCTCGTGAACCGCATTCGCAACCGCTTCGCAAACGCATCTCAACCGCCAATGTGAATTCGCCATAAGCGAGGTATCCCCCATCACCTGGTCTATGTATTATCCGCTGGCGAAGGGGCTAGAAGAAAGATTCAGTTGGACCTTCAGACTTTCAAGTCGCTCGTACATTTTGCTGCCCTGGAGAAGTGACCTATTCACTCTGCCGTCTTGGATTACTTGTGCCTGTATCGCTGTACGCCGCACGCAACGACAGAACTGTCTCCTGCACTTCTGCTGCGTGGACGCAAGTGACACAGCCGGCTTCACATCATTGGGATTCCCCCATTGCAGTTCCTGCTTAACACATTCGAGCAGTTACAGCGTCTGCGGTGCTGGGTGTAGCGGGAACAAAAGCGCAGGAAGCACTACACAGAACAACGGCGAGCAGCGAAAGTTCCGACATTCCAAGTCTTCGAATGGGTGCACGTCAGGAAACCATGAAAGGTGAAGGAGGGAGACCAAGCTTTCGGTCTCGCAATGTGAATTATGAAGCGAGTCGGCCGCAGGATGTTCAAACTTCATGATGGTCGCATCTGGAACGCCTCCAAGATCACGGCGGCAACGGCTGCACTTGGCCTAGGTGTCTTTGAGAAGTCGTTACAAGCAGGGCAGCCATTTCAGGACTTGCCTGCAAAGGGAATGCTGAAGACCTCTAGAAGGGGGGCCGACGTCCTTATCATGAGTGGCGGTCCCACACATCAGAAAAATTTACTCAGTGGAAACTGCAGCAGCTACGGCCACTAGCGCTTCCGCCTTTTTCCCACCTCCACGGGGACCAGGTGCGGCTGAAGACGAAGCCTCCCCAGATCATCCCGCCGGCCTTTTTAAATCTGCACAAGGTGCCGTGACAGCATCACCAGGTTCACCCCAAAGAGTGGGATTGCCACATGGAGATTCCCGTTCCCCCAGTGGATGCTTCCGTTCCCCCAGTGGAAACTTCCGTTTCCCCAGTGGAAGCACTTCGGCGATCGACTCGAATTCGCCGACCACCGGTGCGGTTTAGAGATGTGAGTCTCTCACCCGCAATGCCGGACGTTGATGCTGTTTATTAATATTACGCATATTATTTAAAGCTAATTTAATTGCTGGAAATATGAAAATAATTCTTGAACAGTGTTGTATATTGTGTAGATGTATATGAGTGTTCTGTGCCAATACCTTAATATGTAGCCTTGGCCAAGGGTAGTTTGATTGTGACAATGAATGCATAACTTGGTCTGTAATAGGTTTTGGGAATTATGATGTATATTATACTTTATAGGACCTATTATTCACCTCTGTATCGCTCATCTTCTATTTGTGTTATATCTGTGCCTGTTTTTGTTATATGCGTTTCCGTTTCCCTAGTCTTCTCTTCAAAAAAAAAAGGGGGGGGGGGGGCTGTTGTGTTCTACTCTTTCTGCTTCGCTTCTTCTCCGTGTTGTCCTACCTATTGCTACTCTCAGCAATATATTCTCTTTGTTCACTTCTTTTCTTCATACGTCATATTAAATCAGTTCACCACGAGACACCGTGTGAAATCGCCGTCTTTTCATAGCAGTACCCTTATCGCCGAACTCTACAGAAGCTCATACATTGCTTTTTTACTGAACCTCACTAAATTATGGCTTACATGGCTTACACAACCTGTAGAGAGCATGAATGTCAGACCAGAGTGCACAGCTGTCGCGATGATCTAATATTTCCGGGTAATTCCCGCAGTCGTTAAATAAAAACAGATAAATGAGGAAATACTATGGAAAGGCTTTTTAGAGCGCAGCTCTTATGCGCCCATTTCCGGCTTCAGCGGCGTCGCCGTCGCCGTCACCGTCGGTGTCGCCGTCGGCGTCGGCGTAACCGTAACGCGTTGGCGTGACGTGTTGGCGTCTCCGTCGCTGTCAACTGTAACGCGTCGGCGTAACGCGTCGGCGTGACGCGTCGGCGTCGCCGTCGGCATAACCGTAACGCGTAGGAGTCGCCGTCGGCGTAACCGTAACGCGTCGGAATGACGCGTCGGCGTCGCCGTCGCCGTCCGCGTATTTGCGCGGTGCATTATGGGACGTTTCCCATAATGCACCGCGCGGGAGGGAGGAACGAGGAGGGAGGAGGGGGAGGGGAAGAGGAGGGGGAAAAGGAGAGGATGAGGATGGAGGAGGAGGGGCAGAAGGAAGGGGAGGAGGAGGATGGAGGAGAGAGGAGAAGGGAGGAGGAGGAGAAGAGGGGGAGGAAGCGAGGAGCACTGGAGGAGTAGATAAGGAGGGAGGAGGAGAGGGTACGGATGAGGAGGAGGGGCATACCGTCCCCTCCGTACCCTCCCCTCCTCCTCCTCAAGAGCTGCGCTCTAACTCGCCATTAAACGTCTTTTATTTTTTTTCTATATAGATTAAAATAGCAAAGACACTATAACAAGGTCAACCAACCATTGAAGCGGCAGACGAACAAGTAGAGTTATTATATTGACTTAAACGGAACGCACTCGGTGCTCCGGATATGATGATTAGAAGAACCCTCAACCCCCATCATTTAATCTTGCCTGCAAAGTTAAGAGTCGCGGTATTGCCCAATAAACAGTATCGGAAGTAACTAGACCGATTTCACTATGCGTTTCAGGCATGCCTGACGCCACCTGAGCAGTACTCCACTGGAGGCAGGCGCAAGTGCACGAGATAGCTTGTGCCGTTAGTATCCTGCTCGAGCAGACCCACCACGGTGTTGCGAGTTTCCGGGAAAAGATAACCGTGTTTTTCTGTCCGGATAAATAAACTATGCATCGCAGAAAGATTGAAGTTTGAACTACGTGAGATCGTGACGCTAGAGGTTTGGGCAGATCGCAAATGTTTCAGAACATGATGTTACCTGGATCAATATATAACAGAGAAAGACAAAATGTCTCTTTGAGCCGACATCCACCTAAGAGTAATATTGTCAAAACAAGAAATGACATATGTGGACACCCGTGCCATCTATTTCAGTGAAAAAATCTTGTCAGCAAGGACGAAAACAATAGGATTTGCCTTGTTGAGAAGCTATCGTCATTGAAATAGATGGTAGAGGCGCCCACAATGACATTTCTTGTTTTGGCGATATTAGGCTTAGGTGGAAGTCGGTCTATAGAAACATTTCGCTTTTCTTATTTCTCTTTTGATCCAGGTAACGTCATTTGCTTAAGTTTTCGAGTTCTATCTTAACCGCTAACGTCACATTTTTGAGTTCGAAATGTCCGCAATGTGCAGTTTATTTACTAGGGCCGAGAAACAGGTTTGTTTTTCTCCTCAGGAACTCCCTGTACTACACATCGAAGCGTGGCGACACCGCTGAAGTAACCAGTCAGGCCGGTGAGATCGGTTTAATTGTAACGCAAAAAACCCCAATATAGTTAGCAACATGAGTTTGTTCTTCGGTATCAACAAATAAAGACATCTTGGCAGAGTGACTCCTATGTGATACTGGTAAAACAATCTCGATTCAACCGAATGAAGGGCATCGGTATGCTACAACGCAAACAATATAAATATTTAATGAATTCGAAATGTACCACTTCTAATGAATTAGCCCATTCCAATGAAATTAACGCAGGGCTGTACTTCAAAATATTCCTTCACTTGCTCCTCACGTACATTGGTTTGTGCGTCTAGAAGAATTATTGATTCACGCATATATGGTATGATGGCTACAATTCGTAATAGGCGTCATATTTCTGTCTGATGATACTCTATAGCCACTAAAAGCCCAAACAGTGCAGGGTGCGACGAGCTCCTGGTAGAGTATTAGTCTCTCGCTCCTACATTCAATGAGATTGAGGCTTTAGACAATAAAAACACCGATGGGTGAATCCCGAAGCGATGAGCGTGGACACAATAAACCACGACCCTGCTTTCTTTAATCTGTCAGTCTCTACAGCAAACTTACCCAAACCGATAATCTCGATGAAGATGTCAAAGTGGTGTCAACTTCCCGAAGGCAACTTTGTCGTTAGGAACGGCGCCACGTGGAGTCAGACGAAGTCACACGCACAAGCAACACGGCATACGGAAGAAAATATTCCATCAAAAGCGCACTCCAGTGCGGTGTTAGAGTATCGAGCTACGGGCTCGTCTTTTTCCCGGATCCTTACGAAAGCCACATAACCTCGCTGTCTCGTCCACTTGCACTCATTTTTTGCTGATAGCGCCAACTGGAATCGTCTGCTTCTTGCAACGCGGGTCTCGGTGATAGAAGAATCAGGTGCGTTGCAGCTGCTCTACGATGCCGTGCACCTAGGTAATACATCACTATACGCCGTTTCCTCACGTTTCTGCGGGTGGCAGAGACATTCTACAGAAAATAGCGGAAGAAAAATGAGATGAGTTTGACTTTATTGCGAAACCACCGTGCTTCGTTGCGAACTTATTGTTGTATTTTGTTTTTCCTTTCACTTTTTATGCTATCCACCAGGCGTTTCGGCGCTTTTGTTTTTTGAGCGGGGGGCACTTATAACTCTTAATGATCCCCATTGTCTATTTAAACTTTAAAGGCTTCGCGGAAGCGCACTTCAACGATTACCCGAGCCAAAGTGCCGACAAGACAAAGGAACGGGAATTGCGCATTTATACGGAGCTGACAAATATCGAGTTTCAAAGAACGTTCTACGGTGAGGCATGCTTTCTGGAATTGCAAATTCAGAAAGCAATGAGGCGACATTCGTCTTCTGAAAAATAATTTCGCGCTTTTTAATGGTTGGCAGCATATTGTCTTACCAAATCCAAATAAGACTGGACTTGTCGCAGAGTTTCCCCAGTACCGATAATCATGCACATTTATTCTATAGTTCTACCGGCTGGTAGTGGATACAGCACTCTGAAGTGTGCCTTTACGCATGCGGCTGCGCGGACGACTCGAACCGTAACCTATGAATTCTGTTTCAATTAGCTTATTGAGTGACGAAAACAATCGGTATCGAGCTCCAAACCTCACCTGGTCTCGCAGTCAAAGGCGGGGAAAGCGAGGAAGGGGTGGGGTGGGGGGGGGGGGGGGGGGGGTTGACGCCTCTATGCCATTTTGACAGCATCGCCATTGCACTCTCTTGGCGCTCGGTTCTACTGAGTAAATTGGTTGAAGAACGATAATATTTTTTCTTCCTCTTAAGTATTTAGCGGTACATTAGGCACGAGGGTTCCACGACGAGTGTCTGAACATATTCTACATAACTTGAGAGCGACGAGTATTACTTTGCATAAAGTCAGTGACAGTTTAAGAAACGCAGGCCGCTTCTTAAGTTGATACTTAAGTGATACTTAAGTGATTCGTTCTTCGGCGTTCTTATATTCTGATGCCGGAAAACTCATTGGCGGCGGAGCAATTATTATATGCTCCGGACTCGCCACGGCCTTACTTTCTTAAGCTGACGGAAATTATAGAATAAATGACTAAATATGGAGAGTTGAATTATCCAGCCGTGCTTAGTAATTTGATAGTTCGAAATACGGTTTTCGTAAACGAGGAAGGTAAGACGGTGAGAGTGCCTGAGCTCCGGACCTTCGACGCATCGCTGGTTGAAAAGAATCCTCGAAGAGAACACCACGAGAGAGACTGAAACTGAATGCTGTCTCTCACTTCAATAGGAGGCGTTCGTGTTCTAATTAACGATGAAAGAAAACAACGAAATGAGTGTCTGACCTCCTGCCTTTCGGAGCATCGCTGCTTGAACGGTATTCCAGAAGTGAGCGTCCCAAGGGAGATTGAATGCTGTCACTCATCCCAACAATACGTGTTCGTAGGACTCTAACGCTCAGGGCGACTCACTTTCATGGATATGACTTTCCTCCTCGCAAGCAATTAAGGGTGGACTCGAGCTATCGGGTGCGTCCGGGATTTCCGAAGCGCGCGGCGGCATCCGGTGTATAAAATCTGTAAACGGCACATCCGTTTGATTTGTTTCTTTGTGCATTCTGCTTCCTCCCAGACTGATTCGAGTGCGGAAGGCGGACTTCCCCCTTGTTATGCAATCATAATGCAAATAATACCGTAGCGACTCCTCTAGGGAATAAGTGTTTATAAGACTCGGCGACTGGGTGCATAGCAATCATTCGCATGCTGCGACGAGGTAGCTTCCTCAGCGTCGAATAATGTCTGGTTTCCCTATTTTCATGCACCGCGGTCCTACCTTCTTTTCCAGCTTTAACCCATCTTTACCGTCTCTGCTTGTTCCGGATTTCTTGACGGCTAGACTATACCACTGCTTTATTATAGGAGTAAGTAATGTGTATCTTTTCGCTTGACCTTCTGGTGGCGTGAACCGGTCGTGAGCCCTACACAGGTAGGTAAAAGGGCAGGTGGCTTCGTTCAGGAGGCTACTATTAAAGTTGTAACATCTTTGACGGTATTTTATGCGAATGTCTTATCTTCTTTCCAGCTTCGGAATATTCTAAAATAAATGCTTTCTTGCTGCCTTTGTTATATAGAAGTAAGAGTATTCATTGAGGCGGCGCTCGATGTAAAAATGGCAGAATTTACCTATTATCTGTAATGAAGTTGTCTTTCATATAGTAAGAAACAAATGAATTATTGTGGCGGTTGAAAGTGTAATTTCCGCAGCAATTAATTTATTTGGTGGTATTTAAATACAGGACATGTTTTTAAAAATTATCTTATGACTCCACTGGCCTAACTAATATTGCTACACAGTTGCCCGCTTTTATAAAAAAAAAAGGTTAGGAAGCTCCGGGATATATAATATAAGTAGCATGCCTGGAAAATGTAGCATATATGAACAGTCTAGAGTAGGGGTCGGCAACGTTCTTCAGAAGCGGGCCCAGTCGCCACGAAGCCGACAAGGAGGGGTCCGGACGACAAGTGGCGAAGGGAGGGGTAGGGGGAGGAGGCGGCAGTCGAAGATGAGGCCAACACTGGTTTCGCCCTCATACGAGGGCAAAACCAGTGTTGGCGGTAACGCGTTACAAGTAACTGCGTAACTGGTAACGCTTTGCTTTTTTTTTTTCGGTAATGTAGTAACGGACTTGTTACGCTTTCAAAACAGTAACGGCTAACCTACTTACGTTACTTCTTTGGAGTAACTGGTAACGTAGTTACACTACTCGTTACTTCTTCACAAAAATTTAAAAAATAAATTAAGCTCCCGTTTTTTTCTTGTTTTTAAACGCCAAGCAATGTGAATTTTTAATTTTTTTGCGCTTTTCTTTATTTTGTTTAGTATTTAGGTGAATCCGTAAAAAAATATAAATGAATTATATTCAGTTTCTTCATGGACATAATGTTCCTTAAAATATGGCGCTTATGCAAAACTGTAACGTCAAAACAGTCAACCGCGTTAATTCATAATTAAAAAAAAAGTAACGTAAAAGTAGCGTGCTGTACTTTTTATAGGTATCGGTAACGCGTTCCTTTTTTGTTGAAGTAAAGTGGGTCGGTATCGCGCTGCTTTTATTTGTAACAAGTACCGTATTTTGTTACTGTTTTTCGGTAAGGCCTACAACACTTGTCAAAACTGCCATGTGGTTCAGGAGTATGTGTGAGGAAGCGACAGAGGGGGGGTTGATGTCTTGCCGGGGGAAGCATAAAACTGCGTCGCGGGCCGCATGCGGTCCGCGGACCGTGGGTTGCCGACCCCTGGTCTAAAGCATTGTCACTCTTTCAGTTTCTAGTAAAGGTAATATTTTATATTAGGCGGAATTTTATGGCTGGCAGTTTGATTACGGTATATGATATTACATTGCTTTAGGCCTAAATGATAGCGTGCGTAAAAACGCCGTAACATCTACCACCTCGACCACTCATAATCGCTGTCTACATTAGAGCCAAAGCAGAACTTCATCAGTAACAGTCTGTATCATAAAGCGTGTGTTGCAAGTAAGCCTACCAGGTAGAGCTTGTAAAATATAAAGGATAACTAGCTCCTTGCGGTTTTTTCTTACGTAGGTATGGTTTTTCACGAAGGAAGTGGAAAAGTATTTACACATCAACTGATTTTCAGCACATATTTTACATCCTTACAGTTTAACAATATTTTTCAACGATACAATTTGAAATATTAGTTCATTATATTGCCGCGTGCGAATAGCTGAGTCAGCAGCGAGCTCGACTCCCACAGAGTTGGCTGGGGTTTGACCCACGCCAGCGCTAGTTCTGTTTCATCTTTCTTTTGTTTGCATGACTGGAAAGCTCCAGATGACTCGAGAATCTTGTTGTTTGTTCGAGCTCGGAAACTTCTAATGCACACGCGTTTACAAAAGGAGCTTCCCATGGCTGCTTGAGGCAGTCTTCCAACCGTCGCCGCCAAAGGGTCGTTGTTACTTTATGTTTCTCAGCACAAGTTAGCCACATTAAACGTTCTTTTTAAGTGTTATTAATCAAGTTTACGTTTTTATGCGTGACAATATATCGCATGAAAGTATTTCGATTGCTGCACACCTTTATAGCACAATTTATATCTTGCTAAACTAACGTGATGATAAACAAAATATTCCTATTCTTACATTTTCCGCCCTACGGCACATTCTCGCAAAATAAAAGCCAAATGTCATATTGTTTAAGAGTCGACCTCTATAAAAAAATTGTGCGTTATATACACTCTGATTTTGCGTTGAAAATGCTTAGTAAGAATAGGCGTAATGCAGCAATTGGCAAATTGTGAAGTTCTGGGACGAAAGGAGCTATTGGGAATGGTAGTAAATAATTAGAGCAAACACCAGGGAAGAACATCCGGTTTTGACGCTGCAGCAACTATGGTGATTTTTTCTTCATAGTGTGAAAAACAAGACAACTCTTATGTTGAATGTAACCGGAATTCGATGGGGCTATTATTTTCAACATGACAATGATGATCTTGGTTATCAGTCTGAGGATGATGATGATATTGGTTTCCATGCTGACGTTATTTAATGACTTCCTATAGACTGCCTAGAGTTCACTCCGCTCTATGTCTTATTTCAACGGATTCTCCTTTTTGAACGTTTCTTAACATAAACCGCCTTTTGAAGCGCTTGTACGTCGGAATTTAAAGCAACTGCAATTTTATGTTTGCTGATGGACACTAGGCATTCAAAAATACGAAAGAGTTAGACAAAGAGGACGGATGTTTGTCCTATCCGTCCTCTTTGTCTAACTCTTTTGTTTCTCGGCGTCGCGTCATGTGAATTTTGTTGAAATAGTCAAGAAAACGTTATACTCCTTTTCAAGTCCGACCGCAGCCGACTGATACCACCTAGTAGAGAAGTCCTGCTCCTTTTTTCCCAAGCGACGTAACTAGTGGATTCACTATAGACCAACAAGCCCGCGTTTGCCCACACCGGGTGTAGGCATTGCGGGTGCGCAAAAAACATAATCGCGTGAGGGGAAGCTTCTGCGCGTGCGCAGGAGCTTCCCCTAGAGCGAATATGGTTTTTGCGCACCCGCAACGCCTACACCCGGTGTGGGGAAACGCGGGCTTGTTTGTAAATACCGTGTTGGCGTATAGCTTGCGTCAGCGTCGCCGGCCGCGCGTCTTGCAGCGTCTCAGAACGAGCGGGACGCTAGAACGCGGGGATGCCAAGACGCGCCTATTTGCTGCCTTTGCAGCACACTCTTGTCGACATTCGGCGAGTTTGCCGCTTGGTGTGGGTGAAAAAAAGTGAGAGGGTGCATGGTTCACTAGCGATGACGTAACAAGCGGGCCTTTTCTTCTAGATGGTATTGAGCCGACGCTACAATTTGATGAAGCCATTCAAGCAGCGCCGAAAGTTCTTCGTCACGGCGTTCGTTTTCTTCGTTGATTTACTGTCCCCGCATAAACAAATCACGTACAAAATACAAACAGGAGTGACGCGTATTTACTCTGCGTGATTGGTTAAGTCGCCGTTTGCAAACGCACAAGGGCGATTAGCGCCGTACCGATGCACTTTTGGCGCTGTTTGATTGGGTCCTTTGGATCGTAGCGTCGTGTGCGGTCGGGCTTAAAAGTGAGAGGGTGCATGATACTAAACGGAGCTAATACACTGTTGTAGAATTGTGCCAATTTGCTCACACCAAAAGTTTGAACGTTTTTACTTTCGTATTACAGAAAAAAAGTTGGTAGCTTTCGCTCATGTAAGTTAAGAACCTTTTATGGTAAGAAACTCTTCTCTAATCCGGCCTCGAAATTGCGGATATTACGTATATGACAACGTTCATTTGTGACAGATGAATTTGAAAGCTACGCTTGGGTCAACAACAACAACAGGTTGAGATTCTTATTCAGATGTTGACCGAGCGTGTAATTGTTTTAAAGACACACGGCGAAAAGCACTTCTCTTATTTTACCTCGTTTTACACGGCGGACGAGGTTGCCCAGATTATATGCTGCAGATTATACGGGCCGACAGTCAGACTAGAGAGCTCTTCATGAGTGCAGCGTGACTGCTGTGTTCAGTAAATCAATGGGCAGCAAAAGATCGTTAGGATATGCTATAGAATTATTCACGCGTCCCACATCCACTACCCCTCCAACATCGCGCACAAGGGTTAGGAGAATACAAAGAAAATATTGTCCTATACGAGCAATAGCAGTAAACTACGCATAGTAAAAAAACATGTCTGTCTCATGTCTGCCTCACAACTTACAAAGTATTTATCTTTTCTGTTTTTGTTTTTAAGCTTTTCTACTTTTTCTAGCTCTGGCACACATGCGGTAAATAGAAATTGTTTGCTGGAAGACTTCGATTTCAGAACAGCAGCCTGGCCACGTGTGACGCTATCCACGCAGCTTTTCACTTGGCTAAGGGATCCCGGGTTCAATCCTCACCCCTGCCAGTTTGGATCTGGATGAGCATCGTACCCGCGGCGTGCGGTCCTGTATCACTACTGCGTGGTGCACGTTAAAGACCCCAGGCTAGCGGTTGTACTGCACTGGCTAAATTTCTCATCTACAGCTGTGAGACAATTGTCGCCGGTTGAGGCAGACTAAGTTCAGGCTGTATAAAGATACCAGGGTGTAAGATAGACAGGTGGGGAAACTGCCCATAGAAGCCTACCGCAGCGCCGTGACCGGATTGTGTACTCGTCTGCTTGCGGGTACCCCCGATTTGCGACAGATGGCGCTGCGGCGAGAAGAAAAAAAATCGGAATCCGATTTGCATAAAACTCTGTGAGAGGGTGCGCAAAATGAACCGAGAGCACGACTGTCCTTCATTGAAAATCCACGAGAAACCATCTCCGTCATTATAGCCGGTCGCCACCGGTCGCCCACCCGGAGTGAGAGTTCGCAGTGCTCCACATAGATGGCGCCACAGAAAAAGAGAAAACCGAGGGGGACACAATCTGGTCGCTCATTTGGCTCTCGTTTCCCCACCTGTCTATCTTACACCCTGAAAGATACACACAACCCCCAATTTCGCCTGATTAAACAGTGTCTCCCTCGGGTCCTGAGAACATTCCTCCGGCATTCTTTGAGTTGGTCTGCTCGCAAGCACCTTCCGCTCTTAGCAAAATCTTGCAGTCCGTCCCGAATAATGCGGTTTTTTTAAGACATGACGTCAGCCTGATAGCGCGTCAGAGTGTTTAATTAATGGTTTCGTTATATTAGGATTCCGTGTTTTCGGAGTTCATTTTTGTTTAATTCGGAGGGTGTTTTTCCAAGCTTCTTTTTTGATAATAATTCGGGTTATAAAGGACTTTTGTTTATTCCCAAATCTCCAAAATTCGTAGATTAATTACAATGTTTTAAATGTTTTAGTATTAAAAATAAAAATAAAATATCCGGACACAACCCTACGGTAAATTTATTAGAGCTCACCTGTGTTGAATGGCATGTCTGAAGCTGCATTTGGCTCTGGCGCCCTTGATATTGACAATACTACTTAACTGTCTCACGACACATCTTGCAAATAAGTGTTGCTTCAATTAACGTCTATACTTTGAAACAACTATACACCTGGACGTAGTCACTTGACAGCAAGGAAGCTCCAGCGATCCTGCACCCTCCTACAAAATTTACATGTTCATAGCTTTCACGGCTATAATGACACAACCCCTCCTCCCTCAAGGAGGCGCACATAGTACGCTCCAAACTGGAAACAGGAACAGTGGCTTTTGTCGTGACCCAAAAGTACAATGACCCGTTGCTCTGAAGGAACCTTGATGGAATAAACGGTTAACTCCTCTTTCGTCAATAGTCTGATATTTCAAAGGAAACAGATGTGACCTCTCTTCAGGACCACCGATTTTTACGAGTAAATCGCTCTCAATTAAAACACCGTCTTTTATGCTTTTTAGTTTTCGATCGTGACTTCAAAGTTGTAAGTGTTTCGGATAAATCCGAACTCACAAATATTTTACCGCCGAATGTTTTCGGAGTTTTTGGGATTTATCAGAAAACACGGAACCCTAGTTATCACTTATCAGGCATCTGTATAAATTCAGTGTCACTGGAATGAACGGGGTCTATTGTCGCCGCCTAGGAGTGATATTGGACAGCGGCAATACGGCCCCAAGTGACGTCAATCCACACCGGCAGGTGGAGGGCTGGAGGCTACCACAGGTACTTAAGCCGTATTGAGTACAACGTGACTGTGAAAAATCTTCAGACTGCTGGGCCTCCCGGTAAGCTGCCGTGCAACAAGCAGCAGACAGAGCGCGCAGCACAGGGCTCTTCCTAGAGCGTCGGTGTGAACAGCGAGCTCCCAATCGCTAATGTAAACAGCGATTGGGAGCAGCGAGGGTCATATTTCACACCCTTCGTGGTCACCTTTAGAAGGAGAATAAACCCCAGAACCGTTTCAGCACTACACCAGGTGAGGCCATTAATTAAGCCAGGTGGGAGGTGAAATCAAGTACGTTTCAACAACAACACGGAGTTGCACTGCTTTTATCGTTCTTAGCCTAGAACACGTACCCACAGCTGTATTACAGTTTGCAACAACTTGCTGCTAAAATGACAAGACTAAGGGAAAATCTCAGTGTTACCAAACGCTTTCAGAACAGTATCATAATAATTTGCCTACTTTTTTATACCGTCATCTAAATAATAAATTACAATGTCTTTTTTTAATTTCCTTGATAATTCTCAAGTTCATTAGCGTAATAATTATTTTTACGTGTCTTATTTTCGTAAATTACTTACTACATAGCTTTAAAACATTATTCTAACGTACCATGCGGTTCAGCTCTATATTTATTGAATGACCTATATTTTTCTGACATAGTGTCAATATTTTTTTATATATTTAGGCATTTTCTGGTTTTCTTTGAATTCCACACTCTTCCACCATTGTTCGTATACATACTCAGTTTTGTTAACACAAAACTCTTTTACAAAGTTACTTTACCGTGAGTCAGCAAAGACTGCCAAATATGTACTCTTATAATTTTATCAGTCCTACTGTTAATAATATTCTTTAACTGGACACACTCCGAATCCTCAGAACTCAGTCTCAATACCATTAGGGCTACGGAATATTGATAAGTTAACTTTTGTTTAACCACCACTGATGTCAAGTATAGATCACGTCCACTAACAATATTATGGTCAATACAAGTATTCGTTATTCGGGGGCTAGACGTTCTTCTCTACAATAATCTTTAAGTACATCTTCTATTCTGCAACCTCCAAGTAAAGTTACGTAGTCGGAGACACCATCTTTGTTTACCGTGCCTTATATCAATGTTCACGTCACCAACGACCACGAAATATATACTATTAATATTGAATTAGTTTAGCAGGCCAATCAGTTCATCGATTAACAGGAGCAAATTTGCACTGGACTGTCCATATTATTTATTTATTTATTTATTTATTTTATTTTACGTGCCCCAAAACAACCATGCAGGTCTCTTCTTAGGTGCACAAATATATAAATATGAACAGAAAAAAAAGAACAACAAAATTGCAGGTTTCAAACATATAGCAACAATCACACAATATTTAAAGTTCGGCAACAAGCACTTTCACTTGGTTCCTGAACACCTGAATGCCACTATATATCAAGTTCGCCATTTTCAATATTGATAAACAGAGATTGTATCCGTGACAGAGGATATTGTGTACAGATGGTGTCAATGCTGAAAGTACTGCGGGTCTTAGTGGAACGAGGAGGGACATTAATGTTTACATAACGTAAAAGCGAAGCACTGTCATATACGCTATTTACAATTTTTGTACAGAAAAACTAAGTCGCGCTCTGCGCTTCTATAGGGCAATGGTATCAATGAAATTTTAATAAGCAGAAAAGTGTAGTCAAAATAGAAATGGCGATGGAAGTAGCGATCATAAACATTGATACGTATTAGTTTGTGTAGCATATTTTCGAGGTTTATTGCTAGTGTTTTTGATAACGACTTCCGATCCACACAACCGAACTCAAACCTTGACCTAACTAGGACACAAAATAAACGAATAATGGAGGCCGGGTTCCTGAATGGCTGAATAATGTCATCCAATATATTGCGCACGGAAAGAATGACACATCCCGACTGGACACCGACACCAAGAAAACCTGTGTATGTTTCCAAACTACTTCCACTCAATCAGACATCTAGGAAATATAAATGGGATTCGACATATTCTTACCTTGAACTAGCAGATGGGAAACAGTGATTCTTTGTGCTTCACGAGAACCCCGCTGGACTGGGCCGCTCCGCCGGCCGCCGTTGGCTTATATTGACTTGATCGATCGAGTCCAACAGTAACCACTGTCACATAAACCAATCACGCAGCAGAGATCTATAGGCCACAGAAACGTCCAAATAGCGATTACGAAGCCTTTTTTTCTCTTTGGACGATACGACAATTCTGGATCGCCTGAACTCACCATTATTCGGTTATTGCATTTAAAAGGACAATAAAGTATATTTCTTTTTTGAAAGGGCTTAATATTTTTTGGTACGTTTTTTTACTGAATTTGTTTTAGCAATATTTACGCCGTTAGGCGTAATTTAGTTGGAGATCACGGCACGTTTTAAGCCCCACCCACAGATCAGTGGCCCTGCCCATTACTACATTACTACTGGATTGGCCTGGCTGCTCGGCTGAACACGTTAAAAAGTCTAGTGTTTCCCTTTCGTGAGATCCGGTGCGCCTAGTCTGGGCATGGTGCCTGGAGCGCGTCTCTGACTGGTGTGTTTAGCGTCCTATCCCGCCCATACATCAAAAGAGGTCACGAAGTGGCAACGAATGACGTCATAGAAGCCGGAGTGTCACGATGTTGCCTGTCGCGATCCTGGCGGTTGGCCGTAGAAATGTTAACGAGAAACTGCGAGTAGGACAAGCGAACGCGAGTGTCGCTGTCGTCACGGCGTCCCAACTTCTTGCTGCCGAAGCTTCCGTGGACTGCCAGGCTGGAGAGAGACCTTTAGGACAACAGGCGTCTGTCACATACTCCACAGCTGTTGGGATACCGCCGCGATCGCGACTGGTGACTGCATGACAATTGTATGACGTCGTCGGGCGAAAATCGAGGGACCACCTTTTTGGACGCGGTCAACACACCAGTCGGAGACGCGTTCCAGGCACCATACTCTGGGCACCGCTTGCTAGTGCGAGCAGGTGCGCGGTAACCACTGCCATCGTCTGCTATTTCAACATCGTCTATCGTCGTCTGCAGTGCCCTTGAAACGCGGAAACAAAAGCTGCGCTTCGGCGTCCGTTTTCGCCTCCGTTCTTGTGCTATTCCGCAACAATCGAAAAACGTCGGCAATGCTTGCAAGACGCGACTATGAAAGCGGCTTGCTAGCGTCCCATCGTTCACAAGCCATGGTCCAATACAAGCGTCTGTCAGCGTCTGTCGATGTATGGTAAAAAGCGTCCGAAAGGACTAAAAAATATCAACAAAATAAATATTCAGACCTTCTAGCTTCTCTGTTGTTATTTTTTCGCACGACATCCACGAGCAAGGTGAGAGAGTGTCATAACGCACAACTAAAACGCGACCTAAAATATTCGCATTGGCAGACAAGGTGCACTGCAAAACGTAGAGCTACTTTCCTTTTGAAGCAAAATGACGAGAACAAACCCGGACGAACTTGACGCGGGCCGAACGCTCAATTCCCTCCAGCCAAATCGCTCGCTAATTCTTACCTGTGTAGGTATCTTCTAGGTATGAAACCATGGTTGCAATTACAATGGTCTAACAGTTCACAGAGCAGCGGACCGCTTTTACGGGAACCAATCTCTTTTTTCAGCATCAACACGCTCAAAGGAACAAATCAAGCCAGATCAAACCAACGTACGGTAGTTAAAGTATACGAAAACAAAATGTGCCTGAGGAATGCGATGCTAACAACATTTAGGCGTCTGGATTATTTTGGTATTTGTGTTTCCGTATTATCTGATGTCCATTGAAACAAAACAATATAGAATTTACATTTTAGGGGTGCTAACTTGCGAATAATTTTTTTTTTTTTTGCATGAAGCGTTGTAAGACGAACGAACAAGGAAACAAATAATTGTGATGTTGAAAACAAAGAAGAAAAAACCTAGGTGTTGTATGCCCTTGATTTTAGATGCATCCTCTTTCACGTAGAACGACGTGTCAGACTTTAAGGGAAATATTTTAGATAAATATTCTCGGCACGCGGTACGTTTGAATGTCTAACACACATTTCTGAGCTGTGTATTATAGCCGTGGGTGGTGATAGTAAGTCAAAATAAGTTTCTTGCTTCGCGATTACACCAGGTCATGGAAACACTTCAATCGCTATTTAGTAAAAACAAATGCACTTCAAAACCGAAGTGTTAACTATCTGTTGGTGCGGTGCATCAGAGGTGCAAAATGTGCGTACAATATGTAATTGTTTGAGCTCAGAAATATCACAAACTCTACCAAACCTTTACTTGAAATATCTAAATTAGCTAGGTAAAGTTTGTAAAGCCATAAACAGGAATGTCAACAAAACTCCAGCGGTATTAATACTCGGCAGTAAGGTGCAAATCTACTACGTTATAGTACGCAAACGATTAATTATTGGGAACGTCGTGCCTATATGGCGCATTGAAGCATGCTATATGAACATTCACAGGTTAAGAACCGCATTCAGTGTACAGTCCGGATCATATTATTATCGCTGCGAAGCCAATAAGATAAGACATTCGCAGATAAAATCACTGGAGAACAAATCACTAAGACAGGAGCACGATAAGCCATGCCCTGCGTTGTTTCTGAAGCTGCAAGTCGTCTGCTTCTTGGAGAGGAGTTGTTGTGACGTCGAAACAACGCCGAGCTCTGATTGACTTTGATTGGAAGGATAGTGGGTAGACATCAATGCTGGATGCCTTCAGGTCTAACCCCTATCTTAGGAGCCCGTTTCCGCGTTCCGCGGCGTCGCCGTCACCGTCGGCGTAACCGCCCCACTAATTTTAGTGGTAAATTGAATTGGCGTTGAGGTCACGTGACGTCAATTTTCCCCCTAAATCAAGCAGAGAAACTGAATTTGTCATGGGTGACGTGACGCGAAGTCATGTGACGTCCTTTACTCCGCTAAATCTAGCGGGGAAACGTAATCCGCTAAATTTAGTGGGAAACTTTCCCCGCTAAATTTAGCGGGAAAGTTTTCCCGCTAAGTTTAACAGGATAAGGTGGAGGGGGAGGATGCGGAGGGGCATACCCTCCCCTCCGTACAATCCCGTCCTCCTCTTCAAAAGTTGCGCTCTACTTTCGCGTTACAGGGGTTTATAAACTTCTGTGACTTTTTTTTTCTCGTTCGAGTTTTTTTTTGTGTTGTACTTGAGTTATCTGACCAGTCTAGTTGAGAACATAAAAGAGCATAGGCTAGTATTCGATCTTTTTTAATGAGAGTCTTTATTTCGATAATAAACCCTGGAGAAGAGGAAAACGGGGGACAAAGGGCAAAGACGATTCTCCAAACACAGCTAGGTCACTGGTGCGCGACAGAGAAAATCCGCCTGGTCCAGGTACCGAACCAAGGACCTTTCCATTTCCAGTGGAGCGTTCTACGAACTGAGCTAGCCAGGAGTTAGACGTCAGTAAAGCAAACATATTTTAACAGCTGCCACCAGTCTAACACCAACAAGGGTGAACGGCCTGCATTTTAAGGTTATGATGATAATAAAATTAATGCAAAGTTGCAAGCGAGCTGGAGAAGAATAACCATAATACTCCCTGGAGAAGAAATAAAAATGAAAGCCGTTTACAACACCCTGTAACGCCGAATTAGAACGCAGCTCATGAGGGGAAGGTACGAAGAGGAGGCAATGCCCCTGCTCCTCTCCTGCTCGCCTTCCATTTAGAAGAAATTTTTCCGCTAGATTTAGCGGGGAACTCTTTCCGCTAGATTTAGCGGGGAAGTTTACCCATAATGCACCGCGCGGTTACGCCGACGGCGACGGCGACGGCGACGCCGCTCATGCCGGAAACGGGCACCTAAGAGCTGCGCTCTAAAATGGGAAAAAGGACAAAGACAAACAAAATTATCCCAAGACTCCTAGGTGACTGGTGCTCGACTGAAAAAAATCTGCCTGGCCCTGGCATCGAATCGGGGACCTTCCCTTTTCCATTGGAGCGCTACCAACTGAGCGAACCAGGAGTCAGACGTAAGGATTTTTTCGGTCGCGCACCAGTAACCTAGCTGTGTTTGGAGATTGGTGCTTGTCCGTAGTCCCCCTTTCTCCCTTCTCCAGATATCATCATTATTCTTGTCCAGCTCGCTTGCACCTTTGCATTAATTGCATTATCATAATAGTCTTTACTTGAATTTAAGACAGGAGTCGACCCGTCGGCGTGCAAAATGGCAGCTATAAATGCCGCCAGAACAACTATAAAAAACAAAAAAAACAGCAAGTTTTAGAGTTTCCGGCCCCAATTAAGGTCCGCAGTCGTACTTACCGAGTTCTGTAGCCGACGGAGATACCTCTTGTGCTTGTGCGTTTCACAAGAACCAAAAACGACACCAATAACTAAGCATCTGTGTGCTTAGTTAGACTTGCGGACGCTGATCATCAACTTGGTGGCCTGCAGCTTGCCGGAAGTCAAAACGCTTTTTGTGAAACCGCCTTATACGTTAATCTCCGCAAGGAAAAAAATTGTATTTTGTTTGCCAACAGAATGCTCAAGGTTGTTGCAGGGTAACACACGATTGCGAGCTAGCATAGCAGATCTCGCAAGAGGAATGATCCTGACCCCGGGAAAGCTCACTCGAAGTACAACCATGCTAAAACTGCACTGGGAGGATTCGCGTCTGTTAGTCGTGTGCTTAGTGAACCATTTGGAAAGTCGTCTATAAACGTTGAAGCTTTTTTTTTTTTTTGTGAGAGTAAAAAAGAAAAATATTACTACGAAGTTTTTGATTCGTGACGAGTCCTAAGACAGAAATGTCGTAGAATATTTCCAGAAAATGAGGTGAACTGCTGTGGTGACCTCAACAATACTGGTGTTTGTAACGTACCGATCTCGAATGAGAAATTGGTACTCGATGCATCTTTTAATCACGTAGGGACCACCGCTAATGTTTGCCCACAAAGATATCCGAGCCGATCGTACGAATGAACATGACTATACGACAAGGACCTGTTCTAATATGAGTCTTTTTTTTTTTGGCGCGTCGGAACCGAAAGAGAAACACACCAATCGAAGGGCGCCACAAAGAACTCGCAGAAAACACGGGATGTCGAGGCAGCGAAGCTCGCCATATATCAGTGGTTCAGGTCGGGGAGAGGGGGGGGGGGGGGGGGGGAAGGGGGAAAGAAACAAACGCACGATGTGCGCAAGGAGCAGGCGAACTTGCACGCAGTAAAGTCCCTGGCATCCTGACATCGCGGCGAGTCCCGGGCATCCTAATCTTGCTCCACAGTCAATCAGATTACAGCATTATCCATTAACAATAGCGAACAGCGAATCACGAGGCGAGAATCGTCAACACAGGAATCCGCATCCTGCGTTTCTGTAGCTGTCAGTGACCATGGAAATATCCTAGAGAGATCCTTCCACACTGTGAACTTGTCTTTCTTGAATAGAGAACAGTACAAATTCTCAGTGGAATGTGCGTGAATTTATTTAATATTCTAGACAGTCATTGCCCTCTCTTTGTCATCGTTCCAATCCGCTTACGTGCCTAGTTTATTATCCTTCCGCCGGGTGGCGGTTTCGTCGCTCGTGTCTAGTTTCCTCCGGCTCCTCGGGGCGGCTGTAGTCCTCGACATGTGTGTGCGTATCTTTCGTCACGATGACCGCCAATCAAGAAAATAAATGTGCTCGTTCCGTTGTTCAAAACTATGTGTCACGTATGTGTCTTGTGCTAACATTCGTGTGCGTACCTTTGGTCACGATGACCCCAGATCAAGAAAATGAATCTGTTCGTACGTTTGTTAATAATTATGTGTCACGTCTGTATCGTGTGCTAAACAGCTTCGGTGGTCATCCACATTCACAAAGCAGAATGACTCATGATTTGTTTTTAATTTTTATTGTGGAGCCATTACATTTGGCTAAGAGAAAACCCCAGCAGTGATGACGTCACAACATCTGTGACAAATCACAAGTAGCACCTTGTTTGGCCGGAGGCGCAGTCACAATTTTTAGTAAGAGCAACGTGCATTTAAATGCTTTACAATTTTAGCACAATATTGTAATTAAAAACACAAGAAAATGACCCCCACTAATTTGTTTGTGAAATATGCTTCTGTTATCTTAATATTTTACGTTGCTCATGAACTGGTACTGGAAGTCTGTCCCGTTCTTACCGATAGTGTGAGAGAAAGGAAGCAAACCCAGGACACGTTTCTAAAATAACAAAAAGGAAAGAAACGTTTAATTACGAATATATAGATGAATCACAAAACATCGTTGCTAAATTTGAAACCCAAACATTGCCTACACTTACTTAAACAAAAAAAAAAAAAATGTTCAGTTTGAATAAATTGCGGTTGTTCGTTGGAGCCCTGGGAGTTGCCTCCCTCACGCGGTGACGACTCTATTCTCCGGTGAGGATCTTGTGATGGACTCTCCCGCTTTCCTGGGGCGACGCCAAGGTTTACTTGCAGGACTTGGTGGTAGATTTATTTTGCTTCCTTGGTGCTAGGCCAAGGGAGGCTTCCGGTACTTTATAGACTACAGCAAAGTATTCTTCCCTCATGGAGCATAGCCAGGGTGGATCCTATACTTCGTCTCACATTATCTGCGAGCGAAGCCAAAGCTAGAAGCGCGAGATCAGCGCTTTTTGCGTTTCTCCCCAGCTCGCGCGCTCGAGCAAAGCCTGAACGCACGGAACTTTCGCGCTCGCGCTTCCAGCTTTGCCTTCGCTCGCACATAAGGTGAAACGAAGTATAGGAGCGAAGCTTAGACGCCGGTGCGTGCAGCCCTCAGAGAAACCAGCGTTCAAATGCCCACTCACGCTCCTTGCGCGAGCAATCGAATGCCCGCTCGCGCTCCTCGCGTTCCTCGCGACACTTATTCTTTTCTCCTCGGGCTTGAAAACCATGACAATGTCACATAAGCGCTATTAAGAGTGGGTTGAAGGAGTGAGCTGAGTAAGTGAGAGAAAGGAGGAGATTATAGCGCGCGGGGACGTCAGAATGCAGAGCTCTGATTCAAATATTTAGTGGGTAGGCCTAAATATTCGAATATTTGAATATTTAGGTATACCCACTAAATATTCGAAAGCGAAACGCTGGCGTCCGGCGTTTGGCTTTGGTATTTAAACGCGTTCAACGAGTGCAGTGGAGACAAAGGCAGCCTTTCTTTCCACTGCACTCGTCGGACGCTTTAGCACAGGCAACGCCGGCGTCTGGCGTTTGGCTCTCACATTCGAATGCGTTTGAAGAGTGCAGCAAAGGCAGCTAGCTTTGTGTCTACTCACTAATCCTTCTAATCAGAGCTCGGCGGTCTGACGTCCCCGCGCGCTCTCGTCTCGCTTTGCCAAGCTCTCAACGCAGTTACAATTATATTTTTTGTTTCTCTTTCTAAGGACTTGTCTTCGGAACGTGATATTTTAAACATTTCATGAGTTTTCCATTTCAGACTTTTTCATTTTGTCATGCAGATTCCTGCTTTCATCTCTCATTCAAGTGCAGAAGGCAGTCTTTCATGCTTTCACAAAATAGGAGTCAAAAGAATCAAAATAATGCCGCAGCGAGTCGTCTACGAACAATGCTTTAAAAGATCCAGCCACAAGAGTTTAATAAGAATTTACGTGTTGCTTTCCGATGAAGGCTACACGGGTGCATTAAGTCAAACTTTACCAATGTCACTCGACTGGTCCTATTCTGTTATAGCCCTTCGTAGCCTCCTCTGCATATTTCGGCGCACCAACGCTAAATTCATCTAACCGGATGACCTGAGTACTGTATATCATTCTACACCTTTATAATAAGAGCAACTAAACTTTGTATTTTTTCACTTGACCATCGGGTCACGCGGATCACTTGTGATATATACCCGGTGAAATTAGCACGTGGCTTTGTCGAAGAGGCTATTAACAGACGTATTTTATGTTACGTTGCGATGATCTCGGTTTTATTCATTTCTTTGTCAGGATTTGCCCGAAAATGGCATTTACGCGGAAAGTGGCTGCTTTGTAATGCAACAATAAACGCAATTCAGTATATTCACGTTCGGTGCAAAGATTGCATTTGAACAATATTTGTTTGCACTTAAATGTTTTACTGTAATGTAGTTATAAGTGAATATTGCGTTAGAGCGTGGCTTCCCATAGCAATTCATATACCAGAGTTTATTTGAGGAAATAAATATTTAATGATATCTTCGCGTGTCTTCTGGGTTTAGTGGAATTGAGTTGGGAATATTCCTTTCTAGAGATGTTGGCATGTAACGTTTTTTTAGCTGTGGAGCTGCTGCTTGGAAGACATAATCTATAGACTCCACTGTTGCCTTCTCGGTCTCCAGGCAAGCTAACACGTTTTCAAGTTTAGCTGATCATTATTAAGTTAGAATAATATTCATTAGCGCTGTATTACTACCTTGGTCAGTAATTTACGAAGTTAAATATCGTGACGCAGAAATTACGCCGTGTGATACCTGCGCCAACCCAGTGCACAGTTAGCTTATTCTATGTCTGCAGCACACAGAGTAAAAAAAAAAAAAAAAAACAACAGTCGCACTGCATATCATAGAGAAAGAAATAATTAATAAAAACATAGACAAATGATTGTCTGTGCATGAACCCAATGCTTCGAGCAGATGTTTGGCGTGAGTAATCAAAGGGAGCGGCATGAATGAATAACGCAAGTTCATGTATATATATATAAATATTTAAATGTTTCTTTAATGTTCGTTTTATAATATGCGGCAAATACGAATCCGACGAAAGAAGAAAAAAAAAAGCGCACCCGTTTTATACATGACATAAAATCATCAGGCTTGCCGATACAAAGACGACAACGTGACAGGAAAGTGGTGATGGTCACAAACATGCTGTAAAAAACCAACGTTTCTTGTCTGGATCACTGCTTCATGTCTCGACAACACTGTGACTAAGTGCAGCGACGATTGGTTTCATGCGCTACGACCGATCGTATGTATACAAGTAATCGGTCATAGAATATTTTATTGTTGTGCACGCACGCTTCGGGACGGTGCGAAGGAGCGAGGTGTTTCAGCTCGAGCAGTTTAACGAGCAGCGTTCACGCCCTCAACTCGCAGCCAGAACAAGCGGCCACGTGATCTGGAGCCGATTATATGCCGCCAATGTTGATCATAGCCACGCGCTGGGGTTGGCAAAGCACAGGACACGCGCTGAGTTCCAGACATTGTTATGGCTCGGCTATTGTCGTCGTTGCAGCGATTGGACACGGGCCACTACTCGAATGCTTCTCGAGCTATCAATTATCACGAGCCTAAATCGAGTGCCCACGCAATGCTCGGGTCCAATCTATGAACCGCATTCAAATATCGTCATACGGGTGTACTGCGATCCCCGCGTTACGTCATCAAATTTTGCAAGGGAGAGATTGAATGAAAATGATCGCTTTTGTCCTTGAAATTACACCGCAACAAAGGAGTTTCTTGGCCAGTGGCATTGCATGCGAGTATCCTTGAGTCCCACTAGTGCCAGTAAGCTCGTGTAAAGTGAAAAACATTCCAATTGAATATCGTTGCACAGCTCCTTTAAAGACCACTGCAACGGGCTGTAGTAGACTTTGTTGTATTTACCGTGTAGCCGACATATCAATCAAATCAGTATATTTTATTTGCTGTCACATGTAAAGCAGAATACTTCAGGGGACTAAAAAAAAAGGCTACTCAACAGCAACTTGAACGTGCCAGCCCACATGCAGATTGGTAGAGCATGTAGTGTGCGTCAGTTTCATGCTCAGATTTTCAGCTCAATATTGGTGCAGCTTCATTTACTGAAACTTGACCTGTGCCGTCAACTACCTTTCCCAGAATCTTTATATTGCCGCGCCCTTGCGTGGTCAAGTTGGCAGCGCGTTTGGCTGACTGGCACTGCGTGCAATTTTTATCTTTCTTAATGTAAGTAGAAAATTCGAGAAGGTTGAAGAACCGTCTAGCTTGTTCATGTTTAGAAAGCACAGCTCGATAACGATTGAGGAAGAATATTGGCTCCCAGGGAAGGCTAAAAAGGAGCCGCGCCGCGCCGCACAGAGGCAGTCTTGCCTCAAGCCCTCAACGCATGCAGAGAACGCATGACCCTGCTCTTACTCCGCCATCCACGCCTGCGACGCTAGCCTGCTTCTATTTTGTTTTGGGCACAAGTTCGCCCCATCGAACGTTTCGTTTCCTTCAGTCATTCGTCGCCTCATTAATTGTAATTCGGGACAATATGTTGTTATCATATGGTTTATTCGAGGCTCTTCTGGTTTAGACAGAGAAATAAAACAGACCTATCGCTAAATTACCCAAGCATGAAGGAAAATGAAGGGATTGGTGTTCCACGCGCCGCACGTGCTGGCCTCAGCAGTAGTAACTTTCTTAAAGCAAATGCCTAAAAAAATTGCCGTCTTGCACGCGCGTTCGTAAACACTTTATTTTGGTTAATTACTTCGAATCTTTTAGGCGGGGAAGGCGCGCGCGTGTGGCGCGTGGAACACCAATCCTTGCATTCTCCTTGATGGTAGGGTAATATAACAATAGGTCTATTGTTATCAGGAGGGTGGACATCATGAAAAGTGCGAAAGTCATTATGTTTTCTACGTAATATTTTATATATGGTTTTGGATTAATAAGTGGACTACAAAAACGTGCGGACCGCCTTGGATCGCTGAAACACGTGCATGTATAAACATCGAGAGCGCACGACTTTATTAGGAAGTTTTATAATAGCGTACGCCACAGCTTTCCGTACGCAAAGAAATAGCGTCGTTGCCATGCGTCAATCCAAAACTTTGTTCGTGCACGGCGTATGATCAGTTGCGTATGCAAATCTTTAGCGTGCGCAAATCTTTAGCGTGCATTATTCTAAATCTCGCTAATATAACATTGTGGCCGTCTGGCTAGTGCCGTCAAGAACCTGCTTTAGTAGCTTTGACTTTACCAAAAAATCTGACTACAACAAAATTTGAGTGCACTTTATTCTTAGGTTTCTCAATGGTATATTTTCGCCATTTTTGTCTCGTTAAAGAAATCCCCTTAGCAAGACCTGTGTGTCTGAGACTTGAAACACACTAGCTATCAAATATTCTAAGATACATGTCAAGTTCGCGATGCTATAATGCGATTTCGGTTTCCAGGTAATTTAATAAAACTAGATACCAGATGGAGCCCCATTTCGATGCGTAGACTCATGACGGCGCAAGACACGGCCAGTAAATTTAAAATAACGTTTTAATTGAATCATCAAGACCTTCGGAATGCAACACCGGACATTCAGACTCTGCGGGGGATTCAGCAATACCCGTATGCGGGAAGTTTTAAAACTGGAATATATAATCGAATCAGATCACCGTGTTTACTACTGTTGTTAAGCGCATGAAAAAAACAAAACAAAACCTTTAGGAGCCAAGCGACAATAAAAAATACTAAATCATTTATTGATGTCTATCAAATTTATCTTTAATTCAACCCACTACTTTCACTCCCTTATCAGTTAGCGTTCTCTTTCCGTGTGCAATTCTCGCTGTTATATGTATAACTCATACGCTTAACTTTGCAAATCTTTTTGAAGTTCCTGATGCAGGCGCGTGACGGCGTTTGAAAACAAACTGCATTTACTTGGAGCGCGCATGCTGAAACCAGAAAGAGAAAATACCAGAAACTTTGACATGCTTAAAGCACTGATATTGCTGCTGGTCTAACAGTTAAGTTTTATTTTGCATCATGTAATTCGTCTTATGCTATCGGCTGGCACATAGGAAAACACGTAACAAATATCAGCATATTTTTTTATAGCGTAAAATAGAATGAATCTAACTTTCTCTTAACCTTAGCACAACTTATGAATCGCTAACAAAGTAAACATGTATTTTAAAGTAAAGCAAATCCCTTTCCATGCATTTTATAAAATTTTAATTTAACAGGGAAATTTGATTTTTAAGGCTCAGACTCCAAAGACTTTAGTGAGGGTTAAGAATATTTTTAAATTGTATACGCTCACTCCTCTTTATGCTCACAAGTTCTTAGCATAATTTCGTATTCTAACCCGACAAGAATAAACGAAGTAAGAAACTATGGTTCTGTCTTGTAAATGACTATATTTAGCAATAAAATGAAGCGTAAGATATACTTTGAATAAAAAATGCGGCTCCATTCAATAAGCTTACTACTGGGTGATTCAAGGAGCGGCCAGGCTCTTTAAATCGACCGCAAAATACGGTTTCTTAACCTATCGCACTACGATTTTGTGCAGCGTTGCCCGCAGATGGTGCATTTTGTTTTTTTTTGTAAAATTTGAAAAGAGCGAATTTACCTGAGGAAAAAGTAAAGAAAGAAAAAGGCTTAGCTCCTATGGAAAACGCAGCGAACCACCGGTCTTCAACCCATAGGGCGCCGGGCGCGGGTTTGAAGACCGGTGGCTTCGCTGCGTTTCCATAGGAGTTAAGCCTTTTCCTTTTGTTACTTTTTTCTCGGGTAAGCTGGTCTTTGCGAATTTTATAGAAAAAATGCACCACTTGTGCCCAACGCTGTACAAAATCGGAACGCGATAAGTTAAGAAACCGAATTTTGCGGTTGATTTAAAGAGCCTGGCCGCTCCTTGAATCACCCAATAGAACAACGGTGCTGGCTCATAAAGAGCTTTATCAATGTCTTTCAGACATGCACGCTAACACGGATGGTTACAGCTCTCCCTAATGTTTACCTGGGTAGAGTCCGAATATTAAACCATATTTAGGGTTATGACTAGCTTTTAAAGTGTGTATAACAAATTAATATTAATATGCAAGGCACACGCTGTAGCATACAAGGGGTGTAAGAGCAAGAGAAAGAAAATACAAGTATCAACGTAAATATTAGTGAGGAATTCACTTCTCTATTACAGAGGTCTCGAGCTTTCGCTTTAATTCAACAGGAACGACAGAGTGATCGGTTTAGTGTTAACGTTGTTTGTTAAATACTAACGTAAATTAAAGTAAATATGTATCTAGCGCGTGAATTTCATAATTTCGAAAAAAAAAAACGAGATTATAAAAAAGTTGGGGCTCCAATCCACGCTGTGAAGGTGGTTGGTCAGCGAAGCTGTGGTATCACCTGCAACGATCGCCTACTGCACTACCGTATATGAAACGCCGCCGCCGTCGCAGCACGCCGCCGCTGGTCGTATTGCCGTTTTTTTTTTGCCTTTGCCGCTCCTAGTATTCACGCTGCTCCTCGGGAGTCCTCACTATGCGTGGCCTATTCATCGCGGTGCTGCAGCAACAATGAAATCAGTTGCTATACTCCGTTTCATCTTACGTTTAAGCGCAGTCAATGTTACGAGCCATAGGAGACAATCGGAGGCCGTGTGAGTGTCACGTGACCTTAGAAAGGGGGCACAGCGACGCGGGGAAAGCGTATGACGGGCCACGTCCACAGAACGGGATTGGCTGAGATAGCTCGTAGCATCCGCTGCGTCCGGACGTTAGGTGAAGCGGATATAGGTGGGGTTTTTCTTTTATATATGAAAGGAAAGTGACGTCACTCCCCACGTCTCACGCTGCCGTTGCCGCAAGAGCTTGCGGTGAGCGCTACGTGCTTTGCATTGTTTTCAGGAGCTCCTTGTCATTCATTATATGGTTAGGATGCTTGTTTTATGCTTATTCTTTATTGAAGCGAATGTCGTGCTGCATGTTGTATGCGTGGTGTTTGTACTTTTCGCTTCAATCTTCTGAGGTCTTTTTTTCCGCGAGAACGCCGACACGAAAACCAACGCGGGGAGAAGTAACGTGCTTCGCATTGTTCGCAGGCGCCGTTATCATCCATTATGCGGTTTGCACTTCACACGAAGGCTTCGAATGACTTCAACCCCTTTCGAAGTTGCTGCAAACCTAATCTTTACCTGAACGCGTCGGAGGGTGTTCCTATTGCTCACACGCGCCTTATCATCCATCGTGTGGTTTTGATGCTTGTTTTGTGGTTTTCTTTATTGAAACATATACTGAGCTGTATGCTGTATGCTTGATTTCAAAGGAGATAGGCTGTTTTGCCTTCAATTGTTTGTAGGGAGTATTTTGCTTACAACGCCAACGACACGAAAATTTCGTTGGCTGGTAGAGATATACAGCTTCGCTTTAAAAAGCGAATTAAAATCGTCTATTTGAGAAGAATATTTGTCCCAACGCTGCACAAGCGTAATGCAAAGCCCATACTGAAAAAAAAAACAATGTATGCATAATTATTTTTAGTTCCGTCGTTAGTACATATGCTAAACTGTACGTACGAGTAGGGTCAATGCTGTTCACAGTTACCATGCAGCTTGTCATGTCTGAATATAAAACTGTCAGTGTAGACTCAACGCTGCCACCTGGAACAAAAAAGGGTGCATAATTATAACTGAATACATAATTATAAAAAGAAACCTAGTATTTGAATGTTCTTTGGAAATGTACGAAGAGCATCAGTGCGTTTTCGAAATATAAGCAGTAATGTTTAGGCTAACTGAATATAAAAAAAAACGATAATGTTATTTTTTTTAACACAAGTTGAACAAGAAAGATTAATCATCGTTGATGAGGCACAGGGATCGGAGTTATATCTCATAAAGAAAATTGCTTTCTTTCCTGGATGCAGGGGTGTTCAAATGTGTGGGATTCAGGAACCATTCTATAAGCCGCGCTGGTTCTGTCTAGTGCCACTAAATAAGCTACGCTTCAGAGTAACGACACTTAGCCATATTGTGGCTTAAAATCATGGTTGCCAGTTATCTGAAGCTATATCTGAAATCACAGGAAACGCCTTTCCGTCCTCCACAAATGTTTATACAGTTCGCGACAAAGCGAAGCAATATTACATGAGTTTCCTGACACCGAATCTAGTGCTGAGGAAGTCGCACTTTTGAATCATGACGATCGGCAGTTGCGTCTGCTCTGCACAAGCCCCAAAATGTCGGCACCCACAACAATGTCGGAAACGGAGTGCCGATACTCTAAGCGCTGCTCATTTAGTGGCTCTAGTTCTTTCTTCAGCATGTGAATTAACCAATGCATCGAACCCGCTTGAACGGTCAGAAAAAGTCGGTTTCTTTACGTATCGCGCTGCAATTTACAACAGAGGTGTGGCTAGGTGTTCAAAGTTATGAGTGAAAATATCAGCCAACGAACTTACCTCATCAAATAAAGTAAAAATAAACAACCTGTTTTGGGCTACTTATGGCGTTATTTCGCAGACCGTACACATCGCGACACTGTTAGCGCGAACACGACGTCGGCGAATTTTCTCATTTTACTTCTAAATAGTATTAGCGAACACAAAATTTTATCGCTTACGTTATAGAACTAACTGAGCTCTTTCCGTAGCAATAATAACTTGAATGACATCCCTTGGTTTAAAAAGAAAAATTGGAAAAACCGGCGATCGCTTGTTCGCGCTAACAGTGTCGCGCTCGGTACATAACAGTGTTATGTACGGTCTGCGGTTGCCTACGATGCGCTGCCGACAGCTGGCGCAATGTGAGAGACTATAGGGATGCGGCACCTTGACCATCCATCGCCGCAATGGAAATGGGAGCCAGGCACTGGAAACGGGGGCCAGGAACGTTACGGTGGCGAATGATACCGGTTTTCCCTCCGACCCCGCTGTTGTATGTGAGTTGTTTGCGTCGTACTTTTCAGGCGTCTTTATCCTTGATACACAATATGCAAGCTCACGTACACAAGCGCTTGACGGTGTTGACTTCGCGAAGGCTGATAGCGTCCTCGGCCCTTTCAGCATTGATCATGAAGCAGTGGAAAAATTTGTTAGATGTCTGAAACCCAAACATTCGTCCGGTCTCGATACCATACCATCATTTATTGTTAAAGGCTCTACGGATGCGTTTCTACCAGTCTTGACTTGCCTTTTTAATTTGTCACGTGAAAATTGTATTTTTCCAGAAAAATGGAAGTCAGCAGTTGTAATGCCAATTTTAAAATCAGGGAACTCGTTAGATGTTTCGAACTATAGACCTGTGTTATTACTGTCGTCATTTTCAAAGCTGTTTGAGAGCATAGTAGAAATTCATCTTTCTAGTCATTTTAACGAAAATGTAAAGGAATCATAACACGGATTCATTAAGTCTAGGTCCGTGGAAACAAACTTGGCAAACTATTTCAGTTCCGTTGGTTCTATCGTCGCCAACTGTGGTCAGGTCGACGCCATTTATTTTGTCCTGAGCAAAGCATTTGACCTTGTACATCAGGAGTGGCCAAGCTGCGGCTCGCGAGCTACATCCGACTCTTCGCGTGTGAAAGTGCGGCTCGCGGCTCCCTCCCCTACCCCCCCCCCCCCCCCCCTGCCCTGCCTCCCTCCCGGTCACACGAGCTCTTCCCCAAAAAGAGAAATGGAAAACGTTTTAAATCGAAAGAAAGGTTGCGGTTTGGTAGTCTTGTGCAACTGCTACCTTACGTACAGTTGGACTGCTTTAGACTCGGATAAATCGAAAGTAGTTCGAGTTCCGTTTAGTACTCTAGACAACAGTGTGCACCCCACCCCCGGCGGCTCTTAGAAGCTTCGTGGTTTTGTATGCGGCTCTTAGTGCCGGGTCCGCCTGGCCACCCCTGTTGTACATCATGTACTATTACTTTACAAACTGTCAGAAGATGGAGTGTCTTTGCCGTTATGTCTCTGGTTCAAAAGATATATGAGTGGGCGCATTAACAGAGTTCGTGTTGGCGGTGTGTTGTCGAGATCATGCATATGTCCTTCTGGTGTTCTTCAGGGTTCAACTCTGGTACTTTTGCTGTTTAATAATTTTGTTAATGGCCTTTATCATTGTGTAAAACATTCTAAATTTCTCCAGTTCACCGACGACATCATGATCTACAGACATATTAAATGAGATGCTGTCTGCGAACTTTTGCAAAAAGACATATCTGGAATCTCGTTATGGTGTGAGATGCAAAACTTGCGTTTAAATAGAAAACAAAAAACGCTTGTCGTTTCTTTAATGCGCAAAAAATGTGTTCTCAATTTTTCGTATAAGCTAGATAATGAACCATTACGTCGAGTGGATTGTGTGCGGGATTTGGGTATCTACGTGGATTCCACCCTCAGTTTTGGTGCACATTTTTAAATTTGTTGAGTTCCTGCTTCCGACTCTTAGGTTTGTTTTCGAGAATAACCCACGACTTCAAGGAGTCCTCGTGTCTTGCTAGGCTTTACACCTCGATTGTGCGTTCAAAACCTGAGATTGGCTCCGTGGTCTGGAAGTGTTTGAGTGTGGCAGGCTCTGAGAGGTTAGAACATGTTCAGAGGAAGCTGGCACGCATTGTATGCGACCGTTATTACGGTCGCCGGATTTTTTTTAGTCACGAGTCAATGTTACACACGATGAATTTTCAGACATTAGTAGATCGAGGAAATTTTCGAGATTATGTAATTTTGCACATAGCTGTGCATGGAACATTAAGTTGTTCCGAACTTGTTCTATGTGTAAGAACGTTGTTCACTTTCCCCCATATTGCGTATTCAAAATAGTTTTAATACACTTAACGCGGAGTTTCATATCTTCGATAGCGAACGCTCGTTTAAAAATGTCATAAGCATTCAGCTTTATTAGGATCGATATATTTGTGTTTCCTTTTTTGTACAAAGAGTGTATTTGTGTGTACCAGCATTCAGGCTTCGCCTGTTCCTGGACGCAAGAGTGAAATAATATTAATAAAAAAAAAAACAGGGTCCTGAGAAACTTAGCTATCGGCTTTTGTATTCAGTGAATTTAAAAACATGTCGCAATTTGAAAATCGTACATTAGAGAGACGGAGGGTCGTCTGCTAATCTCGGCACAGACGCACCCTCGACGTTCCCGACATCTGTTGGTAGCATTTCGGGGACGGGCTACCCGAAATAAGTTTTCTTTTATTGCGATAGCATTAGTGTCCTGGTACATGCGCTGACCTTGGACTTGTTTGGAGCACACGCGTATAAAGTTCGCAATGTCACCACGGGATGGCGCTCCACCCCCCTGGCTGAAGAAACTGGCTAGGAAACACCTTCTGTAAGTGCCGACAGATGTCGACGGGGTGCATATTTTGAAAGCCTTGGCGATAGGGCGCATGGAAACGGAGTTCGCACTGAATCGGCTGGTTATAGGGAGCGACGCCGTGACGTAACAGAGAGCAGCCAAAGATCGTCAGCCACGTAACCCTTCGCCAATTTCGGCAGCCCGAAGTGGGGGACGGGGGGTGTAACACTGGGGCGAGTGTAACCCTCCCCCCCTCCCCCCCCCCTCCCCCCCCCCCCTTCACGTCGCTTCGCGGTGACAGTCTGCGGATGGCTCATTACAAAATATGAACCCACGTTGGGCCACTCATAGAAAACGCCTCGCGGGGCTCCGCCGGCGGCACAAGTACGCCCCAGCCCCGCTGTCCCCACTGCACCCCGGTTGTTAGGTGTTACGTCACGCCGTCGCTTTCTAAAACCAGCCAATCCTGTGCGGCCGCCGTCCTTCACGCACACGTTAATAGCCGATTCACACATGGTGCGCATCCGCAATTGGCCCTCTCTCCTTCCCCATCTTATTCACAACGCTCAAGAAGAAGAAGAAGCCGATTCACACGACGGACCGAAGCGCGATTTTTGACCACTGACCGTGTACCACGTGACCGGCACGTCACCGATTCCTGCGATCAGAGCCTCGTCCGCGGACGCGCTGACTGATGAAGTCGGGCGCTTTTTCACTCCCGGATTTTTGGCGGGAGATTGACTTGAAAAGCGTTTAGACTGGCAACAGTACGATGTTTTCTCGTTTTTTTTTTGTTTTTAGACGATTAAAACAAAAATGCGCTCATCGTTCTGTTTTGTGCGTTCGTTGATTAATTTTGTCTCGCTCGCGATACTTAGTTCCACGCGTGAAAGAAACTGCAGAATCTTTGTCCGGCTGACGCGACGCAGGTTCCGGTGCTCCTCCGGGTCCGTGTCAAGAAGCTTCCGTCAAAACTCGTTAGCACGCCGCGATACTTCTTGCACCTCCAACACGCTTTCACCGAGCAAGAACTTTCTTGTAGCTGTGGTGTGCTTGAGTGTTGTGCACGAGCGCGGAGTGCGTGAAAGCATTTCCAACTTCCCCTCCGCTAGCCCACAACTTCGTCGCTTCTACGCTGAACCCTTCTCGAGCAGGATCAAGCCTGTGTGACTATCATGCCCTGGGTTAGTACAGAGCCGTGTATAGAGAGAGTTTGGTCAATGGGAGGCGCGCGCAGAGCCAGGGCGTGCACCAAACGCAGAAGGATGGCTTGACATGCTCTCTTGGCCAACCAGAAGCCGAAAAGAATCCCCTAGCGGTGGTAGCGAGAAGCAATTTTAATCATAGGTATATCTTGGTATACGGTTTTAATGAACACGTAAGAGTGAAATGTAGTAACTCTTCATGGTTGAAAATAGGGTGCACGTGATGTTTCAATTATGATCGTGCAGAAAGATGTGAGAAACGAATGCGCCGCTCAACTCTGTTTTGCTCGGACAGAGAGTTACCGCTCGGACGGCAGATTCCCGGCCCTCAGCGCTTGGCGTACAGACTATGTCGATCGTTCCGCTAGTCGCACTCTTCCACCATGATTTTGAATGACCGTGATTGAAACATCATGTGCACCATATTTTCAGTCATCAAGAGTTACTCCGACGCACTTATTAATTTCGTTTCTCGGGACCACCGCCCGGGTATTATTTCCGGCTTCTGGTTGGCCACATTCGAATTTGTGAAGACGCCCTGGAACACGCCCAGTCCGCGTTCGGCCAATGACGCCTCCTCATTTGTCTCCAATTCTTCCCAACGAATGGCCAAACTCTCTACATATACGGCTCTGGGTTAGTAAAGCTAGTTGCGCTTCGCGCAAAGCCTGCACGGTGCTTTGTCTCGATCTGTACGTAACAACGACGTACTATTCTTTATCGCGGTAGCAACGGTACCACGGTGCGATGTTGAAGTTTCGCGGCACTGTGAGGTGGTGAAAAGGTTCGGCCCGTCCTCGCTGGCATCTGCTCGTCGTCTCCCTCGTGTGGATGCGCTTGGGAGACAGATGAACCGCGGACATGTCGCCCGTTATAAATTTGTCCGAGGATCAGTCCGTCGTTTGAATTGGCCACAAGTGACGTGCTCTGCTTGCTCCAGGGAGAAGAGCGGTTCCGGGAATGTTCAACCCGAGGAAAAGTGCTGAGAGGCTGCATTTACTAGTAGCGATTTCGGCCCATTTTTTTTCCCTTCTTCTGAACAAGAAAAGTTTCTTTATTGATATTTTCACACTAAACTTCTACTGCCTGGCCGCACCTCAGAAGTAAATAGCAGCGCGATCGGTTGAGGAAAAGATTTTTGTGAACCGTAGTAAGTGGGTTTTAAGCAATATTGTGAACGTTGTAGACATACGCTTAGCAAGCATTAGCTGAATCTTTAATCTTATTTAGGCCACCCGAACGTAACAGAAGCGAATTGGTAAAGTTCGTTAAGTTCTTACTCCAGCAAAGATGACCAAGGGGTATTGATCAAAGTTGATAGAAAATCTTATATGTTTTATAAGGAATCTTATATTTTTATAAAAAAACGCAAGGAATCTTATATTATTATAAAAAAACGCCAGGAATCTTATGTTTTATAAAAAAAAGTAAATGGCCAATTGCAAGGCAATTATGTTTCATACGGGACACGTTCTGACATCAGAAACATTTTGGCGATACTGTGAGCTTTCAGACTCCAGACGCCTACGTTCACTGCGCTCTGAATCAGACAGTTTAACGCGTATTGTGTTAACTTGATAGTTCTTCCTAGATTGAAGCGATACTACCGCTAATCGGGCTGATAAACCTGGGGATGTTCCAAAGTCTTTCATACTCTCGAACTCCTCTCCCTCAGTGCGCACAGGTGGTCGAGCTCCTCCTCGCCGACCCTTCTGGTCGCATGACCTTCCCGTTAACCAATCAGCTTCAAGCACCCTACTCCTCTTCTCCTAACCGTCAACAAGTCAGTGTCGATCCTCGCGGTCACACTTTTATCCAGGCTGCACAAAACGCCGAACACACAGCCAAAGAACGTTTCATGTTAAAACGTGTCAGAGGCTATCAAGTTGCTATATTCCAGACGAAGAGCGGATGCCCCGCAGAGTTTTCCCTCCAAATAGCATCTTAACTTCTATTTGCCGGCGCTATCTAGACACTTTCCTTATATTGGAGGGTTGCTGCCCATTTGTTACCCCGTAATGATTGCGTGTCAACGCACTAGTTTTATCTAAAAACAAATATGAATATATAAGGTTTTTGCTTGTTTATTTTTGTAAATACATGCAAATGTTATTTCATACAGAATAAGTTAAAAAGAATACAGTAAAGAAACTAAAATACCTAAAATGCGGAATTTTGTATTTCTTCTAAAGTGCATGAGAGCTACTGCCATCACCCACGTAGCACTTACGAAAGTAAAACACTACAGAGCTTTCATAGGTACATACTTCTTTTTTCCTCGTTTTTAACGCAGTAATGCAAGGTACAGTCGAAAGCAAAAGTTTGCGGGGCACAGGAGCGCCAACCGAAATGACTGGCTGCGCCTTCTGACAGCGCGTATCCGCTCTCAAGACTCACGCTTTGCGAATGCGCTTGCCTTCGCGTTCGAAAATCTGTCGGTTTTTTTTCCATCGCTTTTGTCGCTTTCGTCCGACGCGCAATGGATAAGAGGGAATGGCGCAGGGTGTTGAGACGTGTAATCTTGAGCACGCAAGCTCCGTCACCTATCGCGGTGGCTGAGGCAGACGCGCAATTTGACGACCCTCAAAGCGGCACCTTGCGCCGTTCCCGGTAATAGGGAGTTTTCGTAGATCGTTTCGGCTGTCCCGCAACGCTCTCCGCAACCAGCTACGCGAGCCGGAACTCTGCAGTCAAGGCCATCGGCGCACCGGCGCAGTAGCGGCTGCTTCGTTGCGGAGGGCTTAGCGGAGGGGGAAACGCGGTCTACGAAAACTTCCTAATCGCTTGCGCATCGTACGGAGGCGAGTGAAAAAGACAGACTGCGAACACAAAAGAAAGCGCATTCTCGAAACGTGAGTGTTGAGAGCGGCCGCGCGCCGTCAGATTGGCGCAGCCAGTCATTTCGGCTGGCGCTCACGTGCCCCGCAAACTTTTGACGAGGTTTCCGGACCGTGCATCGATTCTATGCAATCTTTATGCACGAAGGCATCAAATCAGCGATAACTTCGGATACCGACGCTGGTGGTGCTCGGTCTTTAAGGAATCTGTCCCGACATTTTTTTTTTATTTGGTGTCAAATATAATAATATTACAGCGGCCGCGTTAGTAACATTTTCCGGCGAAATTCGTGACGGCGTCCGTACGCAGAAACCGAGGTGATCGCGGGACACGCACCGCCTCATCGCGGCCGCGTTACCGCTTTTTCCCCAGCCGTCGCTCCTCGCACAATCCCGCCATCTATAGGTACGCAAGACGCGCTATCGCTCGGCCTTTCTTTGTGGCGGTTGATGCTTACCTTTATTGCGAGAAATTAACAGTTGGCTCTTGTTTGTTGCATTGACTCTAAAGAACTTCTTGATTCTAGTTGGTCTGTGAAATATATATCGGTTCAGGATTTATTAAGGTGACGTACCAAAATATTGCTCTTGTGATTTTTTGCATTTACATACGGTAGATGCATTGGATCCTCTTGTACAATGAACAGTTCCATGATGCCCGAGTCATTCCCATTCAATTGGAAGTTCGTCTTTACACACTCAAGATAAAACTTGCGCACCGAACTGTGCAGAAATGTTTCTGGAATACTTTTCACTGTCTGAAAAGTTGTTGAGAATAACCTTTTTATGTAAACGTCCGTCACCAGCGGAGGCTGTCAAGTTTTAAAGCGTAAAGCATTTTATCAATGCCACGAACTAACGTTTAATCTTGTTGGGATATACGCTCTCTTAAATTGAATAATGCTTTGGCGTATTTTGAACGGTGAAAGTTTAAAAAGTGTCACTCACTCAGCCGGTCTTAAAGGGAAACTGAAGCGGTTCTATATTTGAAGAAAAACACTTCAGTCGTCTTCATTTTGCCTCCTGGATTACGCATATCGAAATTATTTTTCAATTAGGTGCACGAGGGCTGCAGAGTTTTTTTTTTTTTTTTTTAAAGTACCGTTGATGCCCCTGCCCCTTCTTCCCGGAGCTTGACGTCATAAAAGGAGTTTTCTGAATATCCGCTCTCGCGCATCTTCAGCGTCTGTCAAATCTATGCACGCGCACTCTTACTGTTTTCAAAAAGGCCAGAAAAAGACGTCACGATTCGTGTCAGTGTGAGGTAATATATAAAAAAACAAAAGCAGTGCTTTTTCGTCCAATACATAAGCTAGTCACAATTACAAGAGATATCGTTTTGAACTCATCCAAAAGAGAGGTTGCAAAATCTTTCAAGCTTTTAGGTGTCATTTTTACCGAGAATATGTCATGGGATAGTCATTTCAACTACCTTATTTCTAAGCTGTCACAAGTAGTAGGTGGGATAAACCGCCACCGGTACATGTTACCAGCAAAGGTAAAATTATGAATATACAATTCGTTATTTTACTCCAACCTAAATTATTGTAGTTTAGTCTGGGGCACAACAACGTCGACGAATCTAAAAAAATACACTTGTTGCAAAAAAAAAAAAAAAAGCGTTAAGGGCTTTAGAAGACGTTCCATTTGACTTCCAAACAGCTAGTTTATTTAAGAAGTTTCGCGTTATCAATATGCATGCTCTATCTAGCTCTAGACATGTCACTAGTCTAAAACTACAACAAATTAAGGGTACAAACGTTTTGATAAACCTTGGACAGCTCTCTGAAAATATTCACGCGTATTCTACCCGTCGTGCGGAATGTTGGGAGGTGGTCACTGCGAGAACGAACTATGGCGCACAAATGCTTAAACATACTATCCCAGAAATACGTTACCTACTTGAAGATGAAGGATTCGAGTTCAATTCATTGTCCTTTAGAGAAATTCGACTAATTTTTTTCCACAAATGAATCTGTGTATGAACTAAACTTTTGGGGTCTCATAACTTCAGTCTGCAAATAGGTCACATTTCTGTTACAGCCGATGATGAAATATATTATGTCTGAAACACGCTTTGTTAAATTGCAGTAATCAAAATTTCTGAATTTTGTTCTTGAGTTGTTGCTAATGTGTTTTGTCGGCGGTCAAAGACTTGTCAAGCTGTGCTATACAGCTTTTTCCCTTGATCGCCACCATCAACGTTCGATGGAAATAAACTCTTTATTATTATTATTATTACCTGGCAAGCTGTCCACACGAGCGACATGCGCTTGGCGGCCGAAAGATCATCTTATGATCTTTCGCCGCTGCAAAAGCTGTGCGCTCACGTCCAGGTTCCCCGAGAAATGCTCTGTGCTACCAGATCCTCACGCCCCAAATCTGCGACCGTTCACTCTATGGCTCTGTCGTCGAACTGCCAGGCTTCTTGTGTATGGAAGAGGTTATGACTAAAGTTATGGCGGCGTCACGAATGCGCCGAACACTTAGTGAGACGGTCTATAATTTCACCTAAAATATCTGCCTATTGGCGACGTGAGCGATCGAAAGCGTCGCTGTGGTCGGCCCACCGCAATTGGCCGAATGCTGACCCTGACGTCAGCAAAGGATGTCTCATCGTCGGAAATAAGAGGAATGTAAGAACTTCAATTTTGACGGTGTGGGCAGTGTTACTTTGAGAGCGCTATGATTTCAGGCTTTCACCATGCTCATTACAAGCACCATTGAACTTGTTCTTCACAAGGTAATGTCGTCACGAAAGGTAACCGAACGAGGGCGCCACCAAAACATCTCGCCGCTATATTGAAAAAATTTGTGCCTACCATATATTGTATCTTATTTTTTTATCGCCTCTCTCGATCTTGTTGCACCGCGTACATCCCAATTAAAACTTTAATGTTCTAATCTACCCACTCGGTGCTTCGTAAAAAGTTTTACTTTATGGATCCTGACATAAAATTGTGATCGGAGTCACATGCATTCGGTATTCTTGATGCTCAAACAATATGTGCTTGAGCTCAAGCTTGTCAATATGGTAATTACAAATATTTACAAACCTCATGTACAAAGTTCTTTCTTTTCTTTTAAACTCCTTTAGTAGTTTTTGACTGACGGTAATTTCTAGTTTGTCTTGACAAATTCGAATGAATAAACGGCCTATTCTGTAAGACCAAGTTATTTTACGTTCCATATTTAAATTACTTCACTTGTAACTATTGATAGCCTAGTCCGGATATCCACGCTATATCTGAGGAGGGTGAAGGGCTCGGTCAAGAAACTTAATTAAACGGTTTACAATATTTCAAGATATGTTTTGTTAGCCACAAAAATTGGGACGCTTAGTTTCTTCGGGTGGGGAAGGTTGCTTCCCTGCACGCACGCGCACTCACGCATATCAAATATATTTTTTAATTGCTTAGGTTTGAACCTTAGCCCCTCACCCGGTTACTTACTCGTTTAAATATAAATCACGTAACTAAAACGACGAATTGCGCTCCTCGTAAACGACTGAGACGTGCACCGGTGAGAGCTGTACCGGTTGATAAATAACAACATATAGGAATCATAATTAATATCTAAGTACTATTGGAGCTAGTCAGAGAATCCACTTTCCGGCACGCGAAACTTTTTCGGGTGCAGCCAGTATTCCGACTAGTATGCTCAATGGGCCCCCACTTGAGCCACTAACGGGGTGTCGAAGAGCAGGTTAGGGATGTCAATTTGTCATCAGGAATATGAAGTGAAAGTAAAAAGGTCGTTTCATATACCTTTGAAAGTAATCTAAAAGCTTATCGTCTGCAATTCTTCGAAGACAAGCCACAATCGAATTAATCTTTTTGTATACTACCAAATAAATGTCGCAACCTTTAAACCCGATTGCGAAGAAGTCCAACGTTTCGGGCGTAATCGAGCACAAAGACGGGTACATGTACATGTTTTTTTTTACAGAACTCCAGTCTGTAAGTTAAGTATAGAGGCGAATCGCGACAGTTGCCAGCCGAATTTCATCTTAATGTTGGCTTCAAGATTAGCGACTGTGCATAAGACGAGCGCACTCGAAATAATATTGTCTGCCTTCAGGCGTACGGGTTCGCCCTCTTTCCTCCTTCACGAAACAACAAAACGCCGCGCGTATATCGGCGCCTCGCAGTCTACACGAAAGCGGCCGAAGCGAGCGGAAGAGCCCTGCCCCCTCACTCGTCAGCCAGCCTCGAAGCAGCGACCAGCGGTAAAAGACTACGCCAAGCCGCTGCGAAACAAGCCGGAACCAAAGAGCGCAGATAAATCAATAGGCACCTTTACTCCTTTCACCCCCCCCCCCCCCCCCCCCCCCCCGCCTCGTAATGTACCGTCGGTACGAGCTAACAGCGCCACTGCGATGCGAGCGTCGACTGAACTTCACCGGGAACGGACGGAGAAGTCACATCACCCGCCCTTCCTCGACGTTACCCAGCAAACCCTCATCGCCCCTTAGGGACCTTATGGCTCACCAAGCTCATGGACTTACCGCCCTCATAAACTCACGCCCCTCACCGAACTTATCGAACTCATGACCTCACGCGCCTCACTTAACTCACTGAACTCACCGAACTCACTGAACTCACCAAACTCACTGAACTTTTTCAATGTATTTAAAAAATGTCGACCGATGAGCCGGAGCCTTGTTGTGATGAAATATCACGACTGCGGCCATTTGCTGTAGTTTTGTTTTTAAATGCGGGAATAAACGTTTTGTGGAACTCTCTGGAAAATACAGTGTATCTGTCAACCCTTTAGACACAGTGGGTGAGGCTGACACCTACACGCTTCCAGATCATGGATACCATCGCTTTTTCCGCAACGGCGGTAGCGAGAAATTTTGGTGATGGAGTGTCGCAGGGCTGTCATTGTTGCGACTGGTATTCTGTTTGGGACTGAAATGCGGCGTCCCCCTTTGTGCACTGCGAGAAATGATGAAATGAAATCATTATCCATGCTATTATTAAGTGAGGAAATTGCCTGGTCGCATTAATTTCAAAAAACAAATCACACGCTGCTCTCCCATGGTGAACGTCACCATTTTTAGTATCCGAAATATTGGGGAGATCAAGTAGCACCACGAACATTTAACATCTTTATGAGAATGTTAATATTTCTTGAGCTAATTTTCAATACATTTTCTATATAGTATCATTCGTTTCATGCCTCTGCCTACCCACAAACCAGAGAAGAGAATTAAAAGGCCATGCTACTTTAGTTTCCCTCGTATTATGAAGTACTGTCAGACTCTAATCAATCAGAATTTGCTCGGGAAGTTCACCTGAGGATGCCCTGCTAGTCCCCCTCATAAAATTTTACAATAAAAAAAAAAACCTTTTGACCTTACCTATTTAGAAAAAAAAAATGTTATAGCAGCTTCGAAATCTAATGTTTATATTCTGTAAAAAGTAAGCTTGAACAATCTCAATAACGTAAATATTAAGATAGAAAATTACTTATATTTTCAGAAGTGCCAATTGCAGCCTGGTTAGCATGCACACACTAGTTATCAAACTGACACTAATACGATTCAACAAAAAATATCTTAAAGAAACTACACCTTCTTCGAAAGGGTCGGAATAGGTGTATAATTACGATCACTTAATATTGTAAAATTCTTTAGAACATCAAAAAGCCGTGGGGCATTATACGCCCCCCCCCCCCTCTTTTCTTGCAAACAAACACTCCAGGAATCATTGTATATGTTTGTTTGCAGACCGGGTATAATCGAACGTATTAACACTGAACAAGATCTAACGATTTGCCACATATATTTCGCTGATTAGCTGGTCCCCAAACAAAGAATAAGCTGAAGAATGCATTTGCATCGAACGAGCCCGTTAAGCTTTTCACTGGCCACACTGAATTGAAGTTTTCAAATCGACAGAGTTTTGCAGTAGCCTTGATTGAAGTGTTCGGTACAGCACATATATTATATCTGCGAACATGCTTTTAAGCGAAAGCTTTACTTGTGTCATTACGCGAAAAAGCGGCGGCGTTGTGCCCAAAAGATAATAACACCAATACGTCATTAAGCACACGATGCCCCTCCGGAAGAGAGTGAAGGGTGGGCCCTCCAAGACAGGGGACCCTCACTTCACGAACAGGTCGGAGCACACGGGGAAGGAGGCCAAGCGTTCCGACCCGTGGCCATTATCACAGCCATTGGGAAAGGAAGCCCGTTTGGTATACCTGCGAACGTACTTTTCTAAGATAAAAAATTGAAGTCAAACGTGGGTCTTGCGAATGAGGGGACAAAATGTTTTCCGCCTTTCAGTGAAGATTTTTAACGTGAATGTCCGCCTCGTGATACGCAATATTGTACACCCGAAATCCGTCTAAGGTGGGGCTCAACCGATCTTACGTTACGTATGCCTTAATCAAGCGAACATCTTTGCATGTCACTTTTAGCGCGTGATGGTTTTTTTATCTTTCCATCCCATAAGCTAATACCCCCCTCCCCCCCCCTTCCTCTCAGCTTCATTTTCGTTTCTCCGTCCAGCCCACTCCGTATCCGCTTTGAGGTGATTTAGTTTGCTGTGCAAGCATTGTAGAAGCTGTGTCAGGAATGTTAAGAGAATAAATAGTGTAGCAGCTGCCCGAACGCAGTCGCGCATGCGTTTTACCGATGTCGCGGTTTTCCGACCACTTGGCTGAATATAATGCATAAAAAACAATCTGATCTACCCTTAAAGACACGTCATAACCGAGTCACCACGCTGAAGTTAATTTTTAAGACCGATTATTTAGACATTTCCAAAGAACTCTATAAAACCTGTATGAAGCGATCACCTCTGGATGTTGGGTAAAATACTGTTACGTTGCCTTGTTTTATGCCACATGCAAACATCATGCAAGAATTTAGAGTTATTTGTAGAAAGCACTGAAGAATCACAACGTCAGAAATCTAAAAATTTGTAGAGGTAAACACAGATCTGACTAAAAGAGCGCGATGTTAAAATCTGAAGCTGTCTTTTGAAAAGAACGGCCTTTTTTTTATACAAGGTTTTCGAGATTTCCGAAAAATTATTAAAACTAGGGCGCTTTTAAAATTAGAGTACACGCTTTTCAGGAACAAACCCCAAGCCTCGGCGGACGTCATGGAGCGCAACAACTTACTAATCAGCAAAATCATCACCTAGAACGTTCATGAGATGAGTAAAAGTAAACGTATGTCTCCAAATTAAAAATTTTCTGAGCGTCATCAAAATCTTCTAAATTAGTCAATTTGAATAATACTTAAAGATCGTTGCAAGGGCGGGGATTGGCTATAAATCATTCACGTTTTCGCATTGCGGGCCTTGCGCCTGCTGAATTTACAGATTAAATGTACTGCGTTGGAGTTTAGAATAACAAGGTAGAGATGCTAGGCTTCGATTGTTCGAAAAACGCTAGTTTCTCGATGGTTTACTGCGTGTAAGAGGATCAAAACGTTTACCTGGCCAGCATCTGGTGTGTCCGTTGTTCCTTTTTCACCACTAGAATATGCAAGACAAACTGAAGCAAATATGTGAACTGGCCAGAAGCAAAAACTTATTTTTGGTAGTCGCATAGCCATTTGATTTATGAAAGCAGACACTTCCTCCGCTTGCCGTCGATATCTTGAGAGATCTGTTGGGTTGGAGAGTTGCTGCTCCTGTTCGGATATTAGATCACGTGACGCCTATGCCTCGGCGAAGCAACTGTTAGCTTAGAAGAATAGAATCTTTGAAAAATGTGAAATTCTGCAAAAGAAATTCTGTAAAGAAAAATGAAATTCTGAAAGAAATGCTGTAAAGAAAACTGAAATAAACAATACCAGAAAAACAGGCTTTGTGATACTCGGAGCTCCATGAGCATCAGGTCGCCAAACTTAAAACATTCTCATCTTTTTCATTTGGAGGCAGCAAGTCCAAGGCTGACTAATATGAACATATGCGATGTGGATAACTTTTGCCATATCTGTTATGGCACTGTCGCAAAACGGTGCGCTCGAAAAATGGACTTTTTCATCGCTCCAGTGGACCGATATAATGCATCGTTTTTTTACCCTAAAAGCGTGACTCAGTTGCTAAATTGAGACATATGTCTGTGGAATGAGGTTCACTGACTTGTGCCGAGTATGACATTCATTAAAATGCACATGTGAAGTTGCGAAGATCATGAGAACACAACTCTGAATATCTGGATTAATTTTGCTCGACCATATGGATTCGACCCTGATGTACCAAGAGCTTCACCACCTTAGACATAGTGTTGCGTTTACAGAAGGGTTCTGGCGCAGGTAATGCAGAAGCGCATCACCATAAATAAATACATCAGTTTGCCTTACTGCTGTGATGAATGGGAAATTAGAGGAAAAATAAAAATAAGCTAGCACTTTTATAGAAAGTAATCTGAAGAGCATCCTGGTAAAATCTCACAAACATTCGATTCGATTTTCGTTTCGGGAATTTTACCTTTGTCTACACACTGCTGACTTTACTCAGGCTATTCTTAGCTTTCCTCAGTGCAGGGACATCTAAAGACAATTCTGGAGACAAAATAAAAAAAAAAAAAACGTATCCGTAGCTGTTGTACCGTTTGTTTCCTAAAATGGCTACTTGCTAGTAAGATCAATTTTGCCTCAAATTTAGATTAGTGATAAAACTGAACCGCTAAGGACTATGACACAAAACAACTATCGGTGCGTTTCTTTATCATGAAGTAACTAGTGAAATTATGTTCGTGTTATTCACATTTATGAAACTCCTTATGTCCAGATGAGGACTTATCTAAAACCTTACATTTCGCGGTTTTGATATCCGTTCGACTTCGATGAACGTTTTCGACTTCGATTAACTTTTTGGTGACGTATCGAGTAACGGTATTCACTTACTTCTGAATTGGAACATGCGTAACTCAAGTTACCTTCTTTGGCTTCAGCCCTAGCTCACGTTCGTGCATTTCGCGGCCTAAAACACACACAAAAAAACAATGCTAGCTAGAAACAAACAACATTGGCGCAATGTATTGTAGTATAGCCACAGCTATCCTTTAACATTGCCATCAAACTCTATATCGGTGACTGGTCTCATCTTTTGGGTTAAGCCTTCAGCAAAGAAACTCATCGAGGTTCTTTTTGTTAACCCTATGGTACGTTCTCTTCCAACATTTGTGTATCTGCCTTGTCAAGCTTCACTTTAGTGATAAAATCCCATACTTGAAGGTGCTCAAACCTTCGTCAAAGACAAAGTGCAGGCAAATTTGTAAGACGTACCTCAAGAATTTACGATAACGGACGATGATCACGGAAGACAAACAGACAGCCTGTGCTCTCTTTTTGTCTTACATGTACGTCTTTCGTGATCGTAAATTAGAGACCAACATGCGCAACCATCTACACCCAATAATTTGATTATTAGAAATAAATGGCGCGAAGGTCAAGTACGCACTGGCGGAACAAGCGCTAACTCACAACTGTCGTTTACTATCCATACAGAAGACGGAATCGAGGTAGCGTTTTTCTCTCGTCTTTCTTTTCGGCATATATATATATATATATATATATATATATATATATATATATATATGCCGAAAAGAAAGACGAGAGAAAAATGCTACCTCGATCTCGTCTTCTGTATGGATAGTAAACGACAGTTGTGAGTATATATATATAAAAGCTTCTAAACATGAAATTGTTTTAATGGGAAGTGAATGTTACGTTAAAAGAACTTATTTTTTTTATGCCGAAAAGAAAGACGAAAAAGAAACGCTACCTCTTGTTTTCTGTATGAATATTAAAACGGCAGTTGTGAGTTAGCTCTTGTTCCGTCAGTATGCACTAAACATACACGCTATTTATTTCTAATATGCGTATTCAACTAGCCGACCTTAATATTTTAATAGAATTTGAATACATTGGGGACAATTACAAACACGATACGTTCTGCTTGTGATTCTCCCCTCTTTCTCCACACTCTATGGGACGTTCCCAACTCGCGTTGTACAGTGCGCCGGGCATTGACAAACTTTATTACCGCAATTCGGTACCATACGTACAAGACCAAACTCAACAAGCACATTGACTTTTTACCGATCAGTGCACTCCCAATGAAGCGTGCGCAATTCGAGTTAACGCGATCGCACCAAAACAACACTTTCCAAATTATATATAAAAAAAACACGTCGAGGACACGGTGGGCAACATTTTTCGAGAATGAATGATATCCGCCTTGTCGTTTTCGTTACGTTAGCTGTATCAGTACAGCCTAGAAGGCAAGGCCTGCTCCTTTCTCCCAAACGTCGTAGTGGATCCACGCAACGTCGCCTACCTCGACATTGGACTATAGCGGAGCCTAAGCCTCCGCTATAGTCCAATGTCGAGCTTAGCAAACGCAGCGTAGCACAGCGCACACAGATACAGATTGGTAGCAGAAATCTAGTTCCTGCTCGCCGGCCAATGAAAGACGCGCGTTCTGCTCTACGCTGCGCTTGCTGAGCTCAACGTTGGAGTATATCAGAGCCTTTAGTGTCGTCGACAACGGGTCTTGCAACGTCTCACATCGAGTGCGACGTTAGCACGTACGCGTCGACGCCAAGCCGGACGCGTCTGTCACTTTGCGGTGACTCTCGTATAGTTTCAACGTGCTTGCCGCATTGGGCAGGGCATGGATCCACGAATGATGATGTCATGCACATGACTTGTTTTCTAGGCGAATTTGGCTGTATTCGCAAATTGCGAGTCTGAGAAAAGACGCTGAACCCAAGGATTCAAAGTTGAAACAGCACGGAGTCGCGCTGTTTCTACCATGAATAGTTACAAGCTTGCCCAACCTTGCATGCGATATAAGCACCTTGCGTTGCTAAAATACAAAAAAATCATTGGATTAGCCACCGGTTAGTATCTCAAACTGAGTAAATATATTTTTGTCAAGTTTATGTTGTTATGCACATGCATAACGGTGCTTACGCCCGCAGCAACACTATTTTCCAGCAGATTATATCAATTAACATATTGAAAGGTCTGGAAAATCAATACGTCCATGCCTGCCTTAAAAAGAGCGATGCATTATTAACAACGCCCAAATATTAAAGGAGACTAGTGCTTGAAAAAGACGACACATTCAGAGGAACAAGGAAGCAACCCGTTACTTTTGAGCTCGAGTAACGGGTTCGTTTTAAATCTCAGTAACGAGTAACGTGCGTACTTACTTTTTAAGCAAGTAACGAATGTCAGTATTTAGTTACATTTTCAGTAACGGCTACGTATATTAGCGTGAACCACTCCCGCCATTCCGAACACCGCCTTAGTAAACATTTCATGCCACTTGTGTCGACGAAAGCGTCGCAAATTTAAATATTTTCAAGTTATTCTATTGTGTTTTTTATTGTGCTGTCAACAAATAACGAGTTGAATGCTCGCAGCTGCACACGCAGATCGGGCGCTCAGGGTGGGCTCGGGCAATACCACCTAGAACACAAGGCCTGCGCGTTTCCTCCTCTAAACGTCATCACTAGTAGATCCCCTCAGCGCCCCCTAGGTAGCCCGGATGAGCACCGTCGTCTGCTACATCGTCTGCTCTATCACCTGCTTCAGTGGTCGTGCTCAGAACGAGCTCACATTGCTAAGATCGGCAATGTTGATGGTGTCACATGCACGTTGCAAATGAACTGTGGTAGCTCGTTATTAGCTCGCGCTAAGCTGTCGCGCACGCAGCTGTGGCCGCCAGTAAATGCGGCGTAATTCCTCCGAAAACCCATGGGAGCGGCGGCGAACGCCGATAAAGGACGCGGAGTCTACATAAGCAGACGCTTTGCGAGCCCCGTTTTGTCACCCCAACAGCTGAAACAATTCATTACGGTCAGTCCACTTGCGAAGCGGAATCCACTGATCGCAACTGCAACGACAATCAAATAACAAAGCGCATAAACAAAGATAGAGCAGTCTATATAGCGGTCTCAAACGCCACTCAGGGGATCACACGAGTTTGGAGCGCATCTGGGAAGCGGAAGGAAGGCGTTTAGCTGCTTGAACTACGTCGTAAGAGGTTACTGTTGATCCGTTGCAGACTGCGTTGTCACAGTTCCTTACTTAAATAGGTGATCATTAAAACGTGCGCAAACAACATGTTAAGATTACCAGAGCAAGCGAACCAGCCGCTGCAGCACAACATAAACAAAAAAGTAACAAGAAAATGACTGTGCAAACGTTTCCTGAACTTTGCACGAAAGATGGGGTCCCCCTCTCAGACGAAAATAAAAAGAAATGGGAAACAAACAGCGAACAACGGCGAATAAAACAAAAAGTTAGCAGACGATAGAAAAATACAAATCACCCAGCAAAAAGCTCCTTCAACGAAAACGATCATTGCAACGCTTATGGAAAAAAAAGGAAAAAAAAAGAGTGGAAAGCAACAGCATAAAAAAAGAAGCTTAACTTTTTTTTCTCAGTTTGTTTTAGTTTAATTTGAATGCTGCAGCAACTTAATTACTCACGTTTGTTCGTTCTTCGGGAAACGGAAGAAGGATTTTCTAGCACATCGCAAAAACTTGTTTTTGCAGTGGTAGGCAGCACATGACCTGTCTGCCATCTCCAAGTATGTGCTGGTGGCGGCCGGTTGATCAACAAACGATGACCCATAGCAGACGTTCCGGCGTAGACAAATAAAATTCGAATATAAATGTATAACGAGCTTGCACTTTAAATATACTTAATAAATACCAAAAAGCACGAATGAAGATTTCGGATTAGAAACTCAATCGAAGGGGAAAATAAGAGGTTATCGCAGACGACAGTAGAAGAAAACAACAACAAAGTTGCAGACGGCGCTCAAAATGTCGGGGCACAGCGTAGCAGACTTACTGGCGGTATTAAGCGCAGAAGTGAAGAAAAGAGAGGAAAAACTAATCCAAACAAGACAAAACAAAATGCGCGATGGTTCGAACGTCAAGTAAACAAAACAAAAACACACACAAAAAAACATAAAAGCAGGAGGAAGAAAGAACGGGACGTCGTAGCTCCTCCTCAAAAATAAAAAGAAAGTAGACTGAAAAATGAAAAGATTTGCTGACGGCGGGTCCAAAGGGTGCCGACTTTTATCGTAGGCGGTGACGAAGACGTTCGTCGTTAGTCGCCCAGGCGCTAACAATCGGAATTTGTGTTCCGTATATAGCGTGACCGAAATCACTTTTTTTTTGCACTACGACGCTCTCCCCGTTTTTTTTTTCTTTTCTTTTGGACGCGCAAGAAGACTGCTTTTCTTGTAACTCCGCTTTTATTAATTTCAGTAATAGCGCCAGATTTGCTTGTGCACAATCCACTTCTTCCAGGGCATACTGACATTGCAATGACGCACGTGGTTCGAAATTGCCTTTTGCTTCTTCATCCTATTCGCCTCATTAATGAGAAGTGGGAACTGCAACGACGAAAGAAATTGATTGATAAGAACAATAAAGTTGAAACGTAGCTCCATTCTAAAATGTTTGTACATTGCCCTTTTTTCAATAGACAATCCGAAGGTACATTCGTGTTTTGTCTCGCTTACATAAGTTGTGACAGAGTGTTTTCTTCAGGAGAGCCCCGAAATTGCAACCTGAAAGCTCTAACATCCTTCCCACGCGAAGAAAATGTCCTTCACTTATGAGTGGCACCTTTTTTTTTAACATTCAAAGCAGCGAATACCCGTGACAATTTTTTTCATTGGCCACCTCGCACGGAAATAGGCAAAACCAATGCGTTGCGGAGAATTCGTCTGCTAGCGGAGGCGCCGAGCTCGCCAGGGGCGCAGCGATCACTTTTCGCCCGCGCTCCACGACGAGCGTTTCGCCGGAGGAAGGTTGCAACGCCTATTGGCTGAGAAAAACAAACAAAAACAAGGAAAACAACAAAAAACGGAAGTGACGTCAGTTTTTGTTTTGTTAGTCTTTGCTTTTTTCAGTTTTATGTTTTGTGTGTGTACGTACCTTTTTTTTGTTTTGTTTTTACTTTTTGTTCGTCAGGTGTTTGTTGGGCGCTTTTCGGAGCGGTCGCGTCGGTTCCAGCGGTCTTTCTTGTTGTCGTGTTATCTGCCGCGATATTGCCGAGTGGAGTTGGTCGTGGTATTCAATGCTTGAGAACGAGCGTCGGCAGTGAAGTCCACAGCGCATTCATGCAAGCTAGCAGGCCCCGTCTCGCCACATCGAGGACCGTGGGGCGCGTTCGGAACGTAAAAGGTGAGTGGAATTTACCTACTGGTAACGTTCGATCGTCGATTCGACACCGCTGTGGTGGAATTTGATAGCGCGTGGCCGCGTGGCTACCTCACGTAGCGTCGGGGACAAAGAAGAAGAGAATAAACGGGAGTGGCATGTGGCTCAGGGTGCCGCCTGCGCCGCATTTGCATTCAGTAAAGAAGGACCAAGTGCGTTGGGAATGTCAGCTTTTGACGAGCTCCAGCAGTCACAAAAGCGTTCTGTCGAAAGGCGGGATTCACAAACAGATCAGGCGTCGCAAATGGACCTCCCGGCGCGTCCAATTTGTGGCGGGTAATAAACTAATAATGTTACTGTTCATCTGGTAGGCCTACTTCTTTAGGGATGGCGTTTTCTGTACCATTACTGTATTCTGCCTCGTGGTATGTACTGTACATTCACACCTACAGCAGAACTGCTAAGCGATTCTGCTACAGTTTAATCGCAAGAGTTGTGCTCTTCCATAATGTGCATGTTAAAGTGACAACAAATAAGTGCCTCTCCGTTCTACTTCTCCCTTTGGATGTGTTTTCTGCTACATTTTGATCAGAAAGCCACTGCGAGACAGGCATTATTGATGTATACTATCCAAAATAATGCTCGAGCATGAGACGAGGTAACAGAAATACTTCCTATATGTGCCTGCTTTTTGTGTTTTCGCAAGACAAGGTAGCAGAAATACTGTGCCTGCTTTTTATGTTTTCGCAATTCACCGGTTAGACCACTCTTCTCATGGTTATTGTTTTATTGCTTATAAATTTTCCACCCCAGGTGTCCGATGCTTGCGGCTGATGGCTTCTACCTACGTGCATAAAAGAGCGGGCCTGCACCTTTGCCGAGACAGCAGTGAAACGAGTTCTGGGTAACTGCAGCGACTGGGTCACCGATGCCGTTCCACTTCCTGCACTGCACTCCGCGTGGGTCAGAGGGCCAGTGCATGCCCTTTATGGGTTGTCGCCAGCCACAGTGAGTATGGCTTGGAGTCACGTCATGCGAGTGAAATGCTTCTCACCTGAGTGACGTCAGTGCCGTTGGTGGGGCTATGACCGGTGGTCTGCGATCACAGACCACCAAGCACCATTGCACTGTTCCTGGATGAACTAGCCGCTCTTGAGGAAGAACAGTGTGCTTTAAGAAGAGCTATTGTGTCCGCTTTTTCACTAGCTCCAGCTGTCGCCACAGACATTTTGTCGAAAGGAGCAGCATCTATGAATAAGTAGATGGCGCCGAATGGCCGCAAGGGGCCTCAGTTCTGACTGAGGGGGTTAAGATCGTCCCGTTTCAACAGAGGTACCTCTTGGGGCATTGTACAACACAGGAAATAAAGAGCCCGAAAGTTTTCTACCTCGACGAGGTGTGGGTTATGGTAGGAACAATTTTCTCTAAGGTGCGGGTAGACACAAATGCGGCTTTGTTCCGTGTACAACTTCATGCGTGGTGGCACGAGGCAGTCATTGCCTAACCTTGCTTAAAGATCAACGACTGGACTGGTCAAGGGTGGCATGCCTGAGAGTGGGACAGTAGTTGGCTTTTATATACCAACTTTAGACTTATTCACCCCTTGCCTGACAGGGCACTGGAGGCTGCATGCTCGGTGAACCAGCCGATTGTCAGTCTTGCATCGCTTATCATGCCCTTTGCTCATACAGATGTGCAGATCGGACATGAGGCAATAAAAGCTTGGCCCACCAACCACATGGCTTCTATCGCCCTGTCAGCGTAAAGGTGAACGGAGCGTAGGGGCGGCAGAGATTGGTGGGGTCTGCTGAGTGCATCTGGCATAGCAGCTCGGCAGTGGTGAGTTACTAGAGCACAAAATGCAATACCGCACTTTACTCTGAATGCTGCGAGCCATCGAAGCCAATCCAGCACCGAAGGTGTGTCACGTGGCCTGTCCGTTGGGCGCAACGGCACGTGGAGCACAGCGTCGTCTGGGAGCGACAAAGAGTTGGCTTGACTCCGGTGGCTCGTATCGTCGGCTGCGGTACAACACAAGGTTAAACAGAGTAGAATGTGATGGCACGTCGCATCACAGCAGGTGAGCAAAGTAAACAGATAAAAGTTTAGTTTTTAAAGTGCCTATTTTAGGTTTTTATTGCCTCTTTCGGTGTCCTTAAGATCCCAAATGCCTGCCCATCCCGACATTTGTAGTCCCTATATTTCCGGGCCTGAGTGACTGCACGACCGAGGACCAAATCAGACCGTTCAAAATCCTGAATATAGGTCTACACCCTTTTCAGTAAAAAGTTGGAAGGAAATAAAGCTAGGGGCGCAGGTCCGTCACCCTGGCGGGCATTCTCACTCGTACAGCTGAACCACATTCAAAACAAGGAAATTGCTCCCTTGTCTCAACGACGGGCTGTTTTTTGCAGAGTTGTTTGACTAGCTGCGAACACACAAGCGCAGTTTTTCAGCTCGGCAAACACCAGGGCAGAGACTCAATGCAGGACATAAAATTTCATTCATACTCTGGTAGCACTACAAGCAGCAAACGAGCCCTAGGATGACACTTGCAAAAGTTCTCCAACAGAACGTGTCCAGGACGTCGGTGCTTGATGGGCATTCTAGTGTTCGGGGGCACGAGTCACTATGCCGTCACTTGAAGAGGAGTCAAACATGCTCTTGTTGATTGCACCACGATTCTGATCAAAGCAAGTTGCGCTGCCTCTCCGTAGTCCTGCATTTTTTTAAAAATTATCTCTGGATTCTCAAGGGTAATGGCTCACATTTGTAACAAGTGTCACAGAGCTTCCTGGACAAGCGACAATAATCAAGAATGAAACATGCCCTACAGCTAGCTAGCTTCGAGAGTGTTGCACATCGCAGTGTTAAACGAAACGGCAATATCAGTCAAGACCGAGTACCGCTTTACGACGAGACTGAGCCCACCTCCAAGTTCACACCCATCCAAAAACAGCGCGAAACTGGCAACCAATATTCTAACCCTGAAATTAACTTGGGCTGTTCGCACAGAAGGAGCACACTTCAGAAAAAGCGTCGTGTCGGCATCCTTCATTTTCGCGAGGCGTACCTAGCCTTCAAATTTCTTGCGTTTGCTCTGATCAAGCTTTTGCACAAACAGTTTTTTCCTGCGTATCGTTCAACAAAAAAGTTACAGCTGTTTTGTAGTGAGCTGGTTAGAGGAACATATGCCATCTGTAAATATCTCTTACAGCCAAGCTGTTTTATTTATTTATTTATTTATTTCAATACCCTCAGGGCCAACGGCATTACAGAGGGGAGTGGGTTGTATTCAACAAGAACAATTATACAATGAATAACTTAAAGGCAAAGCACATATTAGTTATGAACAATAAAAATTAGAAACAGCAGTTTTAAACAAATCATCCGCCTGGATTATGGCGATGGAGGTGGGAAGGCGGTTCCAATCCAAAGAAGTTTTGGGAATGAAAGATTGTTGAAATGTGTTCGTGCTACATAGTGGTACACCTACTTTATGAGGATGATCAAGACGGGATGAAACATAGAAAGGTGGTGTGAGGAGACGTTGACTGAGGAATGAGTTAGTGTGAAATACTTTATGGAAGAAACACAAACGGGCTACCTTTCGGCGTGAGGCAAGACTAGGCAAAGATAAGTTATATTTCATAGAGGTGACACTTGCAGTGCGTTGATAATTACTGAGGATAAAATGAGCGGAACGATTTTGAACAGCTTCTAGGGGGTTAACCAAATTTAAAAGGCTCGGGTCCCAGATAGACGACGCGTATTCAAGCTTTGAGCGTACAAGTGTTTTATAAAGAGTTAATTTCAAAGAGGAGGGAGCTAAAGAAAAATTACGTTTTAAATAGCCAAGCATGCGATTAGCATTACTAATAACGTATCCAATATGTATTTTCCAGGAAAGATCAGATGTTATGTGTACGCCCAGGTACTTGTGAGACGATACAAAAAGTAAAGGAACATTGTTAAGACAGTAGCGGGGAGAAACTGAATGATTACGAGACACTCTCATTACTTTGCACTTAGTTGTGTTAAGCTCCATATGCCAAGTTTCACACCAATGAAGAATAACGTCAATGTCTGTCTGGAGCTTGATAACATCTGAATCATCATTAATTTCACGGTGAATGACACAATCATCTGCAAAAAGGTTATTTGAGGAAGAAATGTTATTCGGCAGGTCATTAATGAATATTAAAAACAGAAGTGGGCCTAGTACAGAACCCTGAGGCACGCCGGAGGTCACTGACGCGAGCGGAGATGTATGGTTATTGGCGGTAACGAACTGGAATCGGTTAGTAAGAAAGCACTGGACCCAAGCCATAACGTTAGCTTCAATGCGAAGGTTATTTAGTTTCAACAAAAGCAACTCGTGTGAGACTTTATCGAACGCCTTCGAGAAATTCAAAAATATGCAGTCCATCTGGGACCCCCTATCAAGAGCAGAATGCAAGTCGTTAGTAAATAATAAAAGCTGGGTCTCGCAGGAAAATGATTTTCGGAATCCATGTTGAGCCGCATTGAAAAACATTTTAGACTCCAAAATATTAACAAGCTGAGAATAAATGACATGTTCAAGTATTTTACATGGTATGCTAGTCAGTGAAATTGGTCTATAGTTGTCAGGGGAATGTTTATCACCTCCTTTGTGCAACGGAACCACCTTCCCAACTTTCCAATCGTCTCGGAGGACACCGAGATCTAGTGATTGGGTGAATATTTTTGACAGTATGATGATAAAAGAATATACACTTGTGTTTTTTAAAAATTTGGAGTTAATATTATCGACACCAGCACTGGACGATAGTTTAAGGTTATCGATTATTCGAACAATGCCAATGGGATCAATTTCGAAATGTTCCATAGGCATGAAGTTGCACCGAGGTAATGAACAAGGTGACATGTTACTTACACTGGAAAAAGATTTAACAAAAGCCGCGTTTAAAATTTCAGCACAGTCTTCACTAGGTATAACACAATCATCCACCCTGATTGAGATTTCGTTCGAATTGTTATCACCAATAATGTTCCAGAACTGCTTAGGATTAGTAGACAACATATTCGGCAAAGTCTGATTAAAATGCACAAGCTTCGCATCGTGAATGGCAGATTTGTAAGCCTCATATGCGTTCTGATAAGCCTCCCAACGTTTCGAGCAGCCTGTGGCATTTGCAGAGCGAAACAATCTCTTCTTTTTATTAGAAAGCCTTTTTAGTGTCGCATTAAACCAGGGTGAATGAGTGTATGATCTTATCGAACGGAGAGGAATGAATTTATCCGTGAGCAGCGCCACTTGACTCTTAAACAAGGTCCAGTTTTCCTGAATGGTGCGTTCAGAAAAGTTAATTATAAAGACATCTAGAAAAAGGGCTAAGTGGTTATTAATAACTTCAAAGTTCGCTTTGCTATAGTCGCGAATGCGTTTAGTCACTTCAGAGGAGTTGTGCTTAGGAACCGTTAGAGATATGTATAATGAACTATGATCACTGAGACCTGGTAAATAAGATACTAAAGAAACAAGATCCGGCGCACTAGTTAAAACAAGATCAAGGATATTGGCTGACGTAGCTGTGACTCGTGTGGGTTCAGTGACGAGTTGTTAAAGATTGAAATCAGCACACAAGCTTAAGAAATTGGAACACACAGAGGAATGACAACTGAGAGAAGGGCACGTATCCGACCAATCAATATTCGGATAATTAAAATCGCCTAATAAAAATATTGGAGAATCCGGGAATCTTGCAGTAACCATATTTAAGTCATCACAGATATAAACTATACGTTGCAGCGACTCACAATCGCATTACTGCCCGTCATGTCGAACAGCGGAGCACTAGTTTCGGTTTGAGGTCTGCACTCTTACTACAATGTAGATGGCGACAGCATCAGGCTGAACTCTGTAAGTTAGTTTGAGACCGGTTCTTTGTGCGGCACTCCGCGAGTGCAACGTACTATGGGAGATAACTCGCATAATGCCAGTGCGTTTGAAACGAGCTTGCTCTGAGGCCTGCTACTCACGGGATAAGTTCCTCATATAGTTTTTGGGCTGCTGGTGAGTTATTCCCCCCTCCACAGCGACGCGCATTGCTGGGTTTAAGTACGACTTAAAACCGACGAGCAGCTCCGACAACTCTGATGTGTTTGAAGCGGCAGCAGCAGTTCAGGGACACAATATTTCCACGTGACTTCCCCTGCAGTGGTCGTGATGGGTGCGTTCAGTAGCGGCTCCCTCACCTCCGATCGAAGTAACTTGAGTTGGAGTTCTTGGTGCACCTACTGAACGTCTAAACAAGTACATCTCTTCAGCCGCTGAGCACGATTGCTTTATTTGACGCCTGTATTGGAGAAGTCTCGATAAGGTTAGAGAAAAAGCGAGTGTCTGTTGTGCGAGCCACTGGTTCCTCCCCCAAGGGGACGTAAGCTGCGGGCATGCAGACATTCCTTCTGGAGTTGTCTGGCTTTAAGCCTACTCGTTCCGTATCATGTCGGGGAGAGTATGCCACCCTGTTGGCCTACTCTCGCACTCCTCCGCGCGTCTCCCATTTTCGGGGGACCTGCGGGACGGTCTTCTGAATTGACGGCCGTCTGGCAATTAGTCCTGAAGTGCACTCCGGGCGACGAGTCAAGTGCAAAGAGATCTTATGAATGCTGTGCAATTTAGAACACCTTTAAAAAATGCCAAAAAAAACTGTTATTATTTTTTTTTTTTTTTGTGGATGTCATGTTTGTTGGATTTTTCACCAGCCACTGTTGGTAAACTTCCAGAACTCTATGTGCCGAGAAATTGAGAGAGAGGAGGAGATGAGTGTGCAGGGATGTCAAAACGCAGATCTCCGATTGGAATGATTAGTGGGTAGACCTAAAGCAACTGCCTTTGTCTGTTCTGCACATGCAGAACGCCAGTGTCCAGCGTTTGGCATTTGCATTCGAATGCGTTTGACGAGTGCAGTGGAGATAAAGGCAGCCTTTGTTTCTGCTGCACTTGTCGGAACACGTTCGAATGCAGAACGCCGGTGTCCAGCGTTTGGCTCTCGCATTCGAACGTCTTCGACGAGTGCAGTGAAGACAGGCAGCTAGCTTTAGGTCTACCCACTAATCATTCCAACCAGAACTCGGGTGTCCTGACGTCCTTGCGTGCTCTCTTCCACTCTTCTCCCTCAGTTTCTTGGCACATGCATCATGGGCAGATTTTAGGGGTGGGGAGACTAAGGCCCCGAGGTTAACTTTTTTTCAGTGAAAAATCGACATACGCCAGCTTTTGTTAGGAAGAAATGATTAGTGGCTTCGTTCCATACTCGAGAACTGAACTAAACACGATGGCAACGCCGCCATTTCTCCCGCAGCAGCCACTAAGGGAACTATACACGGCTACACTTAGTGGTTCCGTCGAATCACGGAAGGGCCAGTGGCGCTAAAGTTCCTGTATAGGCTCCCTACGGGAGCCACAGTTGCGTGTTCATCCCCGTAGCGCCGTCTTTCCTGCACAGCATTTGGAGCCTGCTCCTCATGTGACTGAATTCGGCGAATGGCAGCACGGCGCGCTCAAAAGCAGGGGAACGTACGCCAGGGTGCGTGCAACGTGTACTTTCCTGCACGGCATTTGAGTCTGATCCTCACATGATTGGATCTCGGTGAATAGCGGTACGTGGAAAACAGTCATGCAACTCTGGCTCCCGTACAGAGCCTATACAAGAACTCTACGTGGCGTCATCTTGCAGTGGCTATATAAAACAACTTGCATGTTTTGACTCGTCGCTAAAGGGTGATACTGTTATCGTATTTAGTTTGGTCTCGGTGGACGCCAGCGGACCAGGTTCCAAGAGTGAGTTTTCCACAAATATTGGGTTAACAAAATAGATCTGGGCAACATTTTGCCCGTGATATTATCTCCCTTCCCCCCAGGCTAACCCATAAACTTGCCCCTGCTCTGCATGTTCGGGTCAGATATTGGTTCCTGTTGACCTGATGGACTCCTTTGTTCTCTGCATTCATCATAGGTTTCAAACCGTCCTGAATCATGGACCAAGACTGCACTCTTAGGCCCACTCCTTTTTGGTGGATCGGGTCTTGCCATCTTCCCTTTTCGTGGCTTCCTGTCGTAATTAAATAAATTGTCATATTTTTTTCTGATGGTGGTGCATACCTCTTGCCACACTTCACAAAAGTAGTGTGGTGAATCCATGCTACAGATTACTGTGAAACGTGCGAGAAGGTGATCGTCGAAAAGGTTAAGCTCCGAAGTTTCATGGAAAGAAGATAAATATACCCCGTTTAATTTTTCCGGCCACTTTAAGCATGCTATCTCCGAAGTATTTCAGCCTATCATTGCATCGGCTTTTGACCATTCACACTTGCAAGGAAAGACTATCAGCTAGAAGGGTTCCCAAATCTGTGTTCTGTTTGCATTTAATTACTGAAACAAGGTTTATAGACATTACCAAGTGTATTTTGACACAACTAAATGTTCAAACTTTAGACTATTTTGTTACCATGATTTTAATAAGTTTCTGCTAAGGTAAAAATGTGTTCCATACATTAATTTAAAAAAAAAACGGGAAAAAAACATTGGTTACCTTTGCCCTCAGAGTTTTTACAGAAGATCCATCGCTATCGCCATCACTATTTTGATTTTCCAAGATGGCCGTTTTGTTTCGTGAACGTTCTGCGACTTCGGCGATTTACGTGAGTTACGAACAGCACTGCCTAATTGGTACGTTAATTTTGGTGGCTATTTATCGCGTAATATCGTGGGTATCTTGTATTTGTACAGAAAGTAGTATTTAAGGTTCAGATTGTTCTTCGTACAGAGCGTTAGCTCGGTGGGTCGTCTCTTCTGAACTGCTTGTTTGCCTTTTGTCCCCGTTTCTTTCCCTCCCAAACCGATCACACTTTCTGGTTCATTTTCCTGTTTCCAGTACCTACTATTTTGCTAGCGAAAACACAGAAATGTAGAGACCATGCAGCTCTACCTGCACTATTCTTTTTATGTAGCGCAATTGCAAGAAACGCTTTTGTTGTTTTGAAAAATATTCTTTAACTTGCGACGTTCTATAGTGGTATCGTTGGCAGCCCAGTTATGTTCGCAAAGAACTCGTGGCTAAGCAGTGGCGGATAGCACTTGTGCTGATGAGATGTTTTGCTTCCACATATTTGGAAAGCATCCTCGCCTGGGCAGCGGTCAACTATCTAGCTATCTAGTGACGAGCCGATGCAAGACGGTATGTTGGTGGTACGAAACTGAATCGTACCCCTTGTTACATATTTATTTATTTGCTGGTCTGCTCGGCAGTGCCGCCTGTGCCTGAACAATACCTTGGAAGATAATGCAACCGAGATAAAGCTGTATAGTGGTTATACTCTGCATCTGCACTCTGAATAACGTGATGTCTCGGTAAACACGCACGCTTTGTTATAGAGAAGTTTGTTACGCTACCGGCTAGGCATAACTGCGGTGCTTTAGCTGTGTGCCTTTATTTTATGCAAATAGAATGTACTGCACCTACAGTTGCTTGTAGGTGCAGCCTACAACAAGCAGTTGTAGAGGAGCGCCGTTTAGTGAATCCATTCGATCGTCATAAGCAAATCTGAAAGACGCTGAAGGCTACCGCACATTTTCACCGAGGCATGTTGACCTATGCTTTGAGCACCCGCTCTTCTCTGTTACACCGTAAACCAGGCTGAACGTAAAATTATTCTTGTGAAAACAGCAGAGTTGTGACATGCACAAAAATCTGTCTATCATACTCTGAATATGCTGGCCGCCCGAGCGACTGACTTGCTGACTGACCGGCTCGGCTTTGCCATTGGCCAAGGCGGAACAAGCAAATGCTAGAGCACGCAGTCAAGTTTGGTGAATTGTGTATTTCTAAAAACAAATTTGCTAAAAGGTGGTTCGTCGCCATTTTCTCTTAACTGAGTGTCTTCTTGGAAGGATTCAAGAAAAGGGGGGTTTCAAAACCGGTGCTTGGGAAAACAGATGCCTCCGCTCGAGCGGTACACGCCAATGTTCTCAGATCGATCGGTTGACAAACTCCAAAAAAGCAGTGTTAAAAAAAAAAAAAAAAGACATTTACAATTGTCTGTAATGCGAAATTAGAATGCAGCACTTGAGGAGGAGGGGAGGGTATACGCCTCGGAAGTGGGCTCATTTTCGTCTTCTGCGCATGAGAAAGGGAGTAGCGGTGACGTCAGAACGCCGAGCCCTGGTTGGCTGATCGCGACCCCCCTATCTGAGCGTCGTCTGCTGCTTTGCAACGTCGTCTGCGTCTGTCTTACCTTTCCTGCGACTTTCGGAAGTGCAGGTCTTTACGAGCGAGCTCGACTTTGCCTTTCAGAGAGGGCAGACGAAATAAATCGAGCGGTACGTTGTTTTTAACAACTAGCAGACTCGCATCAAGGAGAGAAGTCAAAGGACTCACTGGCAAGGTGTCCCGGGGCGCCGAGGTTTGTTTCCTAAGAACCGAGAGTGAGCGTGTTAGTGTCCGCAAGTTCCCTCCCAAATACTTTTTCCCCCTTTCGTGTGCGGCGAGACTCCTCACTCTTTAACGGCGTCGGCGGGTTGGCGCAGTTAACATAGTCTGCTTTACGCTTTACAAGGAGATGACAAGAGGAAGAGATTGAAGGGTTCACAAGGGTCGCGCGGGCATATTCCATTCAGCACGCCAGCCGGTCGTGGGCTGACGGTCTTGGCCAAGGACCGTCTGAGCACCGCTGTGCCTGCTAGGCCTGTCTGCTGAGCTCGCTTACTCGGGGTCGGTGGAATTGTGGCCGTTGGAGCATTTCCCGGGTGTTTGTGGATCCAGCGTTCTTGTTCGTCGTGGTTTATTTCAAGTACTTTTTCACTTTTTTTCTTGCTGCTTGTAGTCGGGACGCGCGAGAAGAGCACATACAAAAATAAACGTCCGTTGATCGTCGCGACCAAGTAACTGAGCGACGCTGTCGGCCATGCTGAGTTGATCGTCGTAGGATTCCGTCGTAACCTGTGCAAAACTTACGATAATTAATTTTGTTTCGTTAATACGAATTTGTTCTCACATTTTGTCTTACACACTCTTTTGGCGTAAGATGGTTTTGTGAATCTGGCCTCTGCACTTCCGAAAGTCGCAGGAAAGGTAAGACAGACGCAGACGACGCTCAGATAGGGGACCGCGATCAGCCAATCAGGGCTCGGCGTTCTGACGTCACCGCTACCCCCTGCGCAAGAAGGAGACAAACTTGCCCTCCGCATACCTCTCCTACCCCTCCCATTTAGCAGGAAATGTTTGCTAAATTTCCTGCTCAATTTAGCGAATTAAGTTTCCCCGTTAAATTTGGCGAGGAAATTGACGTCACGTGACCCAACACCAATTCAGTTTCCCCGCTAAATTTAGCAGGGAAAATGACGTCCGATGACTTTGTGTCAAATCACCTATGAACAAATTCAGTTTCTCTGCTAGACTTAGCGGGAAAATTGATGTTGTGTGACCCCAACACCAATTCAATTTCCTGCTAAATTTAGCAGGGCAGGTACGTAAATGGCGACGCCGCTAAACGCGGAAACATGCGCTGAAGAGCTATAAGGACCACAATAAAATCACTTTCCACTGCAGGTAATGTGCATCCAACATTTCACCGGATCTGTCCATAGGGCGGGCTGATAGTGTGGCAGACACTACTGAGCGGACGCACCACAAAAAGGCGTTGAGCGTTTTCCGAAGCTTGTCAACTGACCTAGATGTGGGAACGTTGGTACATGTATTGCTACCATTGCCCAGCGGGACTGGATATTGTTGGAGATCTGCTGTTTGCTGAGAAATGTTCTTACAATGTTCACACTTTGGTCATTGCAAGCACATTTTTTTTCACTAATATTGACTAACAGCATTGCAGCAATCAATCCAGTTGACACCGAAATGTTAAAAGCAATAAAGGAATTAAAGCCAGGCTGTTCTGTGAGTGGAGATTTTATATCTTGTTTTATTGTTAAGGGCGGCACCGATTTGTTTGCCCCTTCATTGAAGCATGCATTTCATCTCTGAGAAATCACGATCTTCCATCGTTGTGGAAGAGGTCTCGTAACACAAGTAAAGGACGCTGGTGACATGTCTAGGGTAGACAGTCATTGCCCAGTTTCCTTACTGTACGCTCGTTTGAAAGTGTCCAGATAGTTATACAGAGACATGGGCCTTTTACTCCAGTTAAAAACAACACCATTCAATGCAATTTTGTTTAGAAGGTTGCTCAGTAGAAATTAGTTTATGTAAATTTGAATATACGGCCCCATTTGTTTTCGACGGAAGCAAGTTCATATTATTTTTATTTATAACAAGCTTTTGATAAGATCAACCACAAATTGCTTTTGTAAAAACCTTTATTGTATGGTGTAGCATTGCCACTTTTAAAAGTCGCTCACGAGGTGAAGACGGCTGGGAGAAACCTGTTTTCCCTACCTCCAGCATGAGCTTTCTACCTTCGGCAATGCATAGAGGCCGGACATTTGTAAGACACGCCCAGCCATTCGCATTCCGTTGGGAAATATATCTAACATATCTCCCGAATCCTGTACGGGTGTTCAATAGACCATCACATGTTTTTGTACCAACTTGGGGTGTTCCTCGAGGACCGAATGTAGGACGAGAATGGCAGGGAGGAGCTTCCTACCTTCGGCAATGCTTTAGGATCTTGCAAGCTTCAACAATCCACGCAGAGCGAAAGCATGAGAAAAGGCGACAAGTGCTCGCTGGAGGTTCGGCATTAAGAGATGCCCTGCATTTCCCATCTTGTCAGCGACTATTAGCATCAAGATGTTCTGGCGACATCCTTTTTCGTTTGCGAGATCACGGGCAGTTCGATACTTCAGGCCCATGTTCCAGGTAAGAAAAAAAAAAGCCTTTCATGCGAAGCTTTTTAAAATATTAGGCGCCAGAAAAAATTGGCCATCTACTTTCAGTCTTTATTTAGAATCCTATGTTCATGTTCTGCAGCCGCATTAAAAAGCACTGCGAAAGAGCCCACATACTCGCCTGATCTCGCCACACCAGTCTCCTCCTGCACAATAAGTTCTGTCTGCTATGGTCACCTAATGTCAATAAATACACATTCCAATGCAGCAACTGAAGCTAGCTACAGCCGCACTATCGTCCAAATGCAGTCTGCTATTAATGAAACAGTAGCTTGGGCTCCAAGCTAGGCTTTCAAGAAGACTGCAGGTCACCCCTCGCTTTGGCGAGGGGGGCGACCATGTGGTCAGCTGCTGCAGTTTCCCAAAAAGGTTTCATACCTGCAGTAAATCAAGCAATAATCAAAAGTTGATAACTATCTGCCTTAAGACTGTGGCATATCACAAAGCCTTAGCAAATAGTTTCAGCATTGAGGAAATATATTTTTCAGCACATTGTTGGTGCTAATTCTCTATATTTTGATGAAGTAGAGTGGAGTGATGGTGAACCCCCGTTGCATCCGAGCTAGCAGAGCAGTTCCCCCTGCCAATGGTTTTATGCCATCCCTTCAATTTATTTAAAAAATTTTAGATCTTTTCGATTGGGTGCTGCCATCTTGGAATCAAGTGACACAGCCGCCATAAAGTGACTTCAAATTGTCGCTCCTCTCTCCCCTCTGCTCCTAGGCAAAGGCATATTGGGTTTTTTTTGCTGCATTTTATTGCAATTTTTTGTCCTGCTTTGTGAAGTGAACTGCATGCCATCATTATGTGCACAACTTCCGTACCTTATTTTATAACAGGTTACGACTATTTGCACCATCAGCGTACTGGTGGTCCGAAGAGAGAGCAGGGAAAAAAAGCAGACGATATGCTAGATTTTTTTTTTCTTGCTTTGCGGCAATGCGATACAGTTCAAAGGCTTGCCGACTTTAGGCATACTTTAATTCAATGCCAGCTGTTGGTGTTGTTACCCAAAAAGAAAGCTTAAAAGAAGAAAATTACATGGCAAGTTATAAAGTTTACTACTTTGTATTTCTGAAAGGACAATCTATACTTCCCATTTTAATCAAACCAGTCTCGTGTAGCTCAAAGTGGTGGGTACATGCTCTACGATCACATCAGGCAGCAAACTATACTGTGCCTCTGTGAAACTTGGCAAAAGGCGAAAACTTCAGTGTCGGTTAAGTCCTGTCAAGCAAAGTACCGGCATCCAGCTATGCCTTTGCTTGACGAGGCAAGCCACATTTCATCGTCACCACAACACCACCAGCTGGTAGGGAACACTAGTTTCTAGCTCCACACTGTGATAAAGGAGAGTGAAATTAGATGTGTTCTATCTAGAGCACTGCGCTGCCTACCCTAAACCTTGGTCAAGGTTGAGCTGCTCTACCAAGAGCGATGTGCTATCTGTTCTACTTTCACACATTCTGGCAGACAGATTGGACAAATGTGATTCAATATGCCTCCCAGCCTTCTAATTGAGTGCAGCCTACGTAAGAAACTCTTTTTCAAAAAATGCTGCGACAACATGACAGTCAAGCAGCCCGCTAAAGCTGCAATCTTGTTCAAACAGGTGTAATAGAGGTCTTTGTATGCTGACTAGGCGCACTTTGTTATCAGGACGAACAGAACGGGTTGCCAGGAGGCCCAGGACAGGCCTCGAAAAGTAGGCCCACGCAGTGCTCTAATGTGCACCACCATGGGACCAAACACAAGCGAGATTCGGCAGCTCTGCTGGCATTCAGTTAGTGGCAATGGACTTACGCTTGTTCAGGGCCGGTGCTCAGTCTATACAGTATATAACCAGAAAGAGGAGATCGTAATTGAACTTGTCAGCTTACAGAATCGGTTTGTTTCTATTCCTTTATTTTACCCTCGGAGCCAGGGGCATTACACAGTGCAATTGTAATTGCAAACATAGGAAACAAACATGTTAAACAATGGTGTGAACAAGTTATACAATAGTGGTTGAAATGCAAGACCAAAGTATATGGAACTTAAAGGTCACATTGTAGGAAATCGCATACCACCACCGATACACCAGATCCCACGTGACCCGTCAAACAACCCAAGTCCAGCCTGGCTTTTTCACGGGAGCCGGAATTCCGCTCCCCTTTATTTGTTCATAAAACACAACGCTCAAAACACTCAATCTAAACTACAGAGACATGCGACATTACACTGATATTCACACTTGCACGTAAAGCCAAAGCTAAACACAAAAAGGGCCCCCAGGCCTCGTGTCCAACGATTACCCAAGATCCGGTCGCACACGCTTGCCTGGTCTAGATGGAAAAAGAATGTTATAAAACGAAGTTACAACGAAGAAAAACATTTTAGAGCTATATTTACGGCGCAAAACGAATTTGTAGTTGTCGCCTGCAGGAGCCGTTGCGGGTCACGTGGTGCACCTGTGCGCATTCACCTCAAAGTCGCGCCGCTGCCGCATGCCGAGCGTGGTGCACCGCCATTTCAATGCGTTTCTCCACGCCACCGCCGCCATCTGATCGACGCACAGGCCTATCAAGTCTGTTTGCGCTTTTTCAGGAGCTTCCTTTGGGCTCTAAAAGTTACTTATAAATCTTTGCTTTTTTTGCACTTGAAACAAAGATGAATACGTAACTTTTAGAGACTATAGGAAGCTTCTGAAAGAGCGCAAGTACCATGTGACAAATAGCGGCCACCTTTTTGCGGCGCCCGCGGGTGCTAAACTACAAATTTGTATAGCGCCGTAAATATATCTCTAAAAATCTTTATTTTTCGTAGTAAATTCGTTTTATGATTGCCTTTTCCCAACCAAGATGTTTAAAAAAAAAGATTTTTTCTTTGCACATGTCCTTTAAGGGGAGACCCTTCTTTTAGAAAGTAGGAAGTAGTGAAAAAATCAGCAACCTTTTTTTTTTTTTCTTGATCAATAAGTTACGACCTCCCAGTCATTACACTTAGAAAGTGTGTATTGGTTTAGTTACATTGATCCAAAGTCATGTACTCGGTTTGTTTACAAGCATGCTTTGAAATGGTTTTTCCGTTTTCGCAGAATTCACTTTATTGTCGCATCAATAGTTTTGCCTGGCATCTTTAGATGTACAACTTGGATCTGAATGACTATTTTGAAATTTGATACTTCATACATAAGGCAGGGCTTCTCAAACTTCCTGGCCACAAGGAACCCTAGTAACCTTCAAAAGGTGCTCTGGAATCTGTACCCCGTACCTCCCCCCCCCCGCAATCACTGATATTGCAGCACGCTTCACCGCTTAACACCAGCAAGCTCAAGAAAAGCATCACCGATTTCTTGGCACACTGGTGTCAAGCTTCACCGCTTTGCACCGGCGCGCTCAGGAAAAGCATCACCGCTTTGACCGGCGTCAAGCTTCACTGCTTTGCACCGGTGCGCCCGGGGAAAGCATCCCCGCTTTGACCGGCACGCTGGTGTCAAGATTTAAAATACTTACTACAAATGTCTAAGTCGTTAAATTCGATATGAATAAAATATGGTGTTATTTCTTCAATATTTGAAAGTTTCAAATTTACACAACATGGTATCTGGGTAAACATAAAAAAAAAAAAAAAGAAATCAAAACCCACTTCTGGTTGCTTGCAGAATGCAAAACGTGCCCGCGGAACCCGGTTTGAGAACGCCTGAATTAGTGAGCGCCATAGGACTACAACTTGTGAAGAGTGCATACCATGAGATTATCTTACCAAACATAACTATTATAATTAATTTCTAATGACGATTGAAAGAATTTCAGTCTGTGATAACTTATTTTAGAGTGATGCCGAAATTACAAAAATTGTCTTTTTGCACCTTTTATTATTTGTAGAATATGTAGACATTTTACGTGCCATAGTTGTTGATGCAGGTATTGCGGCAGAAACTGAAGTGAAGGACTTATGAAAACAATTATGTGAAGGGGAAAGTAAGCTTGTGTCTGTGCCTCACACTCAAAGTACCATAGATGTGAGAAGTGCACCAAATCGGGTGAAAAATTACAAAAAATTAACCGTCGAGACCAGGGTCTCCCCTTGAAAAACAAAATGCATGATCACTCGCTCTTGAACAGAGTGCTATCAACTATTGATGAGAAAGAGGTGGCAGATTATTTCTCAATGGAAATTTGGGATAAATTATAAAATAACATTCTGTAACATGAGTGAAAGAAAAAGAACAGAAATGTTTTATATTGTGAACCGTTGGAATATTTTGGAACCTTTGGAATACCTAATAACCATTTGCCACTGCGGCAACAATGCTTTGTAATGAGATGTTTATTTCGTTGAAGTTGCTAACGAGGTCAGGATATTAATACTGGTGAAGTCAACTTTCTCTGCCAGGCTCCATTAAGATCTTGCATATGTTTTACAGTGACCTGATGTGTCGACTGACTGAAGTTTACTCGCAAAATACGGCGGAAGCACTTGTGCACTACCGTCTAAATGGAGGTACCAGGAAAGATACTTAGATGCAAGACACGGGAGGAGAGGCTCGGTCCTTCAAGAAGTGGTGGTCCCCAAAAAATACTGTTTGGGAAGGCTTGATCCATCATTCAAGGGCAGGGAATTCTGAACCTACAGTGAATGTGGAGAAGAAAGCATGTAGGAGACCCAAACATGGAAGGCAATGCACAACCGCAGAGGAGTAGATCTATCGAAGGTGCAGACCACAAAGTCCAAAACAATTCAATGGGCAGCGTGGCACCTGCCCAACCAAGTATGCACACACGGTCAACTTTGCTAGTACATAAGGTGACACTTGGATTGCGTCACGTGCATACATTAGCAGCGGTGACAGTAAATCGAGCACTTATTTTGTTCATGTATATACTTCCTTAAAGGGGCCCTGCAATCATATTTAAGCGTCTGCCTTTTTTGCGGTTTCCACGTCTCTTGGGGTTCAGGAAAGCCAGCGGGCATGGAGAGAGTAACTAAATATCAGTGCGTCATATTTTAACCGGACGACGCGGAAACCTCCTCCGCCTACGAGGGCGACCCACGTTGCCGAAAGCGCGCGGAATGTGACGTCTTTGGTCCTGGGCTTACTACTGGTCAGAGCCGCTAAAAGCTCTTTTTTTTAGTCGAGATACAAAATATAAGTGTCGCGAACCGTTTCAATTATGTATGAAACTAGTTTTTGTTCAGTATTTTAGATGAGAAAAGAAACAAATGCAGTTTGTAAAGTACGGAAACAAGAAATGATCCGTCGACGTACCCGCCACCAAGCGGCGGAAAAAACGGCGCATACTAGAAAGGGCTAGTGGGATGAGGCCCCGACGAACGGTGAGCGTAGAAAAATCCCGGGTGTACGCGGCGGCGCTGCGATCGTATACCGGCTCAATCATCCGACCGCTTCCGAGCGTTCCGAAGGCCTTCGGCGCGGGCTTGGTTGGCGATTTGGCCATTTGGCGGTATGGCAGCGCGAAGTGGCTTCCCGTTTGAACTGATCTATACCCCGTGTTTGCTGTCGTTTGTGGCCAATGAAGTGTTATGCCGAATTAGTCTTTAATCGCGCAGCAAATGCAATGCGAGCCGCCCTGGCCGCCCGCTTCATACAGCCTATCCAAAACATGCTTTAGTGGCGCCCTCTCGAGCCGTCGACACGGAGTGCGGCAGCCGTGAACGCTCGATGAGCCCACTACCCTTCCTCTAGTTCACGGCCACTCAAGCCAGGACCTACGACATCATGAAGGAGGTTATTTTTTGCTTGTTTTTGTAATTCTAATTTGCCTTTAACTTTTAAAATAAAGCGAAATTTGAGAAAAGAAAAGTTTCATTAAGTTACTACGTCAGTGCGCTCAGGTTCGGTGCAAATTAAAAACCAGTAAAAAAGTCATTGCAGGGCCCCTTTAAAGGAGCTGTGCAACGATTTTAACGTTGAAAGAATTGGCGTTTTCTACTTTTGACATTGTTCACCTTGTCACAAAGGACAGAAAGCACACCTTCTTTCGAAATGTTCCGATTCCGCCGCGTAATCCCGAAGCAAAAATTAGAATATTCCTCGACATGCAGCCGCGAGCGGCGGCCATGAGAAACAGAAGGCATGACGTCAATGGGGAATCTTTTAGAAAGATAGCAAGTTGTGCGAATACCTGCCTTTTCTATAAATCTTGTCGTTCCAACGTAAATATAAATGCGACAAAAACATGGTATCATCGACAATACTTTTATTATACGGAGTTTCAGTGGCGCCATCTATCCTAGGTCCACAAAACCGTCAGCAGCGGAACAGCCGCCAGAAGCCGGAGGGGGAGGGGGGACAGGGCCGGACGGGTATGGCCAGACCCGGATGAGACTTTCCTCCTTTCACCATATTGTTCGCGCCGCGCCCGCCAGCACGTGGTCGCGAGCGGATGAGTTCTGGCTGCTTACTGATGGCTCTAAAGAGAGCTTCACCGGAACCCCGCGCCTTCCCCATTGACGTCACAGCGCACGTGACTCGGAAAGTTAGTGAAGGAGTTGAGAGGCGCCGAAAACCTCAATTTTTGTCCATTTTTAAAATAAAAACTAGGACATGGAGGCAAAAGCGGTTTTTCGTTCTTTACTCAGAAAGGTCGAGGCACCAACTCCCAAATTATTTAAGCAAATCACTATAACTGTTGCACAGCTCCTTTAACTTTCAATGAAACATCACCTGAGGCAGGTCCTTCTGACCATGACAATGTTTTTGCAAGATTAAAGTATTTTGACAAATAGTGCTTTCTTGAAGTGGCCATGATAGTACAGTAACAAATGTAGACTGCCGGGGAAAACTTTACGTACCGAGAATATTATGCATAGGTTGGATCGAAGAGAGGAACTGCTCTCTTGGTTGGCAATAGTTTTGTTGGGAACATTCCGCCGAGCATGCCTGCCTCCCAAACGCAAGAAATTTGAAGGCTAGGCACGCCTTACAGAACGGAAGGATGCCCGCACGACGCTTTCTCTGAAGCGTGCTCCTTCTGTGCAATCAGCCCGAGTTAATTTCAGGGTTAGAAAACTGGTCGCCAGTTTCGCGCTGTTTTGTATGGCTGTGAACTTGGTGGCGGGCTCAGTCTCGTCGTAAAGCGGTACTCGGTCTTGTTGACCGATACTGCCGTTTCGTTTGACACAGGTCTCAAATAAACGACAGGTGGAAATGCCAAAGGGGCCAGGATACGAAGGTTCCACAAGTTGGATTATTTTTTATATGAAACTGCTACAGGTTATTTGACACAGACACAAAGTTTCAGGATTTTCAAGGCTCTCATATTTACAGAAATTAATTTTGAATGTTTGCAATTTGCAAGTGGTGACCCGGTAACCCTGACACAACTCTGACGTAGTTGGATTGACGACGGAGAGGCAGCGCAACTTGCTTTGATCAGAATCGTGGTGCAATCAACAAGAGCCTGTTTGACTCCTCCTCAAGTGACGGCAGTGACTCGTGCCCCAGAACACGATGCCCACGGTGATGTGATTGGCCTAAGCCATTTTGGAGCACCTTTCGGAGCAGCCAAAACAGCGTTTTGGAGCAGCAAAAGTGGCTTTTGGAGCAGATATTCCTAGAAAAATAAAAATATTTGTCTTACGTGCTGTACAAACGAAGGGCACTTTGTGTTGTGTTGTGTTCTGATGTGACGTGTTGTGACGGAACCTGCTGCTTGTGTTTTTACTGCTCAGACATCCCACAAGTGTACATTGCTGTAAGCATTGCCGAGCAATGCCGAAAAACCGCTTGCCACCAATTCGCTGGTTCCCGACGTCAGATTTTTGTCAAAAGTAAGCAATGCTAAAACAATAGATTGCAAGCGTCCCGGCTGGTGCCTCTGTCGTGCAATCATGTTTATGCCCGTGTCCCACTAGAGCGACAGACAGAGACAAAAGACAGCGACAAGCCTCAAACCAATGCAGCATGCTCGCGATGGTACCTTTGGCAGGCGTTTAGTCGTTCGGTGCTCGTGAAGTATAAGCACGAGCGATTGCAAGTCTGCAAAAGATACCCTCGCGTGCATGATGCTCGTGTTTGAGCATAGCCTCCTTTATTTTACAAAGCCTCTTAAACCGCGAAAGACTCTGGTTTGAGGCTTGTCGCTGTCGTTTGTTTCTGTCTGTCGCTCTAGTGGGACACGGGTATTATGCCTCGTTCACACTTGCGAACCGGTGGCCGAAATCGCGGGAATTCTGACGCCCGGCGACGAAAGCAGGCAGATCTTCCGGCGGAAAGCAAGATCGCTCTGGGACCAATTTTCAACGCCGGAAAAAAGTTTTCGCTCGCCGCAAGCCAATCAGAACGCACGGGGAAAGTGGCGCTTGCTGACGTCAGATCCTGCCCGAGCAGACGGTATTGCAAATGGCGTCCACTATGTCTGTGCCGTCTGTGCCTGTGGCTATACCAGTGTCAGCGGAGCTACTAATACAAGCGGTGAAAAACCACGTCGTACTGTATGACAAGACGATACAATGACAATGATTATAAGGACGAGCTATGGAAGCTAATTGGAACCGAATTGGGAACAATGGTACGTACTGCGGTGCACACTGCACACACATTGTTTATTTACTGCATTCTCGTGTTGCGAAGAGGATGTCGCGGATTCGCTCAGCACTGCGGCTGTTACCTATTTTACATCGTAGCCGTAAAGTGTATTTTTAATCAGCCGTGTTGCGTCGATCTCCATGCATTCTCCCATAGGGCGGGCCGCCTCCTGGAACCCTGAGTACCACGTGACTCGCGCCGAGCTGCTCTGTCGGCCATGTTTCGGCGAAACACGCGGATCAAAGGATTGCGCTACTCTGCTCCGTAGGAGCTATATAGTGCTCTAGCGGCAACAAACGTGAACGGCCCGATCTTTTTTCGGCGAGCGAATCCAGTCGGCAGCGAGTGCGTATTTCGCAAGTGTGAACTAGCCATTAGAGTTCCTGTATAGGCTCCCTACGGGAGCCAGAGTTGTGCGTCTGTTTTCCACGTCCTGCCGCGCCGCCATTCGCCGAGATCCGATCACGTGAAGAGCCGGATCAAGTGCCGTGCAGGAAAGTAGACGTTGCACGTGCCCCGGCGTACATTCCCCTGCTTTTGAGCGCAGCGCCGCTATTCGCCGAATTCAGTCACGTGACGAGCGGGATCAACATGCCGTGCAGGAAAGACGGCGCTACGGAGATGAACGCGCAACTCTGGCTCCCGTAGGGAGCCTATACAGGAACTCTAAGCATGTTCGCATGCACATGAGGGAAACTTCGGCAGGCTTGCTGTTGCGCGTGCTTCGTCCCGCGAGCGGAGACAACGGCTGTTCGATCGAAACCGAAACCATGCCACTCCACTTCGTCGCCAACTGATTCCCAAAATTGTATGCAAAATGTAACGGTCGAACATACGACAAAAAAACAGTCCAGCGGCACGTGCTTGCCAGGCCGGCGAACAAGTTACAAGCTAAACACACATAAAAATAAAGAACCTGAGCGCATCAATGCAAGACAAAGCGAGCCAGGGTCAAAAAGTTCTTGGAGCGCTTTGTGCAACGACTGAACTCGATACAAACAAACGCGCTGTGCGGGTTCATCGTGGACATTGCCTTCTTCGCTTTAGCTCACTTCCCTTCACCCACATTTAACATGCTTTAGCTCACTTCTCTTCACCAACATTTTCACGTACCGGGGTCCCCCTCGAAAGAAAGCCCACCGAGAAAAACCTAGGAAATCAACACTTCGACACAGCACTTTTTGAGTTAAAGATGGATTTTTATAGTAACGCTTGATTTAAACAAGAACTGGAATGTTGATGAACATGCAGCGGTACTTAGTTTCATTTTAGAAAGCGCCATATCTGCAGCGACGTGGGGACGGCAACACCCGACGTCGCGCGACCACGGTGACTGGAAGGCAGGTACCAAATATAGTTTTCCCACGGCTGTTGGTTTCAGGAGCTAGTGCTTCAACTCACAAAATAACTCCCGCCGCGCAAAAACGTGGTTTTGTTTCACAGCATGACTGCATGGCTGGTACCCGGCATGCTAGCATAGGAGCGTCCGCACACACCCGCGTCTATCGTTAAAAAATATATTTAAAAAAAATAATACCCTTAAGACGACGAGAGCGCGAAACTTGAGATGGCGGGAAAACCATGCCAGACCGGAGAGACAATTCATGCAGTGTACTTTGTGTCGTGCGGCCACTTGCGCCACATAACCCACGCATGCTCAATTACGGTGCTCAGTTTAGTTTCAATTTTGAAAGGCGACTGAAATATTTTTTTCGGCGCAGGCTTGGCGCAGATAACCCATATTTTGGCAAAATGTAGCACGGCTAGCCCCTTGGCGCAGCAATCGCATCACTGTGCCCATCAAGCACCGACGTCCTGGACACATTCTGTTGGAGAACTTTTGCAACTGTAATCCTAGGGCTCGTTTGCTGCTTGTAGTGCTACCAGAGTGTGAATGAAATTCCATGTCCAGCATTGAGTCTCTGCCATGGTGTTTGCCGAGCTGAAAAACTGCGCTTGTGTGTTGGCAGCTAGTCAAACAACTCTGCAAAAAACAGCCCGTCGTTGAGACAAGGAAGCAACGTCCTTGTTTTGAATGTGGTTCAGCTGTATGAGCGAGAATGCCCGCCAGGGTGACGGACCTGCGCCCCTAGCTTTATTGCCTGCCAACTTTTTACTGAAAAGGGTGTAGACCTATATTCAGGATTTTGAACGGTCTGATTTGGTCCTCGGTAGTGCAGTCACTCAGGCCCGGAAATATAGGGACTACAAATGTCGGGATGGGCAGGCATTTGGGATCTTAAGGACACCGAAAGAGGCAATAAAAACCTAAAATAGGCACTTTAAAAACCAAACTTTTATCTGTTTACTTTGCTCACCTGCTGTGATGCGACATGCCATCACATTCTACTCCGTTTCACCTTGTGTTGTACCGCAGCCGACGATACGAGCCACCGGAGCCAAGCCAACTCTTTGTCGCTCCCAGATGACGCTGTGCTCCACGTGCCGCTGCGCCCAAGAACAGGCCACGTGACACACCTTCGGCGCTGGATTGGCTTCGATGGCTCGCAGCATTCAGAGTGAAGTGCGGTATTGCAATTTGTGCTCTAGTTACTCACCACTGCCGAGCTGCTATGCCAGATGCACTCAGCAGACCCCACCAACTCTGCCGCCCCTACGCTCCGTTCACCCTTGCGCTGACAGGGCGATAGATGCCATGTGGTTGGTGGGCCAAGCTTTTATTGCCTCAAGTCCGATCTGCACATCTCTATGAGCAAAGGGCATGATAAGTGATGCAAGACTGACAATCGGCTGGTTCACCGAGCATGCAGCCTCCAGTGCCCTGTCAGTCAAGGGGTGAATGAAGTCTAAAGTTGGTATATAAAAGCCAACTACAGTGATGTGATTGGCCTAAGGCATTTTGGTGCACGTTTTGGAGCAACCAAAACAGTGTTTTGGAGAAGCAAATGTGACCTTTGGAGCAACCAAAACAGTGTTTTGGAGCAGCAAAAGCGGCTTTTGGAGCAGCCAAGACAGTGTTTCGGAGCAGCAAAAGTGGATTTTGGAGCAGATATTCTTAGGAAAATAAAAATATTTGTTTTAAGTGCTGTACAAACAAATGGCACTTTGTGTTGTGCTGTGTTCTGATGTGACTGAACTCGCTGCTTCTGTTTTTACTGCTCAGACATCCCACAAGTGTACAGTGCTGTAGGCATTGCCAAGCAATTTCGAAAAACCGCCTGCCACTGTTTTACTGGTTCCCGACGTGCCAGATTTTCGTCATAAGTAAGCGAACGTAAAATAATGAATCGCAAGCATCCCGGCTGGTGCCTGAGTCAAGCAAATATGCTCGCATGCACTAAAAGGGTAACTTCGCCAGGCTTGCTGTTGGGCATGCTTCATCGAGCGAGCGCAAGCAACGGCTGTCCGATCGAAACCGTAACCATGCCACTCCACTCCGTCGCCAACTGATTCCCAAAATTGTATGCAAAATGTAACGGTCGAGCATATGACAAAAAAACAGTCCAGCGGCGCGTGCTTGCCAGGCCGGCGAACAAGTTACAAGCTAAACACACATAAAAATTAAGAACCAGAGCGCATCAATGCAAGACATCGCGAGCCAGGGTCAAAAGGTTCTTGGAGCGCTTTGTGCAATGACTGAACTCGATACAAACAAACGCACTGTGCGGGTTCAACGTGGACATTGCCTTCTTCGCTTTAGCTCGCTTCTCTTCACCAACTTTCTTTCTCTGCAGATTTTTCCCGTACCGAGGTCCCTCTCGAAAGAAGGCCCACCAAGAGGAATCTAGATAACCAATACTTTGACAGAGCAGTCTTTGAATTAAAGATGGATTTTGTAGTAACGTACGATTTAAACAAGAACAGGAATGTTGATGAACATGCGGCGGTACTTAGTTTCATTTTAGAAAGTACCATATCTGCAGTGATGTGGGGACGGCAACATTCGACGTCGCGCGACCACGGTGACTGAAAGGCAGTGAACAAATATAGCTTTCCCACGGCCGTTGCTTCAGCTCATAAAGTAACTCCTGCCGCGCAAAAACTTGGTTTTGTTTCACAGCCTGACGGCATGGCTGGTACCCGGCACGCTAGCGTCTGAGCGTCTGCACACATCCGCGTCTATCGCTGAAAATATAAAAAAAAAGACGAGAGACGAGACCCACAAGACGAGAGCGCGAGACGCCGGAAAAACCATGCAAGACCGGGTGGACAATTGATGCACGGTACTTTGGGTCAGGCGGCCGCTTGCGCCACATAACACACACCTGCTCAATTACAGTACTCAGTTTAGTTTCGGTTTTGAAAGGCGACCTATATTGGTCCTTTGGCGCAGGCTTGGCGCAGATTACCCATATTTTGGCGAAATGTAGCAGGGTTAGCCCCTTGGCGCAGTTTGGTGCAGCAATCACATCACTGCAACTACTGTCCCACTCTCAGGCATGCCACCCTTGACCAGTCCAGTCGTTGATCTTTAAGCAAGGTTAGGCAATGACTGCCTCGTGCCACCACGCATGAAGGTATACACGGTCAAAGCCGCATTTGTGTCTATCCGCACCTTAGAGAAAATTGTTCCTACCATAACCCACACCTCGTCGAGGTAGAAAACTTTCGGGCTCTTTATTTCCTGTGTTGTACAATGCCCCAAGAGGTACCTCTGTTGAAACGGGACGATCTTAACCCCCTCAGTCAGAACTGAGGCCCCTTGCGGCCATTCGGCGCCATCTACTTATTCATAGATGCTGCTCCTTTCGACAAAATGTCTGTGGCGACAGCTGGAGCTAGTGAAAAAGCGGACACAATAGCTCTTCTTAAAGCACACTGTTCTTCCTCAAGAGCGGCTAGTTCATCCAGGAACAGTGCAATGGTGCTTGGTGGTCTGTGATCGCAGACCACCGGTCATAGCCCCACCAACGGCACTGACGTCACTCAGGTGAGAAGCATTTCACTCGCATGACGTGACTCCAAGCCATACTCACTGTGGCTGGCGACAACCCATAAAGGGCATGCACTGGCCCTCTGACCCACGCGGAGTGCAGTGCAGGAAGTGGAACGGCATCGGTGACCCAGTCGCTGCAGTTACCCAGAACTCGTTTCACTGCTGTCTCGGCAAAGGTGCAGGCCCGCTCTTTTATGCACGTAGGTAGAAGCCATCAGCCGCAAGCATCGGACACCTGGGGTGGAAAATTTATAAGCAATAAAACAATAACCATGAGAAGAGTGGTCTAACCGGTGAATTGCGAAAACATAAAAAAGCAGGCACAGTATTTCTGCTACCTTGTCTTGCGAAAACACAAAAAGCAGGCACATATAGGAAGTATTTCTGTTACCTCGTCTCATGCTCGAGCATTATTTTGGATAGTATACATCAATAATGCCTGTCTCGCAGTGGCTTTCTGATCAAAATGTAGCAGAAAACACATCCAAAGGAGAAGTAGAACGGAGAGGCACTTATTTGTTGTCACTTTAACATGCACATTATGGAAGAGCACAACTCTTGCGATTAAACTGTAGCAGAATCGCTTAGCAGTTCTGCTGTAGGTGTGAATGTACAGTACATACCACGAGGCAGAATACAGTAATGGTACAGAAAACGCCATCCCTAAAGAAGTAGGCCTACCAGATGAACAGTAACATTATTACCCGCCACAAATTGGACGCGCCGGGAGGTCCATTTGCGACGCCTGATCTGTTTGTGAATCCCGTCTTTCGACAGAACGCTTTTGTGACTGCTGGAGCTCGTCAAAAGCTGACATTCCCAACGCACTTGGTCCTTCTTTACTGAATGCAAATGCGGCGCAGGCGGCACCCTGAGCCACATGCCACTCCCGTTTATTCTCTTCTTCTTTGTCCCCGACGCTACGTGAGGTAGCCACGCGGCCACGCGCTATCAAATTCCACCACAGCGGTGTCGAATCGACGATCGAACGTTACCAGTAGGTAAATTCCACTCACCTTTTACGTTCCGAACGCGCCCCACGGTCCTCGATTTGGCGAGACGGGGCCTGCTAGCTTGCATGAATGCGCTGTGGACTTCACTGCCGACGCTCGTTCTCAAGCATTGAATACCACGACCAACTCCACTCGGCAATATCGCGGCAGATAACACGGCAACGTATAAACAGTATAAACCAAGAAAGACCGCTGGAACCTACGCGGCCGCTCCGAAAAGCGCCCAACAAACACTTGGACGAACAAAAAGTAAAAACAAAACAAAAAAAAAGGTACGTACACACAAAACATAAAACTGAAAAAAGCAAAGACAAACAATACAAAAACAGACGTCACTTCCGTTTTTTGTTGTTTTGCTTGTTTTTGCTTGTTTTCCTCAGCCAATAGGCGTTGCAACCTTCCTCCGGCGAAACGCTCGTGAAAATACCGCGTCCCTGATTGGCTGCAGCCGCTTCAAACGTCTTCGAATTGCTCCGAGTTGCTCGCTTGTTCGAGCTAGTTCGAGCCGGACCCGATCTCAGCAATTCGCGTCGATCTAGGGAAAGCTAGGGAACAACCCGCCAGCAACCTCAAAATTGCTGGAAAAGTTGCCCCGTCTGAAGCGGGCCTAAAAAAGTGGGGTGGGCCATGTTTCGGTGGGTGAGCACAAAAAGTTGAAAAAAAGCGGAAAAAACGTCCATTTTTCTCTGCGTATCTAGCGCTGCTGCACAAAAGATTCATTAAAGTCAAAATTCAGTTAGTTTTATTGTTTTATAGAAAAAATGCTCATGAAAGAATGTTTTACTATCGCAAAGTCTGTTGCTTGCATACGCGCTAGGAACACCGCCGACCTGCATAAGGCGTGAACGTTTGTTCCGTGAAAGCACGTCACCACTATGTTCTCCTAGTTAGGAAAAAAAGAAAGAAAAGTCCACAAGAAAATGAAAAACCAACCAGGCGCAACGAGCGAGGGAGCAAGCGGACCAAAAAAACGACGAAGAGCGATGCTGGGAAAGCGGAAAAGCCCGCGATCGCGTTGGCAAATACTTTGGCGTAGGGCCAAGTCGGGCGCCTTGTCAATCGCAAGTTCTTGGGCAACTTTCTTGTTTGGTGCGTACATGCGTGCGTCCGTGCACGGCGTGCTATCAATGGGGGTTTGGGACGCTCCACAAACGTCTGCGTAGGGCGTTCCAGCAAAGCTTTGTTTACCTTTTGGCTTTGAACCGCGGTCGCAATGTGCGGGGAGAAGGAGCGGCTTCGTGGCTACCGTGGCTACCTTACTTCGGCGCAGACAAACTTTGACCTTACACTCCGCGGTTACATTCCAGGATATGGGGCGTTCGCTTACCTCGCGATCCCCGACTGAGCTACTGCTTGTGTTATCTTTCCGATTTTTGTTTTTTTGTAAGCAAATCAAACTTTTATTTTGTTATCTCCATCGATTTCTTTTTGCACGGATACACTACCACTTCCGGGTCGCTCACGGAGGAAATGTGTAAACAAAGAATGCCTTTCCCTCCTTTGTTTTACTTTGTCACAGACATCCTCCAACTGTAAAGTCCGCGGCCGCGCCGGTTAGAATGAGTGTTCGTGGATCGCAGAGTCCGCGTTGAGGATTTGAAGGGGTGGGCGATGAGTCGGTGTTTTTTTGGAAATCGATATTGGCCCAAAAAATGGGGTGGGCAATGACTCGGGATATTACGGTACTACTTTAAAACTCGATTTTATTGGACACAAAGTTTGTCTTTAGTAAAATTTAAGAGGTCAGCAATCTTGCCAAAAATTGTTAATATGAAGGGACCGTGCAAAAATTTCTCAAACTTCACAAGGTAGTAAATCAAGGAAGGAAACGTCTAAGAAAACTGTGTAAGTCATGCATTTAGTGCCACATGTGGGTTTTATACTTTTCCAGTAACAAAATGTATGCCACCCTCATATCTAGGTGAGTACCGTCACTGTAAGCTCGCATACTTCTGAATCAATGATGCAAAAGGAGGCACCAGAGCCTTGCCAACAGTACCTGGATCAATCGTGCATTGCAGAGCTTCTGATAAAAAAAAGATTAACCACTTATTGTAACTTACATGCTAGTGTCATCCTACAAAAAAAGATTCAATTGATAAATAAGATTGACATCTAAACCGTTTCCTTGTGTGTATGACCTTGAAGCAAACAACTGTCGTAAAGTACCAGGCATATGCTAGAACTTTTATACAAGCAGCCACTCTTTTGTCATTGTAAATTTTGGAATTGGTGAAGTCCGACCAAAATGTACGAATCCGGCTCAAGAGTGTGTGTAGCCCCCGATTTTATTGAAAAATATCACGGCACTCGCGCCCACGCGTGCCAACTCGCAGCGTGGAGCGGGTTCGTTTCAGCCGGCATTCCACGAGTGGTTACACCGACGTCGGGTTGCACTCTCCGAGTTTGTTTCAGTGCCGACACCCCACGCGTGCATGCACTCGCTGCACCGAGAAAATCGGGAGTGCGCCAAAATGCAATCCTGTCATGCCTCGCTCCGGCGCACATCTTTTTCCCTTCTAAATTTAGCGGGGAGAAACTGAATAGGTGGTGTGATCACATGGCGTCAATTGTCCCTCTAAATTTAGCAGGGAAACTGAATTTGTGTATAGGTCACGTGACACAAAGTTGTGTGACATCTTTTTCCCTTCTAAATTTAGCGGGGAGAAACTGAATAGTTGTTGTGGTCACGTGGCGTCAATTTCCCCTCTAAATTTAGTCGGGAAACTGAATTTGTGTATAGGTCACATGACACGAAGTCATGTGACATTTTACCTGCTAAATTTAGCGGGGAGAAACTGAATAGTTGTTGTGGTCACGTGGCGTCAATTTCCCCTCTAAATTTAGTCGGGAAACTGAATTTGTGTATAGGTCACATGACACGAAGTCATGTGACATTTTACCTGCTAAATTTAGCGGGGAGAAACTGAATAGTTGTTGTGGTCACGTGGCGTCAATTTCCCCTCTAAATTTAGTCGGGAAACTGAATTTGTGTATAGGTCACATGACACGAAGTCATGTGACATTTTACCTGCTAAATTTAGCGGGGAGAAACTGAATAGTTGTTGTGGTCACGTGGCGTCAATTTCCCCTCTAAATTTAGTCGGGAAACTGAATTTGTGTATAGGTCACATGACACGAAGTCATGTGACATTTTACCTGCTAAATTTAGCGGGGAGAAACTGAATAGTTGTTGTGGTCACGTGGCGTCAATTTCCCCTCTAAATTTAGTCGGGAAACTGAATTTGTGTATAGGTCACATGACACGAAGTCATGTGACATTTTACCTGCTAAATTTAGCGGGGAGAAACTGAATAGTTGTTGTGGTCACGTGGCGTCAATTTCCCCTCTAAATTTAGTCGGGAAACTGAATTTGTGTATAGGTCACATGACACGAAGTCATGTGACATTTTACCTGCTAAATTTAGCGGGGAGAAACTGAATAGTTGTTGTGGTCACGTGGCGTCAATTTCCCCTCTAAATTTAGTCGGGAAACTGAATTTGTGTATAGGTCACATGACACGAAGTCATGTGACATTTTACCTGCTAAATTTAGCGGGGAGAAACTGAATAGTTGTTGTGGTCACGTGGCGTCAATTTCCCCTCTAAATTTAGTCGGGAAACTGAATTTGTGTATAGGTCACATGACACGAAGTCATGTGACATTTTACCTGCTAAATTTAGCGGGGAGAAACTGAATAGTTGGTGTGGTCACGTGGCGTCAATTTCCCCTCTAAATTTAGTCGGGAAACTGAATTTGTGTATAGGTCACATGACACGAAGTCATGTGACATTTTACCTGCTAAATTTAGCGGGGAGAAACTGAATAGTTGTTGTGGTCACGTGGCGTCAATTTCCCCTCTAAATTTAGTCGGGAAACTGAATTTGTGTATAGGTCACATGACACGAAGTCATGTGACATTTTACCTGCTAAATTTAGCGGGGAGAAACTGAATAGTTGTTGTGGTCACGTGGCGTCAATTTCCCCTCTAAATTTAGTCGGGAAACTGAATTTGTGTATAGGTCACATGACACGAAGTCATGTGACATTTTACCTGCTAAATTTAGCGGGGAGAAACTGAATAGTTGTTGTGGTCACGTGGCGTCAATTTCCCCTCTAAATTTAGTCGGGAAACTGAATTTGTGTATAGGTCACATGACACGAAGTCATGTGACATTTTACCTGCTAAATTTAGCGGGGAGAAACTGAATAGTTGTTGTGGTCACGTGGCGTCAATTTCCCCTCTAAATTTAGTCGGAAACTGAATTTGTGTATAGGTCACATGACACGAAGTCATGTGACATTTTACCTGCTAAATTAGCGGGGAGAAACTGAATAGTTGTGTGGTCACGTGGCGTCAATTTCCCCTCTAAATTTAGTCGGGAACTGAATTTGTGTATAGGTCACATGACACGAAGTCATGTGACATTTTACCTGCTAAATTAGCGGGGAGAAACTGAATAGTTGTGTGGTCACGTGGCGTCAATTCCCCTCTAAATTTAGTCGGAAACTGAATTTGTGTATAGGTCACATGACACGAAGTCATGTGACATTTTACCTGCTAAATTAGCGGGGAGAAACTGAATAGTTGTGTGGTCACGTGGCGTCAATTTCCCCTCTAAATTAGTCGGGAAACTGAATTGTGTATAGGTCACATGACACGAAGTCATGTGACATTTTACCTGCTAAATTTAGCGGGGAGAACTGAATAGTTGTCCCCGTCTGGCCAACGTACACCTTACCACCAACCAGGCACGTATCCAGGGGGGGGGGCCCATGGGGCCCGGGCCCCCCCCCGAAATCTTTGATTTTGCTGGGACCTCCTGGGCCCGTTTGCTCGAAGCTGGTTAACTCTAACCGCGGTTAAAAGTTAACCGCGTTTCCCTACCTAGGTACCTCCGAGTACCTAGCCGCGTTCGACAAAATCTGGACGCACAATTTCTCCGTGAGTTAATATTTGCGGTAGCTCCCGCCACCTGCCGGTTGAAGCAAACAAAAAGCCTTTTAAAAACTTTTTCGCTAGTTTTGTCTTTATTAAGAAAAATAAAACCGACATCTTATCGCAGTGTTTTTTTTTTATGAATAAAATATATAAATATACTTTAAAAAATCATAAATATTTTGATGCATCTATTGTTTCGCCAAACACAGCATAAGTTTACAGCGTTGATTTCGGATCTGGCAACGGTCTTTATAGATTTGTTGTTTTGTTCTGGTATCTTGCAACGCACGTTTCCCGCGCTTTAGTTATCAGCTGATTTTCACTGTTTGTCTTCTCTGCCGTTTGCCCAACCGAACCTCCGACTCGCCCGCCGACTGACTGACAACTGATTTGTGGACAGATTGGCTAAGATAAGGGACGCTATGTCGACTGTGACGCGACGCCGACATCGAAGAGAGCGCGTGTTCGCCCAGTACGCTGTTGTGATGATGGGACGGCAGCGTGTGTTCCGTGACCGCTGGAACCCTTTGGAGGGGTTCGACGAGGACGAACTGCAGGAGCGCTTTCGATTCGATCGCGCGGGCATTGTGTTCCTCGCCGACACACTACCCCCGGACTTGGAGCGGCCGACGCCTCGCAGCCGCGCCCTCTCTGCAGAGCAGCAGGTCATTGTCGCCCTGTAGTTCTACGCCACGGAGAACTTCCTCATCACCGCAGGGGACTACATCCCCGTGCACGTCTCCACTGCTTCGCGGACTGTGAGGCGGTTGACTCTGGCCTTGTAACGCCGTGCCCGAGACTTCATAGGGTAAGTGGTTTGGAGCATCTCCTGGCGTGTCCCCATACTAGGCGCATGTGCATGCCAGTTTTCCGAGAAGGAAGCCTGGGCCTAGATCGCTCGATGAGCAATCACCGTTATTTCAGAAACCCTTTGTATCAAAATTTTGGTGCGTGAATACCTGAGTTCGTTGAAGGTGGTCTTCTCAGCACACCTTTTCTGCAATTTATTTACGGCGCACCACCTGTGCAATGACCCTTCAGTTTTTGTTTCTTAAGCTGTAGACTTGCTAGCATGAATATCTGCCAGCGTATCGATCCCCCCGTATACTGGTACCTCCCTAAAGGAACATTAATAGTGTTGCTTCAGCACTCGATATTTGTTTTCTGGTTATGAGCGTGACATCCAGACCAGTGAACTGAGCAGTAAAATACACGAACCAACTGGAGTGTGCAAAATGACTCCCTTAGTACCTATTATTGGTGCAGGTGCAAATGCAACTAAACTACAAATAAAGTAATAGTGCAGATATTTATAAACAGCCTGGTTTCTACACTCTCAACTATGCACTTGGTGCTTGCTACTGAGCTAGTCTTGCGGCTACTGAGTACTGTCATTGTGCGGACAAGGTTTTTATTGCTCGCTATTGATGAAGATGAATGATAGGTGTGTTATTTTTAAGCACGTGATCACAACAATAATACCATCGCTGTTAATGTTATAGTTCTACAGACTGACTCAAATTCATCTACAATGCAGGTGGCCAGGTGAAACTGCGGGTCATGCCTTGCAACAGGTCTTCTTTGAGGTCGGTGGGTTTCCTTCCGGTCACGGGTGCTGTTGATGCCTGGAAGCACCCACGACTCTAGGATATTCACCGAGGGCTCGGTGTCAGGCAAGCTGGCCGATGGCGTTTACGATGGTCTACTGCTTGGAGATAGTGGCTACACCTGGCAAGCCATGGCTGATGACGCCCTTCTTCTCTCCGTCATCAGCAGCGGAGGTCGCCTGCAATGCGTCGCATAGCACAACGAGGAGCATCGTGGAACGGTAAAGCCAGGCTATGCGTCCTGGTTCGACGCTTCAGGGTTTCGGCACCTTGAGGCACCTAAACTTTTTCATATGGTTGTGCCTGCGCTTTACATTTGTTGCCATTTTTATGTTCTTGCATAGAAGGCTACGGCTGCTCAGAAGCTAGGAAAGGAAGGCGTATCTCTACTCCACCTTATTTATACTACTTGCTATAACCTACTGCCATAGCCTGTAATGTTTATTCTAAGGTTAGCCAGCTTTGTGGGAATGAAGTAAGTCAATTCACAAAATTCAACCATTTGTCAGCTAACTCTATATGTCACATTAATTATTATATTTCTTTCGCTCTTTTCTGTTTGAACTCCAGAATAGAAGTTAGAACTTCTCTGAAACATATCCTTCCTGTTGGTGCTGTATGACTGGGTTTATTACCTACAAGGTTTTACTAGAAGTTCATACTTTTGAAACAATAACAGTTGTTAGAAATGCGTAAATGTAAAGCAATTCTTAGAAAAGAAGAAAAGCAATGCTTGCGATGTGAAAAAAATATTACACATTGGCTTAGGCAGGTCTTGTTTTTGGACAGTTTGAGTACAGGCATATTCAAACATATCCTCTTAAATACTGCTTATCTCAAACTGCATTTTCCTTGCAGGTTTTTGCGAAGAACATTTTCATTATATCAGTGGTGGGATTGCTGCGCCATTTGCCCCAAAGTGATTACCCTGCTACGTTCTGCTACATTTAACCAAAATGTGAGGAATTTGCTCCAACATAGTGCCAAAACTTAATGTCACTTTAATAATACTGAAAATATTATAGCTCGGGCCTCGCTGCCTGGCCGGACCGTTATGATATGCTTACGCAAGTTTTCAGGTTTTTTAAACTTTTGATTATCGTCTCAAATACCATACTATTCAATCACATTTTGTATGAATGACAGGCAGTATCTGGAAGTTCGTAATAATTTTCATGTTAGTCGTCTGTTTATTCTGGAGGGTTAGCTAGTGTCGTTGAGTGCGCTTTCACCGCGCTCTGGTGTACTGCACAGAAGCAAACATTACGGAGTAGGCATCGCGATTTTGCATGTCTTGCTTCGCCGCAGCGCACCTCCGTGTTAAGCGGAAAGCACTCCTCCAAGCGAGACGCAACACAATTCCTGAATACAACTTCGGCTCGTAAATATGATAGATTGTGAGATCCTAGCGGTACCTTTTTCGAATTCAAGATTTGGTGAGGGTACTTCGGTATTGCAAGAACATTTATATGTGCTCTTTTGTATGTTTATTTATTTATGCCAACTCATTTGTTTAGCTGTCAATTTCTATAGGTGTGAGTAGATTAAAACTAAATTGACAGGAGCAGTCGATGGAATCTCGGAAGAACCTGAATGAGTTCGGCGGGATTGTTTTTAAGTTTTGTTCACGTGCCGTTTTTGCTATGAAGTTCTACAGATAAAATGTAATTTATGTTGGTAATCAAATGACGAGTGCTTTGCTTTTTATCTGAATTATAAATTGCAGTTTTATTACAACCTCTAGAACTTGAAGGAAACATCAGTTTATGTGATCAATGTATTGTACTATTTCAGTGGCATTCAGTACCTAAACTAACCATTCAAAGCAGTTTGTGTTGTCCTTCATCACTCACATTATTGTCACCTGTCATGGTGCTTCTCCATGCAACTAAACGCTATAGTTTTGTGTTTGAGGGACTCCTGCTGTGCAGTTGATGCTAACAAAGGTTTGAATGTACGTGAGAAGGCAATGTAGACATTGACTTTTAGTTGGACAGGCCGAAAATTAAGCTTGACATATGTTTGCATTGGTATGAATAAAAATTAATGTGTGCTTATGCTACAGAAGTTCTTTTTGTTGCTCCAAAATTGACTTTTGACTGCTCCAAGAGCTGCGCAAAAATGACTCGGACCAATCACATCACTGGTATCTTTAACAAAGTCTGCATATCATTACTATGTTAAAATATTCCAGCAAAATATAAAATATTAGGCATAATACCATGTTTTCAATGGGCTGGAGCGATGATAGACATCACATGCCGACCTCATTAGATGTTCTTGTTAAACCACTTCAAAAGGATACAGATACTGCTCTATTTATACACTGTGCAGGACGATAGGCCAGCTCAAGCG